>LPNX010967900.1:418360-485651 GCA_001517045.1 Pseudotsuga menziesii | reverse complement strand
AGACACCCACAAGTCACCTGCTACCACTAACACCCCCCATCTTCCCCCGAAATCTTACTAACCCCATCTCCTTTCCCAACCTGTAACCCCCCATCCTCCTCTCTATATTCAGCCTTACTAACCCATTACCTCAATCTCTTTCCCCCTTAATCCACTTATCCCCAATATCCTAACACCCCACTAGTCTCTACCTCTAACCCTTTAACAATCCCTCTCTATTTCTACCTCTAACCCCTTACCGCCCCCCAACCTTTTAATGTTATCATCACCAAACCAAACAATATAGTTGTAATGTTTAATATCACGTGCGCATTTGTTTGAAAAAAAATGCATGCACATTTATTTGAACAAAAATGTGTGCAGATTGTTTTGAACAAAAATGTGATCGCATTATTATTTCATATGCTCCTGACCCCCTAAACCGCCTATTACATCCCCTCAACAACACCTAAAAACCCCCACATTAATATAACCCCCCAATATTCTAACATCCCCTTCCTCTCTCTCTCTCTCTCTCTCCCTCACACACACACACACATCTGTATGTCTCCCCTACAACTAACACCACCCTCTCGGCCCTCTCTTTCTCTCTATGAAACACACACACACTCACACAAACACACAAATCCCTCTATCTCACCACCCCATCTTCCCTCTAACTCATACTAATCCCCTGCTCCTCCTCTCCCTACCTCTAACCACCCCTCCTCCTCCTCACTCTCTCTCTCTACCCCCTCTTCTCCATTACCTCTTCCTCTATCTGTCTAACAAAAACACCCACACTCCACACCTATACCTCTCTTTATCTCTAATCACCTTAAGTTCCTCCCCAAACCCCTAACTCTCTGCCCCCCCTCTCTCTCTCCCTCTTCCCTAAATATTACTAACCCCTTCTCCACTCTCTCTCACTCCCAAAATCATACAAATACACCTAAACCCAACCCCCTTATCTATTCCCCAACCCATTCTCTCTCTCTCTCTCTCTCTCTCTCTCTCTCTAACACACACACATGTAATTTCCATATTTTTACCCTATTGCATTAAAATTGTAAATGATGTAAATTTCATTATTGAATCATGGTGAGGAGCTCAAGGCCAAGGCCCCACCATCAATTTAACATTTTATGTATCGACAATTAAAATCAATTCCTATCATTCTCGTGTTAGATAGGCATGATATAAATTGAGACATCATGTGGATATGCATTTTAATAGAATACCTAAAACTAGTTATTCCATGCAACAAGAGATGGGGGAATTATTTTCAAGAGATGGGGGAATTATTTTCACAAGGAATAGGGAGGGAAATTATTCAAACCCTTGAGCCAATAGTGTTAAGCCAAATGTCAATGAGAGAACCCATAAAATCTCAGGTACCCATTTTGATAGTATGCACCCAATCATTTAATTCTTCCAAGAGTTGGTTAAGGGAGTTAATGCACTAGGAATGGAGACGTATGGTAGGTAATTTCATGTACGTGGAAGCTATGAATTATGGGAAATCGTATTTTTTCTTGTGGGGCAAGAAAACACCTAGAAATGCATTCCCAATCCATTCCTCACCAAAAAATGCATGCCGAATCCATTTCTCACCCATAAATGTGTTCCCAATCCATTCCTCACCCTGGATTTTCACTTCCTCACACATTTGGAGCTAGCTGGGGGGATTTTTCTCATGTTCTTCTTCATTTCCTTCACTTTTCCATGGCTAGAAATCCATTTTTATCTTGCACAATGGGTGGAAAGAAGAAACTAGTGGAAAATGAGAGACTAGGGACCAGTAGATGAAACGTTTTGGTCACCATAGTTTTTTTCAAGGGATAAATGACCAAGATAAATGACCATATTTGGTCATGAGATATCTAGACTAAACATGACCACATAACAATAGGTCATTTTTAGGTGTCACTCCGGCAATGAAAAAAATTACAAATTTGACAATGAATTTGTACATTTTTGCTAAATTCTCCACAAAGTGACCAAACTCATGAAATAATGTCCGAATTTTAGATTTTCCTAATCCAATGCCTGCATCTTCTGTACCCCTTCCATGTAATTTCCGGAAATCCCTTGCTTCATTCTATGTCCAACACATTCTAGCATAGGTGAACATGCCTTCTTGAACCCTTCTTTTATCATGACCACAAGATTTGCCAATGCAGTTTCCTCCTTCAAAATCTCTCTCGTAGAAATGGACAATCAGATTCGATAATGTAACCCATGGAATTCCTGAGAGACATTGTGGCTGGATTGAATTCCAGTAACCATGGCCTAATGAAAAGACCTGCATTTCCCTAGAACCACTACTGCATATGGCTCAAAAGTCCCACGACAGTTTGCCACAAATAAGTGAAAATTGAATTTTTTGTGGAAAAATAGTTTAAAATTTTTGAAAAGAATGAAAATTTCCCCGACGATCGTCGCTATAGCGATGCATAGTCCATAATGTTTCTATAGAGATGGACGTTCGTTTGTCTCCCCTTGTTTAAAAACGAGTTTTATTAGCTTATAACCTCAACTATTTTATTTCACAAGCCTCTAACTTGGTCATATTTAATTTTTATTAAACTTAAAATACTTCTTTTATTTAACTAAATTCATTAATAATATATAATATCAAACTAAAATAATATCTTATATTAAATTCAAATATATTTTTCAATATTCATTTTCCTAAAATTTCAATCAATCTTTATTTATTTAGTAAATCTTTGTTTCGACCTAATTGTTCATATCAATAATAATATTGTTATATTATTGTTCATTTCCTTACTAATATTCCATAAAGATTAAAATAAAACTACTTCATAATCCCTTCTAACTTGGACATGGTCAAAATTCAACTTCACTCAATCCTTTAGAATTCATCTTCTTACCTTTCTTAAATTGTCTTTTACAACCTTGCCAAAGTTCAACTTCACTTATCCCTTTTTAGGTAGCTTGTGGTACTTCTCTCAAGGATTTGTCATTTTCCTTCATGATGATATTGATGAATTTGCGTTTCTTAGACTTATTGTATATTATACAAGAAGAAAATATATCGTTATCATTGGGATTTTCATTGAAGAGACTTATCACTCATATCTACAATGAGTGATCATTGTGGGCCTATAATGACATTCATCATACATATTCTCACCTTTTTTCGCACTGGGTATATTATAAGGAATCCAAGTGTAAATTATTAGGCATCTAAGTCAACAAACAAGGGTCCAAAAGAATACAACTCAAATACTTTATAATGCATTATTTGAATTCTATGTTTCATTTAAATTAATAATAAGTTTGGGTCCCAAATTATTCTCAGTACCTTGGAATTTGAGTGTAATTCAGTAACATGATTTGGTCATGCCGACTGTAGCGAGGTTCGGAATTTGAATGAATTCCAACTACTTTTCCTTCACCTCACAAGCCAATTCATGTTTTGGGTTCTGAGAAATTCCTTTCGGTCTTTCTGGAATTTTCCAAGGTGGGAATCAATTCGATATTGGGCATCTTTGGGTTGGGAGTGACACTCTATAAAGGCTAAGAGAAACGAGTTATTCTTAGGCAATGTGAAATAGTCAATTAGCAGCTTGAAAAATCTTGTAAAATGTGCATAGATGGGTGAACTGCTTCTTTGGATCTTATTCTAATGTGGGTATCAATTATTTTCTTCTAAATGAGAAGTTTATTTGAAAATTTGGGTTTTTTTGTTAATAGGGTATCTTAAGATTCACCATCTGTAAGATGGGTATTGAAAATTCTTGTTTTTCTGATGTTCAGGTATTCAAAAATTATGTATCTATAGTATGGGTATCTGAGAAATATCCTCTTGTAGATGACCAGTTATTTATTAATTTTGTTTCTGTAAGATGGGTATTTGAGAACATGAAATTTTCTAAGGATATCTTAAAGAAATTGTCTTTTTTAATATTTGAAATCATTGCTTTTTCAAGATACTGGAAAATCCTTCCAAAATGGTATGAGGTGTAATACAGGCATGCTTGGGAATTTTATTACCTGATCTATAAAGGGTTGATCCCAGAACATTTTACTTGATCTAGGAGGGTTGAATCCTGAAAGGTCACTATTTTCTTGCTTGTCAAATCCTCTAACTTTGGATTGAGAATTGGGTCTTGTAGCTGGAAACGGTTTTCCTTTTTGTGTTGGGTACATAAAAATAAGTTGAAAAAAATAAATGGCGGACTGTATTCTTTTTTGGTCTTTTCAATAAATAATATGCAACATGTATGAAATTTAATTATTGTCACAATCAACTATCCGACCGTTTCCGGATTCCCAAGCTGCAGTTAGAATGCAGAATTCAAATAGGCATGAGTTAATTTTGAGCCCTGAAATTTTTGTATTATCCAAATGATTCCCTTGATTGCTTTTGTTTCACTGCGTAATAAACAAGTCTAGACATTATTGTATATTTCAGAGATGAATTTTTTTGGTCTTTATGTTATTGACATATCTAATACTCATCCCATGGATTCTTGGAAAAGTTCATCTATCTATTTGAAAAGGTCATCTGTGTTAGTTCTAATCTTATGAAGGTTGTTAAAGAGACAAGCCTTGTTTTTTGAGAGGGTAGAAAATTCCTTCCAAGATCTACTTTACAAATGTGCTACCTTATAAATAAAACATGTGGCTAAGAGGTATTTGTTTTGTTAAAGTCATCTAGGACCCATGCACCTAGTCCCATGCACATTGAAGACAACATTAGCATGGGCCACCTTTTAATAGAACCTCGAGATTATAAAAAAAAAAGTGTTGCCACATTAACTTGACCAACACGTCAAAAGACTTTCGTTAACCATATTATCATGGAAAGAAAGACCCCTAGGTTTTGAACTTGTATCATTGTCTCTGCAAGTGCCTTAAATTGATCACAACCCAACGTATATTCAATTTCAAATCCTTTCTCTTCTTATACAATCCTAAAATTGACATTTTGATTCTTAACTTTACATTGACAAGGACACACACCTTTCAAGGGTAAAAAATAAAATGTTTGCATGGAAATGCTAGTTAATCAAAACATTTAGCTTGCATATTAATTATCTTCCCACCTCTAGAACCTTAGGGCATTGACCATATTTTCAATTCAATAAAAGAGTTGAACTCTTTAACTGGGAAAAAATGGTGGCCCAATTTGCACTTAAATTTATTGGAGACTCTTATCAAATTCTTAAACTTAATTATTTGTAGTCATTTATTTTGATTTTTTGCTTGTTTGTATGTTAAAAAAATATTTGTTTATGTGTAGATGTTGGATGGAGGGAATTCTTCTTACAATTCTTGTAAAATCAAGAGCCACCTAAATTCATATAAAATTGTCCATGGATTCAATCTAGTGAAAGGAAAAGATAGCCATCCTATGGAGGACTATCATGTTGCAGAGTTTACTCAGATCAAAGGCCATGAGTTGGGTTTATATGCTATTTTTTATGGTCATTTAGGTGACAATGTGGCTTCGTACATATAGAAGAATTTGTTTGCAAATATTTTGAGTGAGGTGAGTGACCAAATTGCTCTAAAAGCGAACTATGGTAGATGCCATGACAAGTTATTCATACTTTGTAAATTGGATTGATTTTCCTTGCATTACAGTAGCATGTTCCCTTGAGTAATTTTAACCTATTTTAATCCATAATGGACTTACAATTTTGTATCCCTAGTTTAAAGTTTGAATAATTCATTGCTTTGCAGGGTTGGCCTATTATTCTCTTTCTGGATATCATTTATTGCTGGAGGAATATGCACTAATTATGACGAATTAATTTTGGATTATATATTATTTAAGCATGAGTACGGATGTTGTGATGTACCTGGTACCACAATTAGATAAATTTAATATTTATTTTCAGTATTAACTAGAGTGGGGTTTTAACTTTTATGTTGCTCAATGCTTTCTAATTACATTATGTGTTATTCTAGGAAGAATTATTGGTTCATCCATTTAGGGCCATAATGAAAGGCTATGATAAAATAGACAAGGCCATTCTTATACACACTCCTGCTGTTACAACTATCCTAATAGATAGACAGAAACTCTTGGTTGCAAATGTTGGCGACTCTATAGAACTTTTGAGAAAAAATGGAAATGCTATTCAACTTTTAGTTGACCATGAGCCTAGTAAAGCACATGGAATCATCGAGAATAGGGGTGGTTTGGTCTCAAACATTCCAGGTGGTTTTGACTTATTCACATATTAATGAAAGTAATATTTTGCTTAAGGGGAGATTCAGAGGTATAGAAAAGTAGAATACATACATTAAATATCATATTGACATTGAATTTCCAAGGTCTCTCAAGAACACAAGAAAATCATCATGGCTAACTTCACTAACATGGGGATTTTTGTAGAAGAATTTCTGGATAGAAACTGTGTACTAGTTTTGACGGGGATGTTTGAAAAATTGAAATATAAATTTTAATTCATTATGTGAACTTTGTTTGAAGTGTATGAATGTAGCTGAAAGTAATCAAATATTGCTACTTAAGTTGCAAACTCAAGAAATGTAGTTTTTTAATTACATGAGATGTGTCGAGAGTAAATGGGAAGCTTGCAATTTCTTGAGATTTCGGAGATAGAAGTCTCAAAACACATCTATGGTGAGATCTTGATGTGAAATAATGGGATGTGGATTCAGAAACACAATTTATAATTTAGGACAGTGATGGTTTATGGAAGGTTGGTATTCTACAACATATTTTAGTACTATATCAAGAGATTCAAATATTTGTTCTGCTCTCGCATTATTTTTTATGGTACCCAGGTGATGGATAATCAAGAAATTGTCCATTTTGTTAGTAAAATCAAGGATCCACAAATAGCAGAAAAACAATGAACGGTAGAATATTTGAAACGAGAAAGAAAGGATGATATATCTTGTAATATAGTTCAGTTTAAATGATTACTTTCCTAGCTTTCTAAGGGATACAAGCATTTTTATCAGCTTCAGATCCACATGATGATTTGGATTGTAGTATAATAATATAAATTAAAAATTCTTGTCAGGGACTCGAGAGTCATGCGTGGTCTAGTGGATTCAATTTATGCCACTCTTTTATACTTGAGGCTACCATTGGTCTCAATCTAGAAAAAATGAGGCATATGAAATCCTAAAAACCCTTAATCTTTCAACGTATCAAAAATTTATGTATGGCTATGCTATTTTCTATATGGTAACAATGCTCTCGAAACATCCCTACAGATGGAAATTGGAGATTTCCTTTTATGTATAATACACCTAGAATAGGGATCTTTGCGATGATTTATATGTTGAGATAAGCTCAAACATATTTTCTAAGTTTACTTAAAGTCATTCCCTTGAAATCATACATTGTAAGGGGTTTCTATGTTAATATGCTAAATATCCTTTTAGGATTGACCAAAAAGTAGGCAACAAGATAATAATGACCAAGACTAAGTTTGACAAAGAACTGTAGTCATTATTAGATTAGTCTTGTTTATACAACTTTTTAACAGTGCAGAATAAGGAATACTATAGTTCTTATTGGACAAACAGAAAGCTTCAAAGCAATCTATGGCTCATAGAACTTGGAAAATAGGTAGGAATAGGGATCGAACGAAGAAAGGAAGCTATGAAAATATCCATGAAGCATGGAGCTAAGATATAGTAATCCATTTGAAATCTTGTAAATAGAAAAGGGAGGAGAGAGAACATGAAACTACAATGAGAATTCAATTGATAATTTTCATTTTTACCTAGTCGTAGGACACTATATTATTCATGTGCGTAGAACATACATGATGATCATAGTGGCAAGAGAAACAAGTTGAGATCTAGTAGTCAACCTATAGTCTATCCATGCACAATGATTTAAATTCTATCAACCTAATCATTCCCTAATCATAAATCATTCCTTGGTTTTGAGATATTTTTTTAAATTTTATGTTAAACATTAGTATAGATCCATCTTAACTTCGGATCTACCAAGCGTTAAGAGGGTTCAAAACTCTTTAAGTGTGAAATTTTCCTAAAATTTTGCATTCTAAAAAAGGTTTGCACCTCAAGGGGTTTGACCCCTTTTGTCACTAGGTATTTCTAGAGTGAATATGGATCCATACAAATTTAATATCTAAATCCCTAGTTTAATGCTGGCTCAACTCTGATATCACATAGCAAGAAGTATCCAAGTTTCATTCTTTTTATTAGTTTTAATTAATTGGAATAATATCATTTTAGTTTTGAACTTGGTATTAGGATCGACATTGTAAAATTTTATTTACTTAATATTTTATTGTTTTATCAAAGTGTCACGTGTCAGCTCCATATTGACCTTGGAATTGCACTTCTCTAGGGACACTTAGTGGGGATACAGACACAGAAATTACCAGGGACACTTTTGAAGGAATGCTAGAGATTCTTTCAAGGATGAAGGAAAGTATTGGAAGAGCATCTTATCATGCTATTGACTGTGAAAAATATAGCTTTGTTGGTGAGGTAAGCTTGATATCTATTATTTTCCTGTATGGTAAACAAGAAACTCATTTCATTTTTGCTTACTATGATTTTTTTACTTTTGGAAAATTGATGATGAAAATTTTCAATGATTAGAGTGAAGACTAAATATCTTGCATGTGGATCATTTCTACATTGATAGTGACTTATGAGAATCCTATACATTGGGTATTTTTACCTGCATTAACTTATTTGTTAATGACTTTTTGTCATTCATTGCACGTTAATAAATTTATCTTATTTAATTTTACTATCTATCTCCTCATCCTTATCTTTAATAATATTGTAATTTCCTTTTTGTACATTATCCTTGCTACTGTCAGTTGTGAGCAATGCAATCTTGGAACATAACAATAGAATGGTTAGATGCATATTTAGTAAACCCACATTCCTTAAAGATAAACATCTAGGAATGAATATTTTGTAGGCCTTAGCATCATCGATATAGTCCACAAACCACCTTTTTTACTTCTAGCATCCAATTTCCTTTCTTAATCTGAAGGTTTTAAGGATATGTTGGTCAATCAATGACTTTGAAGTGACCAACTGAAGGCCTTTTTTATCTGAATGCCTTCTCTTTAAAACTTTGTAAGAAAAGATGTTGAGAATGTAAACAAAAATGTTGCAAGCCTTTTCCCATTGAAGTTTAGGCATGTCAAGATGCTTCAAATACATTTAGTTGTCTCAATACTATGGTTATTCCTTTTTACAAATGAATTAAGCTGATAAGGATAAGGCATGCTATACTTCCTCTTAAAATATGTTTTCTTGCAAAATCAAGGAACTGTCAAGTCTAATACTCCAATGTGTTACCTCCCCTTTCTACATGGTGGGTAACTTGGAGATTTATGGGATAAATTGGGTTGTCTCATAAAGTTTATGAGCATGAAGGAGGACAATTTTTGGCATTCCGAGGAGTTTTTGGACAACTAAACAATGCACAAGTATCTTTATGACAGGTTTTAAAATTGTTGAAGAAAGGTGGACCCAACCACTTTTTTGGGTGTATAGTAAGGAGGTTTAAAAAGGGACTTTGTATCCCATGCATTGTACTTAGATGAGATTACATGCACAGACAAAAATGTATGAAATTCAAGTACTTGGTTTCCTTTTAAAGCTATTTACAGACTGGAACTTAAAGTAGTTGGTGTCTTTTTTAAGCTATTTTCAGATTGGTTGTCCCAGCCACGTATTACAGTTCATATTATTTTTCCAAGTAATCTATTTTTGCAAAAGACATAGTCTAAATGTGCTATGAATTGGCCATTTCCATTGTTTCATAATAATGGAAGGGAATGCGACATTTTTGGCCTGAAATCCTTCAAGAATAATCTTGTATTAATGGATTTGTAGATATAAGGTGTTAAAATTGGATAATCTAATTGTAGTAGGGGTATTCATGGGTTTCGATTCCATTTTGAATTAGCAAGAGTTTCATCAATCCAAAATTGAAATTTTTGCAAAATTTGTCTAGCCATATTCTGGTGATTACAAGCTAGAAAAGGTTGAAAACGTATAGTGTTTAGCTTTCTTATTTTTCCAACCACTGCAAAGTAGAAGTCTTAATGATTTTTTTGTAGATTTAATCTATTCATTTTTTTCCAAGTTTATTTCTATACCAGGATGGTGTGGAAACTCTTAGATTAGTGCACAGTTTGAACCATAAAATTTTATTTCTTAATTGTTATCATGGAAAAGTATCATAGTAGACTCTTTCCAACTCAATTAGAGTGAGAACATGTAATCAATGTAGATTTTTTAACCTAGGTCTTCCACAGTGGGAAACAATTTCTTATTGGAACATCCAGTGGACAAACAATATGTTGAGGCTTGGCCAGGGTCTATACTGTGTTGTCTTCCTTTTAATTGGAATTAGGATTAATTCTTTTTCAATCTGGGTTTACTTGTGGTTTCCAGGTTTTCAATGGATTACTTATTGTATGAGGAAGTCAAGAAATATCCGTGAATATTTAACTGGATGAATTATGAAGTGGACATATTTTATCATCATTTAACAAAATCCTGTTCTTACCGCTTGATTACACAGCTCCATACCTACACATTTTTTGGGTAGAAATGCAAAACAATGTTTTCCAACAGAATTAAATTTTTATAAACTAATCTTCCAAATCAATGCCCTTTTACTAGGTTCAAGCCAAATATTTATGATGGGAAACTTGACTATCATGCAAGTAAGAATGTTCCCCTTTTCTTTCTTGCCTCTTGTCGATTTTTTTTTTAATTTTTTCAACTAGTTTTAAATTGATGGCCTTCTACTAGGTTTACAAGACAAATATTTATGATAGGAAACTTGACTGTTTTGCAAGTAAGAATGTTTCCCTTTTCTTTATTTCCTTATGGATTAATTTTTTAATTGTGAATTTAGAGTCTAGAAATATGTCAGTAGTTTTGTACATAGTAACTTCTCACTAGAAAATAGTGGAGGTAGCAACTAACACCTTTAGATCGAACCAAAGTAGCATGTCAGCTGGGGATAAGTCCTGGTTCTATTTTTATATGCCAATATGGTATAAATGCCATATAATTTCAAGGTGGTTGGGGATATTGAGCCAAAGAGTGGCTTGAGGGATGTTTGGTTGGAACTTTGGAAGTAGCATTCGACACCTTTAGATAAAACCATTAAGTGTATCTATCATGAACGAGTATATCTCAATGGTAAAGAATCCCATCAGTCGTGGGGTATTGAGCCAAAGGGTAGCTTCAGGGATGGGCAGTTGGAAATTTGGAAGTAGCAATCGACACCTTTAGATAAAAAAATTAAGGGGACCTAGCATGAATGGTCATATCTCAATGGTAAAGAAAACCATCTGCTGTGGCAAAATATTTTAGTTTTTAACATGGTATGAGAGGTCGGTATGCTCAAGCTGTCTAGGGGACCTAAGCCAATTGTTTCTTGGTTGGGGATTGTTAAGGTTGCTGGTTAGGAAAGAACATCTATCTTAGTGATAGGGACACCCACTGGCCAAGGGAAAGACCTTGGTTCAATTTCTATCCTGTCCAGTTTTTGTTATTAAATCCACTGCATGATGAGCTCTGTTTCTGCAAGTTTTGGAAAAAACTATCAATCTTTGAAGCAATTTGGTGCATCTTAATAGCTCTAGAAGAGACAAGATGCAAATATATTGATATTTCAAAGCAACAGAAATAGAGAATCAAGTGGTATTCAAAATTCAATAGCCTGCAGTAGCTATTACCTTTATGAGGAGAAACTTTATTGTATGTTTTTGTAAAATAAATAGGAATAAGTCACATTCAATAGCCAAAGGATGCATCCATCAGGTTGTGGTATTTTGGTAGGATTGGTAACTTTATAGTCAAATTAAGGAAGTTCAAATCCCAGAAGGTGCCCGCCACCCAATGAAGGTTTGTGTTAAAATGGATAAGGGACCTCTTTTGTGAGGTTGTTGAACCAATTGTACACAATACATATTTTCATAATTGCTATCTCTAAATAAAGGTTGTTTCACTAGCAAGAAATGGACAAAGGATGTGATTCAAAGCAAGTGCTATGAATGATAATCATGGAGAGCAGTGTATTTCAAGCTTGCATGTGTTCCTTTCAGAAATCCATAAAGTTTAGAAATTCAGACAAATATGTCAAAAAAGAATTTTTTAACATTTAAAGAAGCACAAAAGCAAAATGTCATGGTTGGAAAGAAGGCTATTCGAGGCATAATAAAGGATAGGGAGAAGGGACAAAGAAACAAAGAAAATTCAACATCTCTTGTGGCATATTTTTGAATTATTTTCTTTGATGTGAATTTCTTTCAAAGCTTAATAAAATCAAGTGCATCGGTCATGTCTAAAATGATTTCATTCTTGTACCACTATCATAATCTTGTGATCAAAATTTTCAAATCCATCGAGCTAAGATCTTAAACATCCCAATATTTTTCTTTGCAAAGCCTTGGTTTTACATAAGATGTTTTAGAATTTGAAAAATAATTATTATTCTGAATTTTTCATATATGGAAATCATAGGTTTGTCCAATGATTTGATTTTGTACATATTTAAATGCATGTGTGACAATTAGTTTCATACTAGTTGGAGCAGCTTGTGTGCTTAATGCCTGGTGCTATGCATAACTCTCATCTCGTTTCCCTGCACTCGTTGGAGGAGCGTATCTATATGCATATTCAGCTTTCAATCAGCTAACTCCATTTCTTTTTTTTTTGTCAACTGATGGTTTACTATCACATTGGTGTTGCTAGCATAGCACATAGCTTGACAAGTTATTTGGTGACAGTTTTGGAACTCTTCCCTTTTATAGGAATACCTGCTTTAATGGCTTCGTCCTGGTGGCATGGAGCTCTTTGGGGGATTTCTGTTAGTCAATGTTTTGGCTTAGATATTGCTGATAGTATTAACACTTGTACTATGTCAAGGTGTAAGAGAATCATCCATAGTGAATGTTGTCATGACTGTTCTAAAGGTAATATTTTATGTTTCTTATTTAACATTATCCTTATAATAATGCCTCTTCTTTCTTATAGTTATTGGTATGTCTCTACTATCCTAGTTTTGAATTAATTGTGAGATCTCTAAGTATATTTGAAATTTGATAGTGATTGAAGAGAAGAAATTTGTTGGAGTGAATACAAAATAATATTCCTCTTCTTGATTGTTATATCACAATATATATGAATCATTCAAAGACAGGAACTTTGATACTAATGTAAATCTATTTACTTAATTCTAGGTTCTAACATTCAGCTTCTATTGTCATTTTTAACACCAAAATCATTTTCTAAATCCAATAACAATTTTGGGTCTCTTTAGAATATAAGATACCTTAGGTTGGAAGGACTTCTTTTCAGGTATCAATGAATTTGTTGACAACCTGAAAGAATGGAGGTTCTATCTAGTTTATTCTCACAAAGTTCAACTTGAAGGTACTGATAATTTTAGTGCTTGTTAGTCTGACACCCATACATATGCATAGGCACCGGTTTATTTTCTGACAAACTCTAATCACCTAATAGTTTCAATTGCCTACCCATGACACTTTGATCTCAAATTCCTATTAAGTTTACGAAGTGGCTGCAATTTTGTAAAGATCTGTTGAGGCCTGGAAAATCGTAGGTAACAACAGTTAGGGATTCTCCCCAATAAACGTTCACAACTAGCCCATTACTCTTTGGTGTGGGGAATCTGTCCGGTTTACGGGCCATCTACCATAGGTCAAGTAACAAATTAAAATGTTTTACCGGTTATGGCCCGGTCCACCCTGTATCTTTTTTACTTTTTTATGTTTAAGGTATGATGTGCAAGTCCCTATCTAAAATGCAAATGAGAGATAATGGGGAGTGTCACAATGTGATGTGTAGTTTCTTACCACTCGTCTTACCTCTCTCGCATCTAAATCACAAACAACAAGAAACTAACTATAAATAGCTAACCTATACCTAGAGAGAAAAACTATCTTTAATGGTGAGTAATGTATTTCAGTGCATGCATTAGGAAAGATCACAGATAGCTGTTAAATTTTTCAGAACACATGAACATCAATAGAAATATAAAGAACAAGATAGGTTATTGTTAATTACAACATTCATTACTCAAAGTAGAAATTTCACATAATAAACCACAGTACATTCATAACATGAAAATAAATTCAATGAGTTAGAACGATCTCACAGTTAATGGAAATAAGGTGAAAATGAAATAGTTCACATTCAACTGGTCCATAGAAAAACATTTGAAACATTCCATAAACTTTCTCCAGCAAAAGCATGCAAGTCTTTATTATACAAGGAAATAGTTCTTCTTACAATACACTGTCAAAAATGGTTTGGAAAAGAAGTCCCTTCTACATCTAAACTCTCCTATATTTATACAAAAGCAAAAACCTTTGGCCTACCCCTTAATGACTTTTGAGCTTCCCCAACCTTTCATTTTCAAAATTTCGTCTCGTAGCATCTGCACATAATTAATACAATATATTACATTTTAAATCAAATTTTTTTTAGAACACTTTGTGAAGAGGGACCAGCTTGGTCGTTGATAAAAATTTTCCATGCATGGGCCTCTGCTGCTATGTATTCAAATTTGGAAGGTTCAAGAAAACGTATATTTATCTCATATTTAGCACCATGGTTCTTCACCCCTTCTATCCTTATAGGAATCAGGCACAACTGATATTCTAATATATGTATACTTACAGCTGCATGTGCCACTACATTATTTAAAATCCGTTCATCTAGATCCTTGACCTATTGGATCTCTTGCTCATCTTCCTTATATATGTTATGTAGATGTTCTATAAATAATTCATGTTTTGGTATTGCATCCAATATTTTCTCTGCAGAAACCTGGCATCTATTGTATGTAGGAAGCACTCTCCTCTAGTATTTGGCGCATGCTCCCCTTGTTTTCTTTACAATTTTCTTGAATTCTTCCATGACATTAATTGCAAATTCCAATAAATCATTCTCCTGTTTTAAACCTTGCGGATCCTTAACTGTTAACTCCGCAGGAGATTCCTTATTTGCTTATATCCACACCATTCTTCCCGTTAGAATCTCCAGAATCTCTTCAGATCTGTCCAAAAAATATGAAGTAGTGTCCAAAATTTATTCTAATTTGGTGTCTATTTGTAAAATTTTACACCTTTCTTCCTCAATGCACATTTGTAATTGGTGGATCTTCCTTCTTTGAGTCAGAACATGTTATTTTAAAGGTTGGATGTCTGTCTTATGTTCCATAGTATCTTTCAGTGATGCTGTTAATGAAGTATTATGTTCTTCCAAGGCTACCACCTGCATTTGATATTGCTTCTCTCTTTCTTCTGTGGCAGCCTTCTATGTTTCTAACTCAGCAACCTTGTTTTGTAACTGGTCCTTCTCTACACTCAGATTTTCATATTATACCTGAAGGTCATCTTTATTAGTTTTCAACATTTTATGCTCTAGCTGTACCCTTTGTAATTCAGCTAAGCTATTTTGAGCATTCTTTTCTGTTTTCTTTGCAAAAATATCTAAATCCTCCTTATTTTCCTGTAGAGTCTGGAATTCTATTCTTGAAGTCCTTGATTCATCATGTCTGGATATTTCATTTTCAACTTCTGACCTTCATCCATCTCCTTCTTCAATGTTTCATTTAATTATGCTACATTATTTCTTGACTGCTCAAGGTCTGTCATAAGCATGTCTACGTTATCTTCAGTTGGTTGGGTTAATGCCACCCCATCTCTTGCTATCAATCTTCGATCTGCATCCGTTCCATGCACCAAAGTTTTATCTATTATCATTTTTCTTGACTTTCCTCTATTTCAACCTTTTTCTTGGTTCTTTTTACAATCCTTTTCTTCTCCTTATCATAGAAAATAGTACCGAAGTCAGGAACCTACTCCCCTTGTGTAAGCATGAAAGAGATCAAATTTATTCTAGAAAATGAAGCCTGCCCCAATGTACTGCCAGAAGATGCAGTAGGCTCCTAGGGATCATGATTAGATTGTTCATGTCCTTGACCTATGTTATCTTGTCCTCCCTATGTATTTACCTGCTCAGTAGTCTGTTGGTCCTTTTGAGATCCTATTAATCTCAGACCTTCACTTTATTCCTGTCTTTTCTTGATTTCCGCTTCTTTGTTTCTCTTTCTCTTCTTCTCCTCCTTCCTTGCTGCTTCCTCTCCAACTCGCTTTCTTTCTTCTTCTTAATTTTTCAGCCAACTCTCTGCCTCTTGTGCTAGCCTCCTAGCATCTTCTTCTCTCTTTTTGGCCTCTTCTTCTTCTAATGTTTTAGTCCTCTCTGAAGTTTCTCCCTTTCAACCCATAATGGTTATTTTTTGCTTGAACCTCTTTTTTAGGGTGGTTATGTTCTTTGCACTTCTGAATGTTTCCTCGTCCTTGTCCCAAAATTTGGTATATTCAAAATGGATGCTTGCCTCCTTACAGTGATCTGCTATTTTATTTCGATAGTCATTCTTGTGAAAATTCATTTCACCAAAATGGAAATGCTCCAGCTCCTCCACAATATTTGTAGTCTGTTTTACCTTTGGAAGCTTATTACTTCCAAGCAAGAAAGGTATTGCAGTATATGCTTCCTTTTTATGTTCAAACAGGAAATTTCCCACACCATCAATATATACTGGCCTAACTTCCTCTTTTTGTAATACATAGGCAATGCCATACTTAGGGAGTAAAGAAGGTGTCCTCAAACCACCATACATTCTTATATACAATCCTTCCTGGGTCAAATAACAGTCTCCATATTCCTCGATGACTTTGAATGCTTCTTCAGATATGCAGTTGCATTCAGTCAAGAAAATTAGGGTAGACAAGGGCATGATGAAGTGTTCACATATTTCCCTGTAATAGCTATAATAATTATGGGCCCAAAACAATCTATATGCTATATACACTGGGGTCCTGTCCCTCTCCCAGTTACATCTCAAGGATGGAAAATACTTTGTACACTAGTATACAGTAAATCAGGTTGGAGCTCATCTAGAACTCTGATTTCTTCTGTGAGACCCCTACCAAGGATATGGATATGCATGTCGAGAGGCTATTTGACACTATGTTTGACCAATTAAAAATGGTTCCTTGACTAGCCACATAGGAGATAATTGGTATCCATCCTATCATGAAGCTCTTCCCGTGATCTCTTCAAAAAATCCTATTTAGCATCAGTGCAATAATTATTTAGGGAGTACGGAGAGTAGAGGTATCATACTCTCTAGAAGGTCTAGTCAAGAATTTTTTCCCCAGTGTCATCATTCTTTTAACTGTTTCTACCAGATCCATAGCTGTCTCTTTCAACCAGCTCTATGTCAAGTAAATCTGGGTCGGAGGCAAATGATATGCCATTGAGACATATGCAGGGCTATATGCAACATATCCCTGCTTACCAGTATTTTCAAGAATCATCATAGTCACATCTGCCCTAGGAAGAATCCAACCTATCACCTATGAATAAGGGAACAACTCAGGTCTTGTGGCTACTTTCATGAGAGCTGATTTCTCAATGTTTGCCTAAATTGTTAGCTCTTTGAATCCCGCATCACATACGTTCTGATTGGCAATCACCCTATATATCTATCCCCATTTATAGTCTAGTTTGACCTCGGTGAAATATTTGGTATCTTCATATAGATATTAAACCGTGGTGATAATCTCTACCTCAAGTTCTCCTTCAACCATAGGATCCTTTTTCCTTTGTCTTTTCGACATATTTTCTTTGCAACAACCACCCTGTCACAAACATAGCATGTTCTTAGACCAATTGAGATTTTAGCAAGTGTTTTAATAAACAAAACAAAATATTGTATCAATTTGTTTACCATCTCCATATGCATTCTGAAAAATGAACTACTCACAATATTCAATGCATGAAAAAGAAAAATGACAAGGAAAAAAGAAAACCCTGCAGGTTGTGTCTTAAAACTGCCTAAGTCCATTGTCTGTAAAAATTCACAACCCCGAGGGGAAACAAAAATTTTCTATCTTAACTTGGGCCACACTCAAACTAATTTGAACTAATTCGATAAAATTATGAATCACATATTCCTACTGCTAGTCTATAACAACAAATTTAATAGAAATAGACCCTATACAGTGCTCTTCCTTTCGGAAAAACCCTAATCGAACAAAACATGGAAACCCTCCATTGTCCCATGAAATAAGGTAAATGTACATAAAAAGTTTAAAACCCCCCCGAACAGCCATGGACAACCAAAGAATGGGTGATGCAGACAGTGTAACACTTGTCTGCACCATGCCCTCAATCTTTCGTACTGGAGTGAAAGCATACATAATGGCTCAATTAGTCACGCAGCCTAAAAAAACTCGCTAAAGAAAAATGTAAATAGTTAACTCCTCACCCTCAAATAAAACATCATGCATACCGTGAAGACAAACACTCTTTAAGCGAAAAAACCCAACCCACAAACCACCTAACCAGGGAAAAACCATGGCTCCTAATTCGACCAATAAAAACCAAAACAACAAGGCTGTGGTTCACCTCCCTGGAAAAACACAGTGTAGTCAATGGGATGACCAAAAAATCTCCACGGTAGCACACTAACGAATCGATTTCAGATAGTTGGGTGAATGAATCAATACAAACGAAAAGGACGGGAGCAACGATGAGTTCACAATACAGATAAACATAAAATAATGCTCCCCGATATATATAGAACTTTTGGCAGGAAAACCCTATCAACAGTTAAACTCATTAGTGATCAACACCTCTAACCATTGAAAAGATAGTTTGGTTGACAGCCGCAAATGACGGATGCTAAACCAACTAGGGACCCGTGATAATTTTAAGATTATCGGCATTGGCATCACTAGCCACTAAATCAATCAGGAGAGAGAACTGGATGGCAACCACAACGGCGGGTGCTAAAATCACTATCATCATGATTTTACATTCTAACTCGTATTGGAGATCGGGAAACCTAACCTGTAAAGCATTGGCAAGGAAACAATTAACTCTGAAAACTTCAAACCCAAACGTTTCCCGTAATATCGGCTACCTAAAGTACTATCGCAACTCCATAATTTTAAAGAGGTATCGGAGATTGGGACATCTAAGTTATAAGGCATCGGCGAGAAACAAAAATATCCTCTGGGACATTCATCAACTAACTCCCACAATGTCGGTAGCATAAAAGAGTAATGCTCCAGTTCATTCATCAACTGACTCCTGACAGTGATAAAAATTCATCAAAAAATCAAAACGTTAAGCTCCAAAAATAAAACAAAAGACTCCACAGATTTATTTGTATCGACTCAGAAAACAATAGTACTTTTGATAGATTAGATCATTCAACTTCTGCAATGGTTGAAAAATAGTGGACTCTACTTTTGATATCGAAAGGGGAGCCAACTAATCTTCTGATGAAAAGGATTAAGTTTTGAGGAAAGAATATGAACTTCCAGGGCAGATTTAGGGAAACCGATTAATCCTAGGCTAGATCTAAGAGAAGTAAATCAAAAGGAGGGCCCTAAAATTTAAAATTTTAGGGAAGAATTTACAGCTGCAACAATTGGCGACTACCTAGTGAACATAGATCTCTGAACAACTTCTTCTTTAATCAACATACTATTTTGACAATACCAACATGCTGAATTCTTCAAGATATCTGGATTTCCCAAGTGGCAGATGTACGCACTTTAATAATTAATGATATTCCAATTTAGGGAACATGGGAACCGATATTTCAAAGTCCAGATAACTCTTTTGAGGCTATGAATATGAATTTTATTTTTAAAACCTCTGTCTTTGATTATTTTCTATCTTAGACACCACAGGATGGTAATAAATGGTAAATAGATATATCTGTTTGTTCCTCATTTACATGCCATTTTTTACTTTTGGTGCTCTTGGACTCTTTGTCCTCTTTTGAGTCCCCCTACATGCCTTCTTTCTTAAATTTTTAATTCAGGCTCCTCTATCCATAGTGTCCTTTTGTGAGAGAGATATATTTATTTTTAGCTCACAGATGGAGAAGAACTTTGACAATCTTGTACTAATATAGTTCAGTACTTTGCTTTGATATATATATTACTTTTATGAGGAGATTTTGACTCTTATTTTCCTTTTGGCTTTCACTTCTTGGCATGGAATCATTTAAATATAATATATTGTTTACCTTGCTTCCTTTCCATGGGTCTTTTGCTGTCACCCCCTAAGACATTTTTAGTGTGAGATGAATGGAGCCTTGAAATAGTATTCTGGACCTTTTGATCCTAAGTTATTTCATAAGGATTAAGTATGACTTCAATGTGTTCATAACCATTTAGGAAAACTGCTAAAATTGAAGAAGTTCTTTCAAACATTAAATAAATTAATAGTACTAAGTCTTGTAATCAAAGATTTTAGTTAATCCAGAATTATGATGAACTCCATGCAACCAAAGGTCATGCTTCTTTATTAAACATTACAATCAATCAAAACCAAACTAAAACAAAAAACCAAAAATCCTCCAAAATAAAACAAACCAACAGTTTATTTATGTACAAGACAACCAAACATGAAAATCAAGAAAAATAAGGTTTTGAAAACTAAACCATTTACTGGTAAGTTCTCTTCCCACCCCTCTAAGTATTGCAACTTGTAAGTTGAGGGACCAAGATTTTCTGCAATTTGAAAAGGGCCTACCCATAACTATTGAAACATAGTGTTCTTTCCCTTTTCATCGTGCAAATGATCCCACTTAAGAACCAGATCTCCTACTTTGAATTCTTTGTTCCTATATTTATGGTTATCAAACCAATGCTTCACTATTTCCTGTTGATGCTTAAATCTTTCTTTGGCTTTGGACCTAGACTCTTCTGACTTCAAAAGATTATAGATTCTGATCTGTAGGATTTCATTATTGGTACCTCTAGATTCCTGAGCTATTATGGAAGACGGTAACAGAATGTTGGGAGGAAGAATAACTTATTTTCCATAAACAAGAGTGTATGGTGACACACATAAGGAATTCTTGGGTGTGACTCTATCAGCCCAAAGAGCATTAGGTAATGCTAAATGCCAACTTTTCTGATTTTCTATTACGGTTTTCTTTAGAATCCTAATCAGATTTTTGCTTGTGGATTCTGCCAAACCATTTCCTTGTGGGTAATAGTTTGCAGAATAATGCAACTTGATTCCTCTTTCATTAGAAAATGTAGTTAATCTAATAGAAGAAAAGTAAGCAGCATTATCAAAAACCAGGGAAATTGGAACCCCAAACCTGGTCACGCTGTGATTCTGTAAGAAATCCATGACTATATCTTCATTTACTTTTCGTAACGGAATAGCCTTGACCCATCTCCTAAAGTAATCAGTTGCTGTCAAAATATACTTGTGTTGTAAGGAATAATTTTGGTTTATTTCTCCAATAATATTGATTCCCCATTGTTCAAATGGTTCTAGTATCTTTACTGGTTTTAAAGGCCCTGTTGCTTTAGCTTGTCTTCCAACACCTGTTTTACAAGCATCACATTTTCTAACATGAGCATGTGAGCATCCTTAAATAGAGTAGGCCAGTAATATCCATCTCTGAGAATCTTATGTCCTGTTGTATCTTCGGAAAAATGACCTCCAGTACGCCCATCATGCAATTCTATTATGACCTTCTTTGCATCTTCTTGTTCTAAGCACCTGAGAAAAACTCCATTGTAGTTCTTTCTGAACAATACTCCATCAATTATCTAAAATGAAGCTAATTTTAGACGTAATTATCTTCATTTTTTTGAACTCCAATGATCTGGAAAATATCCTTATTAAAGTCAATGGACTAGGTCCCGGTACCAAGAATCTGGATATGTGAACAAAGGACATACATCCACCTTATGTAACTTATCTTTATTATCCCATATTTTTTCTTCATTGTTTTGACCTTCAGTCATTAGTTTACACAATCCTTTTCCTTTTATTATGGATGCTGGTTTGAACTCAAGATCGTATTTTTGTAAGGAAGTTACCCAGTTGCCTCTTTTTTGTCCTAATTCTTTTTGTACAAAAAGAGATCTTGCAATTGGGTGTGGAACTATTACCTTGGTGTGGTTCTTAAGTATATATGGACTGAATTGTTTTACCACTTTAAAAAATGCATAAGCTTGTTTTATCAACTGCTGGATAATTCAATTCTGCTCCCTATAGACTAGTGATCATAAATGATATGGGGTACTCATCTCCCCCATCTTCCATCTGTGTAAGCACCGCTGCCAATGAATCATCAGACGCAAAAGTAAACAGAATAAAATCTTTTTCAAAATTTGGAATTTTGAGTAATGGTGCATGAGAAATAGATGTTCTTATCTTACTAAATGCATTCTTCTCCAAATCACTCCATTTGAATTGTACACTCTGTTTAACCATTTGCTACAAAGGTTTGACAATTTGAGCAAAATATGGTACAAACGTTTCCACAAAATTGATTGTCCCCATAAATGATTGCATACCCTGTTTGTTATGGGGTAAAGGGATATGTTCTATGGCTTTAATCCTTTCTTGGTCTATGGAGACCCCTTTCTTAGAAACAAAATGACACAGTATCTTTCCTTCTGTGACTGCAAAGATGCAGATCTTAGGATTTAGTGAAATACCATATTTTCACCAACGTTCAAAAATCTATTTCAGATGAAATGCATGTTCCTTTCTCTTTTTCAAAAATATTGTGACATCATCTATATAAACCACAACTCTATGGCCAATCACACCACGAAAATCTATATCCATGGCCCTCTCGAAAGTAGCTCTACCATTAATAAGTCCAAAGGGCATTCTCCTACATAGAAAAATTTCCCCACTTGGTTATGAATGTGGTTTTAGGCCTGTCCTCTTCAACTACTAATACTTGATTATAGCCAAAGAATCCATCTAATAATGAAAAAAATTCATAACCTAAAACCATATGCAATATTTTTTCCATGGGTGGGGCCGGATAGTTATGTTTATCTGACACATGATTAAGGTTTCTGAAATCTACACAGAGCTTGATTTCTCTTGATTTTTTCCTAACTAGCACCAAATTAGAAACCCATTCTGAATGTCTAAATTTGAATATAATTTTAGCATCCAAGAAATTTTTTAATTCACTTTGAATTAAAGGTTCCATATTTGGATGCATCTTCCTCAAAGGGTATTGGTAAGGATTGATTCTAGCTTTAATTGGGATGACATGTTGTATGATCTTTGTGTCATAAGTTTTAAGCTTTTCATATGTCCAAGAAAACACGTCTTTGTACTATTTGAACATACTAATGAAATTACTTCTTTCACCTGGAGAACAACACTTCCCAAAATTTACATATTTGGGTTCAACTTCAGTCCCCAAATTTATCAGCTCAAATTGTAAGGACGAGCTATGAGTCTTGACATTTGCTAGATTTCAGAATTTGTTATCTAAGTCAAACATTTGTTCCAAGATCCTGACTCCCTTAGGAATAAAGTTCCTGAATTTTAATTCTTCTTGATGTTATTCATCATCTATTATTGCTATTTTGGAAGTCTCATCATTCATCAAACATTCCAAAATTTGCCGATCATCGTAAAAAAACCCGTAGATTTGTCATCATATCCAGAATAGAAGGCTTGAAAAGTAATTCAATAGAGCATCTATTATTGGAAGGTACTAGCCTTGTAGATGAGGTAGCTAGTAAATTAGCTGCTGCATTCTTTAATCGAGGAATGGACACAATATTGAATGTATGAAAATTTATAAGCAAATCCCAAACTTCATTTTGATAAGCTTTCAAATGTGGTGCAATTCAGTGTATCTTATTTCGAAATTGCTTAACAATAATTTCAGAATATCCATATACTTTCATATTTTTTACTTTCAGTTCTATTTCTTTTTAAGTCCCTGAACTAATGCTTCGTACTTGGCTGTGTTATTTGTGCATTCGAATTCTAATCTACAAGAAATAAAATGTTTATTTTTTCTTGGATCAATCAGGACACAGCCATCCCCTGATCCTTCTAATGTTTTAGATCCATCAAAATAAAGAGTCCAAAAACTATCTACCTCTACTAAATTTGAATTACAGACTACATCTAAACCTAGATCTACTATATTACAACCAACCTCATCAGCCCATGAAAATTGAAGGAGATCAGGCTGGGTATCAGGTATACTGCTGGCTTCTTTAGCTTGGTAATTTCCTGGTTCCAATTCAATGAAATAATTTCCCAATAGAGAGTTTATTGGTTCATTTTTTCCCTTTAACTAAGTGACATTGTATTTCATTTGAGGCTCTCTTAATACTTTTATCTGGTTTGGACTTCCTTTATGAAGCAACAACAGATGTGACCAATCAGATGGAAAGTATCCATCTAGCCTTGTCGACCAGTATTGACTCAAAACTAGTCCATAAGCATCTGGTATGTCTGCTACTACAATGTCAATGTACTGACATACCCTTTCATCTGCGTATAAGTGAATCAAAACATCTTCCATTTCTCCTATTACTTTTACATCCATCCTATCTAATTGAAGAAGTTGCCAAGTAGATGATTTAAGTTCTCCATTGATTTTCTTGCAGTCTAAAAGTGGCATAACGTTGACTGATGCTCCTGAATCCACTAAATAGTTGTGCACATTATAGTTTAAAACCTCAAAAGTCAGGAGAAATGCTGGGGTTTTATACTTAGACTTCCCTCCCACACTTGCTTCACCAATTTCTTCTTCAGGTTGGTTGTCAATTGGACGTTCTTCTTCGAGTACCTCAAGTGATTTTAAAAGTTTCTCTTTCTACTGAGGTAAATTACACATTTCCAACAATGAGATATTTTCTTTATATTTTTTAATGTCTTCGACAATATCATACCCCATCTCAGGTTCTTTGAGACTCTTCTTGACATTATCAATCTTATCTTCAACAGGCTTAAGAGGCGTGTTAATTTTCTTCAGATCTTGACTTGAAATGGTAAATTCAGGTATGTTAATAGTTGCAGTGTTCTTCGGTATCTTCTTTATGTTTTCTTGAAGTTTCTTAATCTTAGCAAGTATTGAATTATCTTCCTTTAACAAACTCTGACTTCTTGTGTTCACATTGGTTTTTGATTTTTCCTCTTGTTTCAGAGAATATTCTTCTTCTGTATCAAACATTGAGACAAAGTCCCATAAAACTAAAGTATCTTCCTCTTATTTTTTTGTAGATTGATTATATTTTTCTTCCTCCTTACTAGTTTCTGTCAGCTTGGAATCCAATAATTGATTCATTGCTAACATCATATAATTAATCCATTGGGGGAATTTCTTCTTAGAATGAGGCTTTTGATGAAAGGTACAAAGATTATCCATGCCTGGATCGGTTAAATTCATTGCCGCAGGACTGTGTGGAGGAGGTTTAGGTTGACTGTTGTCTTCCCTTTTTTTATAATAAGGTTTATATGATTTGTTAGCCTCTTTTTCCTTCTCTAAATCTATCACTCTGTTGGATAAATTTTGCATCATCTTCACCATCCCTTCAAAATCCTATGATTGCTCATCCTTAGGACTAGTCAGTAATAAAGGTTTCTTGTTTGCAGAAGTCCTTTCTTTCGAATACACAAGGTAATTTTCTATACTTTCCATCTCATCCTCCACCTTCTTAGCTTCTTCGTAGGTTTCTGCTAATGTAGTTTTCACTGATCTCTTGGAAAACATGGCTAGATCAGGCCCAAGGGCTGAGGTATAGTATTCTATTAGAGCATTTTTAGATGGCTTATCAGCTGTAGTGAAATTGTTTATGTAAGCAACAAATCATTGAGTGAAATTATGCACTCTTTCTTTCCTTTCTTTCTTTAGAGCACATAACCCTTTCATTAAAGCTGCATGAGTTTTCTGGAATGCATATTTACTTCTAAACATTCTCTCGAATGTGTTCCAATCCATGATTGAATTTGCAGGAAGTGGAAAATACCATGAGGCTGCTTTTTCTTTCAGGGTGTGGGGAAACAATCTACACACCACATCTTCATGATATCCATATCATATTCCTTCTAAAGCCAAGTAAAAACTCTTTAAATGATCGTCTACAAAAATCCCATCACTTGGTTCAAACTTAGGTAACATCTTGTTGAAATCTTGAGGCAAATCATGCAAGGGAGGTGTCAAATTTAAAGGTGACCTAGCCCTCCAAGCAGGCTATGGAGGTGGTTGGTTTGGATTTACATTAGCCATAATTCTAAGTGGAGAATGAGGTTGTGACTGAATAGGGGTTTGGAAAGGTGAACAGTAAGGTGAACCTGTATCTAACAGATTTAAAGGTTGATCAACTTCTCATAAGGATGCTTCTACCAGTTCTTCAAGATCTTCTACCAACACCAAGTCTTCTAATTGAGGGCGATATTTCTCTCTCTTCTATGTAGGACATAAATCATAGGTAATCCTCCAATATTTTTCACATATGCCATGGCTATTCTTTTTAAATCATCAACCACTTCATTATCGATATGATACAAACACCCTTTCTCTTTATCTTCGGGAATGGTTTTGTGAAACAAACTTCTTTGAAAACTGTAATCGGTGGAGTGATTTCAAGGAAGCGAGCTTCCTCGGCCAGCCATGCACTTGTGGCCCTCCTTCTAGAGCCAAAGACTATTGAGGCCTAGAAAATCATAGGTAACAACAGTTAGGGATTCTCCCCAACAAACATTCCCAACTAGCCTGTTACTGTTTGGTATGGGGAATCTATCCGATTTACGGTCCGGCTACCGTAGGTCAAGTAACAAATTAATTTTTTTTACTAGTTATCGCTTGATCCACCATGTATCTTTTTTAGTTTTTTATGTTTAAGGTATGATGTGCAAGTTCCTATCTAAAATGCAGATGATAGAGATAATGAGGAGGGTCATAATGTGATGCGCAGGTTCTTACCTCTTGTCTAACCTCTCTCATATCTAAATCACAAATAGCAAGAAAATAACTATAACTAACTAACCTATCCCTAGGGAGAAAAACTATCATTAATGGTGAGTAATGTATTTTAGTGCATGCATTAGGAAAGATCATATATAGCTGTTAAATTATTCAGAACACATGAACATCGATAAAAATATAAACAACAAGATAGCTTATTGCTAATTACAACATTAATTACTCAAAGTGGAAATTTTACAAAATAAACCAGAGTATTTCATAACATGAAAAGAAATCCAATGAGTTAGAACAATCTCACAGTTAATGGAAATAAGCTAAAAATGAAATATTTCACATTCAACTGGTCCATAGAAAAACATTTGAAACATTCCACAAACTTTCTCCAGTAGAAGCATGTAACTCTTTATTGTAAAAGGAAATAGTTCTTCTTACAATACACTCTAAAAAATTGTCTGGAAAAGAAGTCCCTTCTACATCTAAACTCTCCTATATTTATACAGAAAGAAAAACCTTTGGGCTGCCCCTTAATGAATTTTGAGCTTCCCCAACCTTTCATTTTCAAAATTTCATCTCGTAGCATCTGCATATAATTAATACAATATATTACATTTTAAATCAAAAGTTTTTTTAGAACAATTTATGAAGAGGGGCCAACTTGGTCGTTGATGAACATTTTCCATGCATGGGCCTCTGTTGCTGTCTTCAAATCTGGAAGGTTTAATAAAATGGATATTTATCTCATATTTAGTGGCCTGGTTCTTCACCCCTTCTATTCTTGCAGGACTCAGGTGCAACTGATCTTCTATTAGATATATACTTACAGTACCATGTGCCATTGCATTCTTTAAAATCCGTTCATCTAGATCCTTGACCTGTTGGATCTCTTGCTCGTCTTCCTGATATCTATTCTGTAGATGTTCTATAAATAATTCATGTTCCTGTATTTCATCCAATATTTTCTCTGCAGAAACCTAGAATCTATTGTATGTAGCAAGCACTCTCTCGTAGTATTCGGCGCATGCTCCCCTTGTTTTCTTTACAGTTTTCTTGAATTATTCCACCACATTAATTGCAAATTCCAATAAATCATACTCCTATTTTAAACCTCACATATCCTTAACTAGTAACTCCATCGGAGATTCCTTATTTGTTTCTATCCACACCATTCTTCCCGTTAGAATCTTCAGAATCTCTTGAGATCTATCCAAAAAATATGAAGTAGTGTCCAAAATTTCTTCCAATATGGTGTCTATTTGTAAAATTTTACACCTTTCTTCCTCAATGCACATTTGTAATTGGTGTATATTCCTTTTTTGAGTTAGAACATGTTCTTTTAAAGGCTGGAAGTCTGCCTTCTATTCCATATCATCTTTTAGTGGTGATGTCAATGAAGTATTCTGTTCTTTCAAGGTTTCCACCTGCATTTGATATTACTTCTCTCTTTCTTCTATGGTATCCTTCTCTGTTTCTAACACATCAACCTTGTTCTGCAACTGGTCCTTCTATGCACTCAGATTTTCATAGGATACCTGAAGGTCATCTTGCTTAGTTTTCAACATTTGATGCTCTAGCTATAGCCTTTGTAATTCAGCTAAGCTATTTTGAGATTTATTTTCTGTTTTCTCTGCAGAAATATCTAAATCCTCCTTATTTTCCTGCAGAGTTTGGAATTCTGTTCTTGAAGTCCTTACTTCATTCATCATGTCTTCATATTTCCTTTTCAGCCTCTGACCTTCATCCCTCTCCTTATTCAATGTTTCTTTTCATTGTGTTGCATTCCTTTTTGACTGCTCGAGGTCTGTCATAATCCTGTCTATGTTATCTTCAGTTGCTTGGGTTAATGCCACCCCATCTCTTGCTATCAATATTGGATCTACATCCGTTCCATGAAACAAATTTTTATCTGCTATCATCTTTCCTTACTGTCCTCGAATTTCAACCTTTTTCTTGGTTCTTTTTACAATCCTTTTCTTCTCCTTATCATAGAAAATAGTACCGAAGTTAGGAAAGTCCTCCCATTCTATAGGCATGAAAGGGATCAAATTCATTCTAGAAAATGAAGCCTTCCCCAGTATGATACTAGAAGATGCAGTAGGATCTTTGGGATCAGGATTAGATTGTTCGTGTCTTTGATCTGTGTGATCTTTGTAATGTCCCCGGTTTTGACCCCGTTTGCATGATGTATATATTGTAATTAATCATGGTGAGGAGCTCAAGGCAAAATCCCACCATCGATTTGGTTGTGTATGTTTCGGCAATAGAAGTAGTTGCCGATGGTTTATCGTGCTATACGGCACATTATAATTTGGCATCATGTAAACATGCACATCAATTAAAATAAACCACAACTAGCTACGGCAGTGCAACGTTGAATGAAAAGGGCATGGTTCCAAAGGATAAGGGGTGGGGGATGTCAAACCTTGGTTTATGGGGAAAAAACCTATGTTTTGCCACCTTTGTTTGTTTGTCACCTTTTGTCTCATCCAACCTTGTTAACCTCTTTAATGCTTTAGCTGGTGGTTGGGGGAGTTATTGCTGAAGTGGTGGTGGTTGTGGCAGGCTGTTAGCCTTACCCACTTGCTCACTCCACCCATGTCTGCCCATTATTCTCCTTCACGCACTCTTCCCTGGTCAGTTCACTCTCACCATGATTTTTGGTCTGTTGGCTCCTCACGCACAGGCTATGGGTGATTTTGGTCTCACGCAGGTGTTTTATTCCTCTCCATGAGTTGCTAAACGCTTAGGCACTTGCAATTCACGTCCTCCTGACTGCTGTGCATTCTCACGTAGAGAATTTCCCTCCCGTTTCTCATTTTCGCGCATAGGAATTTCCTGGGTTTTACCCACATCGTTTTCCTCTGCGGATTGGTGAATGGAGTGGCTGAATCCTTTCCTCACGGGTTGAAGGTGGGGTTCTGCATTATTGTTCCTCACGCACAGGTCAGGAAACTGTAAATTCATTTGCTTTATGGTCCACATATGTTTTCCCAGCAGCCTTGGTTGTGCAAAATGGGTCGTTGCTCCCCACGTCATTGGTAATGTGCATGCTAATGTGTTTTGGAGCGGTGGTGTTTTCCCCCTGTTGTAGTTTGTTTGCTGTTGTGTTTTTGGGGCTGTGCAATTTGTTTTCCCTATTTAAGCTGTGACAGCTAAGTAATTGCCTAAGTGCAATGGTTAGTCTGCGGACTGTGCTGGCTTGGCTTGTCTGTTGAAAGCCTGTGAAACCCAGCTGTGTTAGTTGCTGTTTATGCCCCTTGGCTATGTATAAGCCTGCAATTGACCCTTATTCCAGAGGAATCATGCCCAGCTCGGGGGTGGCAGTGTGTTGAGAGATTGATGAGCATGCTGGCCTATGGTTGGGTGGAACGTTGCAGCGACGTAGCTGGTTGCGGGTGGATTCTTCATTAACAGATAAGTGCTGCTAGTCTATTTCTGCAATTATATTAATTGTATATGGAATTATGATGAACATGTAATTGCTGGAATGTATGTTTGCTTCCACTGTATGATTGAAGAATAATGCATCTGTGTATGCTTGTAAGTTTCAATTTCAGCATTTGATTTCTTTTTATGTTCATGGGATATTTTCCTGGCTGTGTTTTGATGTTCGTCGCGTCCTCTTCGCTGGTTGAGGGACGGGGACGTGACAATCCTATCCTCTCTGTGTATCTACCTACTCAGTAGTCTGTTGGTCCTTTTCAGATCATGTTGATCTCAGACCTTCACTTTATTCCTTTCTTTTCTTGATTTCTGCTTCTTTTTTTCTCTTTCTCTCCTCCTCATCCTTCCTTGTTGCTTCCTATGCAACTCACTTTCTTTCTTCTTCTTCATTTCTCAGCCAACTCTTTGCCTCTTATGCTAGCATTATATCATCTTCTTCTCTCTTTTTGGCCTCTTCTTCTTCTAATGTTTTATTCCTCTCTGAAGTTTTTCCCTTTCCACCTATAGTGGTTATTTTTTCTTGAACCTCTTTTTTAGGGAAGTTATGTTCTTTACACTTCTTAATGTTTCCTTTTCCTTGTCCCAAAAGTTGGTATATTCAAAATGGATGGTTTCCTCCTTACAGTGATATGCTACTTTATTTCGAGAGTCATTCCTATGAAAATTCATTTCACCAAAATGGAAATGCTCCAGCTCTTACACAAATTATACAGTCTATTTTACCTTTGAAAACTTATTGCTTCCAAGCCATAAAGGTATTGCCAGATATGCTGGGTGAAAACACGAAGTTGGGTAACACTTCTGTAAGTGTCGGGTGTCAAAACAACATAGCGGATGTTATTCGGTCGAATAACTATATTTATTTGGCCAAAAAATTAATTTATTCAGCCGAATAATTATCATTATTCGACCGAATAACTAATTATTTATTCGTCCGAATAACCTTAACAGTGAACCGTTTAATTTGATAGAACACATAGCCGACAGGTAATTTTTACGGTTGTTTCAATACTTATTCAACTGAACAATTATGCGGCCGAATACTGGTTCAACCGAATAATTATTTGGCTGAATAGTTGTTCGGCCGCATAATTGTTCGTCTGAATAATTATTTCGCATAAAAGGCCAGCTCTGGCCCCATTTTCTTTATGTTTTCCTGCAGTCATTTTTCTTCATCCTGTCATGTTTCTCCCGTGACCCAATTTGTTTGTTGTTTCCCATCATCCCCATCCATGTCACCATTCCTCCTGATGTGTACATATGCCATCTTGGCACCCCGCTACCTGTCTAGTTTCCTCTCACCATAGAGGTCTATTCATGGAGGTCACTTCATGATGGTCTGTTCAGTGTGGAGGCCGTGATGGTCTATTCGACGTGGAGGTCGAACATTGTCTATTTTCCTTTCCACGTTGAGGTCTGTTTGTGTTGGTCGCTTCATGGTGGTCTATTTGGCGTGGAGGTCTGTTTGGCATGGAGGTTTGCTTGTGGAGGTCACTTCGTGGTGGTGTTTGTGGTCTTTTCTTGGAGGGTTTGTTCATGGACTGGTCTTGCTGTGCTACCCCTTATCAGGTAAATTTTTATGAAATTGCTTTTATAATCCGAAACATTGAATATGTGATTTATCTCTTGTTGTAGTCAATGGCATTAGTTTTTTTTCATAGTATTGCAGAGTTAAAGTTTGCATATGTTAATTGGTATTGTATAATTCTTATAATTTTAATTTTAGTTAATATATATATGTGGAAGGTAGTCGTCCATGAACTCTGTCCATGTTAACAGAGTTGATGAACTTTGTCCATATTTGGATAGAGTTGATGAAATCTGTCCACATTTGGATAGAGTTAATCAACTCTGTCCATTTAGATAGAGTTTAGAAGACTTTAATAAAAAAATGATTAAACGATTTCAAAAATCCCTACCCTTAATGTTGTTTTCCTCCTTATTAAAGTTTTAAAAATGTAATTTTTATGGTTATCTGTCAAATTATGAATAAATGCTTTAAACTTGGTTGACAATGGAGATAGGTGGACAGAGTTGAACTCTGTTCAAATTGATAGGGTTGTTGAACTCTGTCCAAATGTGGACAGAGTTGATCAACAAAAAATATCAAGGTAGGATTCCATTTGTTTTTTATCACCCAACAGTATGAGTTGAATTGATTTCTTTTTAAATTGTAATCTAAAGGATTTTTTTATTCATGACCATCGATAAATTTTTGTTAATTTTAATTATAAATTCTATGTTTTCAGAATTTGATATAATCTATTTAATTAGAATGAAATATTTTTAACTTAAATTATATTTAATAATTTAAATAAAATGGATAGAGTTTATCAACACTCAGATGGACAGTTCATGAACTCTGTCCAGATGGACAGAGTTGAAGAACTCTCTCCAAATGGACAGAGTTGATAAACTCTATCCATTTGGATAGAGTTCATAAACTCTGTCCACATGTGGATAGAGTAAATCAAATCTGTCCAAATAGACAAGACAATGGACTATACTTAGCAAAACATAGTTCATGCAGAGTTTATCAACTCTTTCCTTGATAACTTTGTTTATGTATTTGTAACTTTGGAATGTATTCATATATGTATCTTATGTATTGTAACCCGATGTTTATTCTGGGATGTATCTATAATGTAATTGAGTCATGTTGTCATGCCCCGATGTTCCGATAGGGAGGATCAATAATGTAAATAAGTCATGTCAAGTAATTGTGGGTAACCCTCCGATTGTCTAAGGGTTAAAGTCCCCGCAGTTCCGAGGCACTAAGGTTATTAGACTCTCCTAGTAGAGGTCGGCCCTAGTAGGGTTTTAGTCATGCCAAAATTACTATAAATAGAGATATGGACTCTCTATTTAACACACATCACAAACACACTCAATTGTAGTGCATAGTTGAGGAAAGAGAAGACACCGGGGATAAATAAGAAGAAGGTTACTGCTATCAGGAGATCACTTACTGTTTTTGGATTTTACTATTTTGGTACTGATTCTATCTCTGAGGAAGTTGCGGAGTTTTCTCCATTTATGGTTTCCCAGAGGAAAAACACTATGTTCATTGTCTCTTGTGTTTGATTACTGTACTTGTTATTCTCTCAGTTAAAGATCCTAATAATGCTAGCTTAATGTTGAAAAACTAACATGGTATCAGAGCTAACCTAAGAAGAAGGCACTATGCACCTGCAGAAACTAGGGCTTCCTATTTTGTGGATCTCTCTCCACATATTTTCAGAAAAATTAGGGTGGAATAACTCTCCTCCCTAGGGCGCATCTTTCTGTTGAAGCAGAATCCAATTCTGAGGCTTTTCAGTTTTGGACCCGACACTGCTACCAAAAATTAGGGCTTTTCACAGAAAAGGAATTTTTCAGTGAGCCCAGGCCTGGATTGATCTCCTCCCCAAAATCAAATTTATTGATAAATTTCAAGGCATTTGGGTGGAAAAAACTTCAGAAAATAAAAACCCTAATTTGCTCGTGATCCAGTCCTACGGGATTTCAGCTCCAAATACAAATCTGACATCTTGACTTGGTAAGATCTAAATATTTTGTATTTCCATTTGAGGTTCTCAGTTTAATATGTCTCATCATACCAAGCTTGATGAAAAGCTTGAGGGAGCTGATAACTTCTGAGCCTGGAAGTATAGGATATCCCTCGGCTTGGATGAAAATGAGTTGGACTCCTACATCCATCAGGAGATTCCAGTTCTATAGGGAGATGATGCAAAGGCCTTACACAAGAAGAAGTTGGTTATGGAAAATAGGATCATTGCTAATTCTATCAAGGATCACCTTATCCCATAGGTGTTCTCTCTCAAGACACCTAAAGTTATGTTTGATGCCCTAACCAAATTGTTTGAAGGGAAGAACATAAACCGGAAGCTTACCTTAAGGAACCAACTGAAGAATGTGAAGATTCAGAATGCAGATACCATCTAGTCTTACTTCAGAAGGTTTTCTTAGATCAAGGAATAATTAGAAGCTGTAGATGAAGAAGTGGAGAATGCAAAAATTGTGATGACAACACTGAATGGCCTTCCTAGGTTATGGGATTCATTCATCCAAGGAATCTGTGCCAGAAAGAAGGTAGTAAAATTCAGCAGACTATGGGAATAATGTTCTCAATAAGAAGCTCAGATGGCAGCTCAAGAAGAGAATATGGGAAGTGAAGATCAAGCTCTCATAGACAGTTCACTCTAAGAAAGGTAGAAGAAGATCTCATCACTCCAAAGGTAAGGATCCTCATCATAGAAATAACAGTAGAAGGGACCTATCTAAAATGAGATGTTATACATGTGATAAAAGAGGACACTTTGTAAAAGACTGTCCTAAGAACAAGGTTCACTCTCATAATAAGAAGTGGAACAAGAGAATACATCATACTCATTCTGCAGAGGATGATGAACCATCCAAGAAAAGAACTAGATATGAAAGTGAAAGTGCTTCCAGTGAAGATGAATATGTTTTGATTTCCACTCTTCCGGGAAACATTACTCATGGAAGCACTGATTGGCTTATAGATAGTGGGGATTCCAAACATATGATAGGATTCAAGGAATCCTTTGTGAAACTTTTAGAACATGAATCACCTCACAAGGTGAAGCTAGGATATGACTACCAGTATCCAATAAAAGGTAGTGGGGAATCCTCCTATAAGCTAGAATCTGGAAAGTCTATAAAAATTAAGGAAGTTTTGTTTGTTCCAGGACTCAAGAAGAACCTCTTCTCCATATCTGCACTAGATTCAAAAGGAATGAGGGTTGCATTCATAGATGGTCAAGTCATCATGTGGCCAAAAGGAAAGACTATCGATGATGCGGTGGTGATTGGAGAATAAGAAGGAGGATTGTACAAATTAAAGGGCCATCCGGAACAAGCATTGGTCCATGACACAGTAGAGCCAAGTGAACCTTGGCATAGAAGGCTTTCACATGTGCATTACAGAGCACTAGCAGTTGCAAGTAAAGTTGTTGAAGGTCTTCTAGAATTCCAAGAAAAACATGATGGGGTCTGCAAAGGATGTGCGAAAGGAAAGAATACAAAGAAGACATTTCCTAGTAGTGAAAGAAAAGCCAAAGGAATCCTAGAAATCATCCACTCTGATGTATGCGGTCCTATGTCATCAAGCTCACTAAGCGGGTATTCATATTATGTTTATTTTATTGATGATTTTTCTAGGAAGAACAAAGATGAAGTATTCTGCAAATTCAAGGAATTCAAAGCATTGATCGAGAACCACACTGAAAAGAAGATCAAGAATTTTTTATCAGACAATGGTGGAGAATTCACTTTGAATGAATTCAAAGGGCTATGAAAAGAATCAAGGATTAGAGGGAGTTTTCCACTCCTTATAATCCACAACAGAATGGGATTGTGGAATGGAAGAACAGAACTATCATGGAAGCTGCAAGAGCTATGCTTCATGATCAAGATCTTCCTATGCATCTTTGGGTTGAAGCTACCAAAGCAGTGGTGTATGTACAGAACCATACTTCACATAGACTACTCAAGAACAATACTCCTGAAGAAGTATTATCCGATAAGAAACCAGAAGTCAGCCATATCAGAATATTCGGCTGTCCTGTATACATACAGACTCCAAAAGAGAAGAGAACAAAATTAGATCCTTCAGGAAAGAAGGGTATATTTGTGGGATACTCTGAAAGCTCAAAGGCTTATAGAATATATTTCCAAGGATACAAGAACATTGACATAAGCAGGGATGTGATTTTTGATGAACATACAACTTACAACAAATCTAGGACAAGACTTGCTGAAGAGCCTGAAGAAGCAGAAGCACCCATAATTCATGATACAACCATGAATGAAGAAACTCAAGAAGAATATCGAGATTTTGAAGAACCACAAAGACGTGTAGATCCACCTCTGAAGAAGAATCCTCATAAGAGGAAACCTTCTTGGGTACATGAAATTATCAAAGGTACAAAAAGATATGTGGCTCTAGAAGAGAATCACAGAGAACGAAAGAGGACCAGATCTTACTCCGGGTATGTAGATTTACTATGTGATTTCATTGATAAAGAACCTTCTAGTTATGAAGAAGTGGTAGAATGGAAAGAATGGAAAGATTCTATGATCAAAGAATATCAATTCATCATGAAGAATGATGTTTGGGATATTGTTCCAAGACCAGAAGGGAAGTCAGTTGTAACTTCCAAATGGATCTACAAGATCAAACATGCTTTAGATGGTAGCATTGAAAAATATAAAGCAGGATTTGTGGCTCATGGTTTCTCTCAGAAAGAAGGAATATATTATGAAGAAACCTTTTCTCCTGTAGCTAGATACACTTCCATCAGATCGGTACTTGCTCTGGCTACAGTGATGAGATGGAAGATACAACAGATGGATGTCAAGACTGCTTTCTTGAATGGTGTAGTGGAAGAGGAAGTGTATGTAGAATAGCCACTCAGTTTTGAGACTCATGATAGGGAGTATCATGTGTGCATATTGAAGAAAGCCCTGTATGGTTTGAAACAGGCACCTAGGACCTGGTACGGCAGAATTAACAGCTTTCTATCTAGTTTGGGCTTTACCAAGAGTAAAGCAGATTCCAACCTTTACTACAAGGTTGAAGATGGAAACCCAGTGATGCTTCTACTATATGTAGATGATCTATTTGTGACCGGAATGGATGGGTTGATTGCTGATATGAAGAGAAATCTTGCTTCCAAGTTTGAAATGAAGGAATTGGGGATGAAGCATTATTTTCTAGGTATGAAGGTGTGGCAAAGTGTGGATGGAATCTTCCTTGGACAAGGGAAGTATGCAGTAGATATCTGAAAGATGTTTGGGTTGATGGACTGCAAGGCTATGGCCACACCTATGGCATTGAACCTAAAGCTATTGAACGATGATTCATCAGATTCAGTTGATGCTATGATGTATCATCAGATGATTAGGTCCTTGATGTACCTGACGAACTAGAGACCAGCTATTTGCTTTGTTGTGAACACCTTGAGCTAGTTCCTGACAGATCTAAGACATGTTCACTTGATTTCTACAAAGCATATTCTGAGGTACCTGAAGGGTACAGTTGATTATGGGCTCAAGTACGATGTGAATCAGAAGATTAACCTGGAGGGTTATGTTGATTTAGATTGGGCAGGCAGTGCCATCAATAGGAAGATCACTTCGTGGTGTTGCTTCAGTACGGGATTAGGTGTGATCTCGTGGTTTAGCAGCAAGCAATCCTGTGTGGCACTGAGTATAGCTAAAGAAGAGTATGTCATAGCTTGTTCAGCTAGTTGTGAGGTAGTATGGCTTAGGAAGCTACTATCTGATTTATTTGATCTCCAGTTGGATGCTACTTGTATACATTATGACAACTAGAGTTGTGTGAATTTGTCAGAGAATCCAATGTTCCATGACAAGTCAAAGCATATCGAGATCAAGTATCACTATATCAAGGATATGGTGCAGAGGGGAGAAGTGAAGCTCCAATATGTTGCGATGGAGGAACAGATAGTTGATCTATTGATGAAGCCATTGGCTAGGATGAAGTTTGAGTACTTCAGGGAGAAGCTTGGTGTTCTCTAGATCAAGGTTTCCTCTAAGGGAAAGTGATGAGACCCATAGCCATTCTGACATAGTGAGAGGATTGGTTCCTTCCATGGTCAGATGTAATGGCTAAGCCATTTTTTCATGGTGAGAGGATTGGTTCCTTCCATGTCAGATATGAGTGTTGGCCATTGTGTCGAGTAGGATAGATGTAAGGGAAATTTCCATTCTAGGAATGGAGTTTCCTGGTAAGTTACCAGGAAAACTCAGTCCAGGACTGAGAAGCCATTATTATGTGATAAAGGGATTTGTTCCCACTTGATTAGATGTAAGGGATGATCCATTCTGTCATGGGTAAAGGATTAAGTTCCTTCCATGTTAGAGGTGGGTGCTGGCCATTCGGATGAAGAGGTTGGATGTAAGGGAAAATTCCATTCTCTAGGAGAATGGAGGGACCTGGTCAGTTTTCAGGTAGCTTAGTCTAGGACTGGGGGCCATTCTGATATGACTATAGGATTGGTTTCTACAAGATAATATATGAGTGCAAGCCCTTTCATCATTGTTGTAGGATGTGTTCCTGCATGGGTGGATGTAAGTGAAGAGCCCTTCCATTATTGTTGTAGGATGTGCTCACGCTTCCATCATTGTTGTAGGATGTGTTCCTACATGGATGGATGTAACTACAGATCCCTTCCATCATTGTTGTAGAATGTGTTCCCACATGGGTGGATGTAAGTGTAGAGCCCTTCCATCATTGTTTTAGGATGTGTTCCCACATGGGTGGACATAAGTGAAGAGTCCTTCCATAATGGTTGTAGGATGTGTTCCCACATGGGTGGATGTAAGTGCAGAGCCCTTCCATCATGGTTGTAAAATGTGTTCCCGCATGGGTGGATGTAAGTGCAGAGACTTTTCATCATGGTTGTAGGATGTGATCCCACATGGGTGAATGTAAGTGCAGAGCTCTTTCATCATGGTTGTAGGATGTGTTCCCGCATGGGTGAAAGAGCAGATCCTTTTTAGCATTGTTGTAGGATGTGTTCCTACATGGCTAAATATAAGCGCTGAGCCTTTCCGATAGGATTGTGGGATGTGTTCCCTCATGATTGGATGTGAGTGCTAGGAATTTCTGATATGATTATAGGATTGGTTCCTACATGATCAGATGTGAGTGCTCGGTGTTCCTTTCTGATGAGTAGTTCAGATGTAAGTGCTGGGTGGGCCATTTTGACGAGCATGTCAGATATAAGTGCTGAAGAAAGACCTACATGGAGGCTAGGCCTACAACTAGCATGAAAAAGGTCTGGCTCTGTAGAACTTCCTGTGATGAGAAGAATCATGAGACAACACCCGTGATGATCTAGTGATGATGATCCAATAGTGATGATGTCTAGTGATGATGCAGATATGATCCAGATAGAATGATGATCCAGATCCAGTGATGATGTCAAGTGATGATCTGGATCGTGTGATGATTCAGATCCGAAGATGAAGACGACTTGAAGAGGAAGATGACTTGAAGACGAAGATGACTTGAAGACTAAGAAGAATTGAAGATGTAGATGATGAGATGATCCAAAGAAGAAGACCAGTGCTGAAAATTGTGTCGAAAAAATACCTTCCTATTTAAGAGGGAGTGTTGACATATTTGTAACATAGGAATGTATTCATCTATGTATCTTATGTATTGTAACCCAATGTTTATTCTGGGATGTATCTATAATGTAATTGAGTCATGTTTTCATGCCTTGATGTTTCGATCGGGAGGATCAATAATGTAAACAAGTCATGTCAAGTCATTGTGGGTAACCCTCTAATCATCTAAGGGTTAAAGTCCCCATAGTTCCAGGGAACTAGGGTTATTAGGCTCTCCTAGTAGAGGTCGGCCCTGGTAGGGTTTTATTCATGCTGAGATTAGTATAAATAGAGAGCTATACTCTCTATTTGACACACATCACAAACACACTCAAGTGTAGTGCATAGTTGAGGAACGAGAAGACACTAGGGCTAGATAAGAAGGAGGTTACTACTTTCAGGAGATCACTTACTGTTTTGGGATTTTACTATTTTGGTGCTGATTCTATCTTTGAGGAAGTTGCAGGGTTTTCTCCATTTATGGTTTCCCTGAGGAAAAACCCTGTGTTCAATGTCTCTTGTGTTTGATTGTTGTACTTGTTATTCTCTTAGTTAAAGATCCTAATAATGCTAGCATAATGTTGAAAGACTAACAAACATTACTTAGCAAAACGTATTTCAGTAGGTTTAATATAAATCATAAAAAAAACATTATTACACATAAAACGTCAGATTTTTCGATTACCGATCTGTTTTATCTTATGTATTTTTAATATAAATCATAAAAGAAACATATAACTTGTATAATGCTTATTAGTTACAATTTATACTTACTATTATATTAAGATATTGTGCATTTTTTAAAATTTTAATCTAAGTTCATAGGTATAATAAGGAAGATATTTGTATTAAATCTGTCCATGGACAAAGTTCATGAATGAATACTCTATCCATGGACATAGTTGATTAAATTTGTTCACATGAAGTGATGAACTTAACCATATCGATTTGGATAGAGATGATGAACCCTATCCATGTGGACAGATTTGATGAACCCTCTCTATGTGGATAAAGTTGATGAACTCTGTCCATGCAGAGTTCATCAACTTTTTCCATGCAGAGTTCATGAACTCTGACTCTGATAAGTTTACTTAGCATAAGGGATATTTTTTATGATTTTATGGAATAATGAAAATATTTGTAGTTGACATAAAGAAATGTATATTTAATTTCATATTTGATGATATTGGTTCTATTAATTTTAAAAATCTAAAATACATCAAAATCACAGTGATTGTTACATTAATTTCTTATACATCCAACAAAAGTGTAGCTATTTTCATTTTAAGAACTATTAGATAATATTAGGGACATTTAGGTCTTTATTAGAAAGGTAGTTTTAAAAATCTAAAACACATAAAAAACACAGATATTGCTACATTAATTTTTCATACATCCAACAATAGCGTAGCTATTTTCATTTTAAGAACTACTAGATAATATGAGGGACATCTAGGTAATAAAAACTCAGTTTTTATAGTAGCTAGTTCTCTGAAGTTGAGGCATTAACATGCATAATTTGAATATGTTATGAGTTGATATATTAGATAATATTAAGGACATATAGGTTTTTATTAAAAACTTAGTTTTTTTAGTGGCTAGGTCTTTGAAGATGAGGAATTAACATGTGGAATTTGAACATGATATGAGTTGATTTGTGTAATCTTGTTGATATCATATCAAATGGAAATAGATAATAAATTATCTATAATCATTTAAAAAACCATTAGATAATATTAGGGATATCTAGGTCCTTATTGAAATCTTAGTTTTTATAGTAGCTAGGTCTTTGAAGTTGATTAATTAACATGTAGAAATTGATATTTCTGTAAACTTGTAGATATCATATCAAATGGAAATAGATAATAAATTAGCTATAATCATTTAAAGAACTATTACATAATATTAGGGATATCTAGGTCCTTATTGAAATCTTAGTTTTTATAGTAGCTAGGTCTTTGAAGTTGATTAATTAACATGTAGAAATTGATATTTCTGTAAACTTGTAGATATCATATCCAATGGAAAGAGAGAATCCTTTGAGACAGAAGCGTAGGAGGTCATCACATTTTTCGGGAGTTGGTGTCTGAAATGAAAATCAAAGATTACCGACTTCATCTTTGGATTCAAGCTTATTGTATAGTTCACATTCATCTGATCGTCGACGTGGTGATAGTGGTAGAGATGATTCCTTCATATCATCTATGGTTGCAGTGTCATTGATATAAAGAAGGGTCATTTATATTTATTTATAGAAATGGGTCTTCGAGTATTTGGAGTTACAGATATCATTGATCAAATCTATGACTCCTATTACTCCTCGGCCCATATCTACAAATATACACATAAAATTTAGAGGAAGCAAAAGTAGTAATGTTTTTACATGTTTCTTCTTCAAGGTATGTAATATTACCCAAATCATTTTCTAATATATAAGTTTAATTAGTTTAAATAATTTTTGACATTTGCCAATTTCTTGTATATATGTTGAAGCTAGGTCTCTTCAATCTTTTGAGGCAAACGTAACACTCCATTGGAGGATAGTGGTGGAATTGTAAGTTTAATATTTTTTTATTTTAGTCTAAAATGGTTTAAATAGTTTGTAAAATTTATAAACTATTTTTATACATGTTGCAGCTTGGGTCTCCTCCACCTTTTAGAGGCAAAGAGAAGACTCCATGGAATGATAGATAATTTGAAGTAATTTTGTTAATAATTGTATTGATATTCTATATACTAGTTTAATGTTTTAATGTTTTGATATTAATTTAAAATCGTTTAAATAATTTATGATATTCATAATCCATTTTTATACATGTTTTAGATTGTTATGAGTCCAAGGGAAGACCCTAGTGGAGGATAGTGGTGGACTTCTTTGATTCAAACATCGAGGAGCTTAATTTTAGGATTATACACATGTTCATGAATGTTTTTTTTTATTACATACATGTACATTGAACTCAGATGTTCATGACTGTTTTTTTGATTATATACATGTACATTGAACTCACATGTTCATGATAGTTTTTTTGGATTATATACATACATACATTGATCTTAGATATTGTTTTTTGGATTATATACATGTATATGTAAAGGTTAGGAATGTTAGGAATGTTAAGAACGAATATGGGAAATGTTAATTTTAAGAATGAAAGCAATCCAATTTGTTAAGAATGAACATATGAGGAATGATAATGTTAAAAATGAACATGGGGAATTCTAATGTTAAGAATGAACATGGGGAATGTTAGGAATGAATGTCTGAAAAGGAACTAGGAAGTTTTGGTAGGTGCAAATATACATGAATGTTAGGAAAGGAACTAGGAATTTTTGATAGGTGTAAATATATGAATGTTGAGAATGAATGTTAGGAAGTTTAGATAGGTGCAATTATATGAATGTACATATTAGTAAATTTATGTATGTTTGTAGATGTAACATATTTTTATTGTTGAAAAGTTTAGAATTTTAGGAATGTTAGGAAGGTTAGATGCAATATAATGTTAAGAATAAATGTGGGGAATGTTTGGAATAGTTAAGAATGTTAAGAAGTTTTGATAGGAATATTTTTTATTACTAAAGTAAAATTAGCAACTTGATTTTGAATTCTAATATGTTTTTATTACTAAGGTAATATTAGCAACTTGATTCTGAATTTTAATAAATTAAAGTTCAATGAATTCATGATAGCCAATCTTAACATAAAATAAGAAATGATATAGTTAAAAATATTGCAATGGAATTTCGTCCTCAATTATCTGTTCATGGTCATATTTGGACAGTTTCCATTTTTTATTTTTTAAGTTTTTTTTTTATGCAACTTGTACCAATTTTATTTGAGATGCACATACTAAATGACTATACTAAAAACATATAACATTAGGTTCATAATCCTGAAAGTAGACATAATTTTTCAGTCATACGGGTCTGTTGCAAAAAATTTCCTTTTAAAATGATGGATCCTCTCTCGTATGTAAATTTGTTGTCATTGTAGTCCTCCAATAACTTCATTTTTCATTCAGTGCATCCCATCAAATAATTTTTTACATTTTCGTTGTTGTCTAAAGGTGCAATCACAGAAAAAATATCTCTTGTGCAAATTACACTTGGCATTGGAGTTAAGTGAATTAAATTAACTATATAAACATAAGGTGATGGACAATATTGAACAATCAACAACATAATTACCTTCTTTAACAAGATCTAAAACTCTATTGCCATCAGATGATATTTTCATTTCTTTCGATTCTAATTCTTCTATGCTTGCTAGTGGCATTTTCCCTTCCGGATTAATCTCTTTGTGTTTCCAATGTTTTACATAGTTGTTTGTTATGTTTTCACAAACTTCTGTAGATTCAACATTTTCAGTGCAAATATGACAAAAGCATGTTTTCTTTTTACTGCTAAATGCAAACACGTTTTCAAAGGATTTTGTTCGAATAGAGTGAAGTTCTCTAGTCCCATGTATGGTGCCAGCCTTGTATGGTATTGATCTATCTATATCTTGGACCCCAACAAGCCAAAGAAACCTACACAATAAATGATAAATCACAATTGACAATTTTTAATGTTAGTGTACAAATACTTCAATGTTAGTACATACATTTTTAAAAATTGACAATTACTATAAATTAAAAAAATAATGTACATACCTGTGCACATCTTTTGATTGTTGACTACAATCATTGCTTAGAATGGATTTACACCATTGGAAAACCTCTGCAGCTGAATGGAATCGTCTAGAAGAATGGTTCATTTTCCATCTTCGGAGTGCTCTTTTTACACCTGCTCCTGCACCATCATGTTCACCTTTTCCATGTCCAGTTTCAATGAAGCTGCAACAATGTTTAATGTTAATTGATTTATGAAGTTGACATAATAAAAAAAATGATCATGAACATTTAAATTGTCCCACACATCCATCCGACCATATCTAATGTTCATTGAATTTAAATTTACGACTTTTTAGTGAATCATAGAATTTTTTTTCAATACAATGTTGAATAAAATGTGTATCATGTGTATGATCATCGCTGATATAAAAGTGATATTCTTTAATCACATCTCGATTGTCACACGTGATTTCAATGCCATCAACATATTGTTGATAATGTCTATATAGAACATGGACAAATATTGAAACTTGCTCAGCATGATAGTATTCACTTTGAATCTCTTTTTGTGTAGCAAATGTGTAGTTTTCTGCAAAATCAACCACAGACAAAATTGTTCCAGCTGGAAAAATTTCACGGGAATGTTTGAATTGAAGGTCTTGCCATCCTGCTCTATGTGAATGCTTGGTGTATTTATAAATTTCATTTTCAAATTTCTTGAGAAAATATGCCACACATATTTTATCTTCTCACAATTCAATTCTTTTGGAATGTGCATCACTAGAACTTGTAGAATAAATGTTGTATTCATATCTTCTCCAACCAACGGTTACATTTGAAAGTGACTGATCATTATCGATAGGGTATTTATTGTGGAATAAAACAAGATTCCAAAACCATGACAATGTTTTCCATTGACACATTTCTTATTATAAAATACTTCATCGTGATTTCTCTCACATAAGGTTTGAGATATGAATTCACGTACTATGGGCGAAGGTGGTGAATTTGTCCAAAACATTTTACCAAATTCAAGAAACGTGTCATAATATAATTGAAATTGCACATGATAACGGCAATAACATGTGTCACATATAGTAATAGGTCTAACATACCATGGTTTTTGTTGCACGAATGTAGTGATCGACATATTAATTCCACGATGATCTTCTTTGAATTTATTGAACAATTGTACTTGTGTCATTTCCATTATATGTTTTGGACGGATTTCATATACATTTCATGATACTCTTTGTCTTATCACATCCCTTGAATTTAGTGAAACTCAAGCATGTTCCAACCAATATTTCTGTACAATATCTTTAACACCTTCTCCCATTCTATGTTTGTAAGGTTGTTTACAAATTCATCATTTGCATTCTATTTGCATTCTGAATTTGCTACGTTTGTATAATGTGTTTCTTGAGGTTCCAATTGCTTGTGCTAGTTGTGTTGTCAAATGTTTTTGTCTAGTACTAGCCGAAACCAATGTTGTCTGAATTGCTCTATGTGCAACACTGGTATCTTTCTTTCGGGATTTTCCAAATTTTTTTATTTCATCACCTATATTTTGTATGACATTATGTTTTAGTTTCGACTCTTTTGTCTCCTTGTGAATACCCAATAATGACGTAGCACCTTCTAACTTCTTGGACACCAATAAACATCTCAAAATTTGCACTTGTCATGCTATTGAACAATCCTTGAGAATATCATCATAATATTTTGTAGCACGATATCGTGCAACATGTATGGGTAATTTTTCTCCATATTTGTCGCAATCAATGTCGTCTAACATTTCATCATCAATGGTAAAAGTACATATACATCAAATTAAATTAAATTTAACATATGTTCAAAAATACAATTCATTATAAAAATGAATTTCGAAAATACATGATATATACATACCAGTTCCAATTTCTGGATCTTGGTTTTGATCTTCAATATTGACTTCATCAACATTAACATGTAAATCACTATTTACATCTTCAACAATGGTCTCTTCAACGTCCATTTGTTCTTCTTGTACCCTATTTTCAATTTCCGTTTCATTTGTTCTTATATCTTCAATTATTTCTTCTGTTTTTGCAACCCTTGCTCTTTTGGCTGTATTTTTGAGTTTTTGTTTTTCCCTATTAGCATGGTCATCATGTTTATGATCACTTTTTTTTTACGACTTCTTTTATTGCCCAAGATTGCTTAATCTCCTTTTGAAAAACCCTTGGAAAAAAATAAGAACACCTTGTAAAGAAATCTTCTTTGTAAAACAATTGGAAAAAAAAACTCTTTGAAAAAAACTCTTTGAAAAAAAACCTTATTTTAAATAACAACTTATATAAATATTTTGGAAAAAAAACTCATTTGAAAAAATACTTTGCAAAAAAACTCTTTGGAAAAAACCCATTGCAAAGAACCTAGTTTGCAAAAATACCTTGGAAAACAAACTTTTTGAAAAAAACCCCTTGCAAACAAATAACTCTGCAAAAATACCTTGAAAAAAAAACTCTTTGGTAAAAAACCCATTGCAAAGAAATAACCTACTTTGGAAAAATATCTTGGAAACCAACTCTATAAAAAAACTTCTTGCAAAGAAATAACTTCTTTTCAAAAATACTTTAGAACACAAAATCTTTGGAAAAAATGCCTTGGGAAAAAACTCTTTCAATGTACCCCTTCAAAACAAATAAGAGGAAAAAAACCTTCTAAAAACCCATTGGCAAAAGAAATATCCTCTAAAAACACCTTCAAAAATACTTTAACTTATATGAAATGAAGAGGTGAGAAAATAATGAGGCTCTTTCTATTTACTTATACGAAATGAAGTGGTGTGAAAATAATGAGGCTCTTTTGTTTTACTTATACGAAATAAAGATGTGTGAAAATAATGAAGCTCTTTCGTTTTACTTATACTATTTTTTTTTCGGCCAACGAATTTTTTTGCACTTAGTTTTTCGACCGAACAAACTTGTTTGTAATGTCTCCATTACAGAAAAACATTTTTCGGCCAGATAATTATTCGATCGAACAATTGTTCGGTCGAATAATTATTCGGCCGAATAACCTCTAAAACCTGTAACCTGCATAGTTTTAAGTTTTCTCCATTTTTAGAAGGTAAAATGGATGCCTTACACTACAAATCGACTATTGGACTTGATACCTTTAGTTTCGTCATTAATTCTACTTTCCGTAGGTATAGATTTTGTTGTGTATAGGTGAGAACCAATATTTTTATTTTTTTTGTTTCTTAACATGTGTCGAGTTTAGTTTCATCTCTTTTAAAATACGGTGAAATGAAAAATATACAACTTTAAAAATACACCACCAAAAAAATTGAAACAAATATGGTGCACTTAATTGGAGTGTCTACTTCAAAATGGTATTCGTAGATTTTTTATTTTTATAGTCAATTGAGAGAAAAGTGGCTCAAACAAAAACATGTTTAAAACCGCTGAGGTTTTCCCGTTGATTGAATTCAAAAAAATATTATAATTAGTATATAGATATGTTGGTTACAAATATATAGTCATCGCAATAGCATATTGTGTGGAGATTGTCATAGCGTATTTGTTTTTTGCAAAACATGACTTTAACAATGATTTTACGGGTGCAACCAAACATGACTATTTTTTAGTCCTTTCATTTTATAAGGACACACTGCCAAACATTTTCTGAAACCAAAAATCAAATCTCAATAAACAGAATTCAAAAAATTATGAATAGAAAGCTAACATAATTCTCTAAAAGTTTTGTTTTTACCTGAAAGTGAAATTCTGAATGAAAATATCACTTTCGTTCCCCCAAAGTTGAAAAACATGAAAAAATAAAACTTATTTTCTCATAAGACCCACCAAAATAGACACCCATCTCCATGGATTCACCCTGCAGCCTTTCTATGGTCGAATAGAAAATTTCCCACACCATCAATATATACCTACCTAACTACCTCTTTGTGTAGTACATAGTCAGTGGCATACTTAGGGAGTAAAGAAGGTGCCCTGGAACCACCATACATTCTTATATAAAATCCTTCCTTAGTTAAATAATAGTCTATGTATTCCTCGATGACTTTGAATGGGGTGATTCCATGAAGATGGGTAACACTTTTTGGCCAAATTTGGCGATGAAAACCTGATTTTTTACTCATGTGCTAGATAGGAGCCCTCTAAACGCATATATGCCATGTGAATTTTGACTTGTAGTAAGAAAAAAAATTGTAGAATATTATGTTGGCTTCATAGTGATATTTTTTTAAAAATATTCCGATGTCATTTACTGTGTGAATTTTTGCATTTAATGAACTGTGTGACCTTAAAAATTTGAAGAAGCTAATAAGTGGCTCGTGTCCACGTAGAGTAATTTAATCTTGCATTAATAATTTAAAAAAAATAAATATATGAGCATGATCTACATAAAATGCAGTGTGATGTGCATATTTTTTAGTTAATTTTTTTCGCATTATACAATTATTTATTATTTTTCGAAAGTGACCACATTCGATTTCAGCATCGTTTTAAACACATATTTGTCCACGTAAAGGAATTTTTTCTATTTTTTCAAAAATTGAAAAACCAAAGATACCCTTTTGAAGAGGACACGTCGATATGTGATGTGAGCATTTTTAAGAATTTTTTGGCTGTGTATTTTTAACTCTGCGGATTTTTCTTTGAGCTGCTTCGAAGTTGCAGTGTGGTTTTCTACGTATAAGTTTTAGAAGTAATTAAAAAATAAATATCATATGAATGTCAAAATGCGTCTATGATACGTCAATGGATAGAATATTCGTTGGTGAATCTATCGGTATCAACTCCACTCAGTTATGTGCTAGGAATGGCAGGGTTTACACCTCTGCAAGGCACAGGAAATTTTCCATTTGTTTGAATGTGGGCTAAGTCTGTTTTTTTAAGCCCTCGACCGAGGTATGAACCTCGACCGAGGTATTTAAATACCTCGGTCGAGGTATTAACAAGACCTCGGTCGAGGGTTTGTAAATCCCTCGACCGAGGGTTTAAGAAACCCTCGGTCGAGGTCTTGTTAATACCTCGACCAAGGTATTAGCTCAGTCGAGGTCCTAAATGTAAAAATCATGTTTATTTACAAAAGGGGTCCGTGGCCTCTATTTATAGTTTTTTTGACAGAGGCGCCTCGGTCGAGGTATATACCTCGACCGAGGTCCATACCTTGACCAATTTAATACCTCGGTCGAGGTATTTATTAACCCTCGGTCGAGGTTTTAATACCACGACCGAGGGTTAATAGATACCTCGACCGAGGGCTGAAAAAAACATCGGTCGAGGGCTTCAAAAAAGCTCGGTCGAGATATTATTAGCTCGGTCGAGGGTTTAACAAGCCCTCGATTGAGGTACGTTTTTTGGTTTTTTTCCAAATTCACTTGCCAAAAAGTGTTACCCAGGTCCGTGGATTCACCCAATGCTTCTTCAGACATGCAGTTGCATTCAGTGTGGAAAATTAGGGTATACAAGGGCATGATGAAGTGTTCACAGATTTCCCTGTAATAGCTATAATATTCATGGGCCCAAAAAAATCTATATGTTGTGTACACTAGGGTCCTGTCCCTCTCCCAGTTACATCTCAAGGCTGGAAAAGACTGAGTACACAGTATATAGTCAATCAGGATGGAGCTCATGTAGAACTCTGATTTCTTCTGTGAGACATCTCCCAAGGCTGTGGATATGAATACTAAGAGGCTATTTGACACTATATTTGACCAATTAAAAATGGTTCCTTGAGTACCCACATAGAAGATAATTGGTATCCACCCTATCTTGAATCTCTTCCTGTGCGCTCTTCTAAACATCCTATTTAGGATCAGTGCAATAAATCTATAGGGAGTGTGGAGAGTAGAGGTATCATACTCTCCAAAAGGTCTAGTCTAGAAGTTTTACCCCGGTATCATCATTCTTTTAACTATTTCTATCAGATCCATAACTGTCTCTTTCAACCTACTTTCTATCAAGTAAATATGGGTGGGAGACAAACGATATGCCATTGAGACATATGCAAGGATATATGCAGTGTAGCCATGATTGGCATTATTTTCAAGAATTATTGTAGTCACATCTTCCCTAGGCAGAATCCAACCTATCACCTATGAACAAGGGAATAACTCAGGTCTTCTGGGTACTTTCATGAGAGCTGATTTCTCAATGTTCGCATAAATGGTTAGCTATTCGAATCCTGCATCAGGTACGTTCTGATTGGCAATCATCCTGTATATCTCTCCCCATTTATAGTCCATTTTGACCATGGTGGAATATTTGGTATCTTCATATATATATTCAACCTTGGTGATAATCTCAACCTCAGGTTCTCCTTCAACCACAGGAGCCTTTTTCTTTTGTATTTTTGACATATTTTCTTTGCAACAACCACCTTGTCACAAACATAGCATGTTGTTAGAGCAATTGAGCTTTTAGCAAGTGTTTTAACAAACAAAACAAAAAATTGTATCAATTTGTTTACCTCCTCCATATGCATTCCGATAAATGAACTACCCACAATATTCAATGCATGAAAAATAAAAATGACAAGGCGAAAATAAAACCCTATAGGTTGTGTCTTAAACTGCCTAAGTCCACTATCTGTAAAAATTCACAACCTCGAGAGGAAACAAAAATTTTCTATCTTAACCCGGGTTGCACTCGAACTAATTCAAACTAATCTGATAAAATTATGAATCACATATTCCTACTGCTAGTATACAACAACAAACTTCACAGCAATAGAACCTATACAACACTCTTCCTGTCAGAAAAAACCCTAACTGACCAAAACATGGAAACCCTCCGTCGTCCCATGAAATAAGGTAAATACACATAAAAAGTTTAAAACCCGCTCAGACGGCCATACAAAACCAAAGAATGGGTGGTGCAGACAGCGTAATTCTTGCCTACACTATGCCCTTAATCTTTCACACTGGAGTGAAGGAATACAATGTACAAATCAGTCACACAGCCTAAAAAACCTCGCTAAAGAAAACTATAAACAGTTAAATCCTCACCTTCAAATAAAAAATCATGCATACCATGAATTCAAACACTCTTTAAGCGGACAAACCCAACCCATAGACCACCTAACCGGGAACACCTAACTAGGGAAAAACCATGGTTCCTAATTCGACCAATAAAAACAAAAAAAACAAGGCCATTGTTTTCCTACCTAGCAAAACGTAGTGCAGTCAAAGGGATGACGAAAAAAACTCCATAGTAGCATGCTATTGAATCAAGTTCGGATAGCTGGGCATGTGAATCAGTACAAATGACAAGGACAGGAGCAATGGTGAGTTCACAATATGGATACAAATAAAATAATGCTCCCCCATATATATAGAACTTTTGCTAGGAAAACCCTATTGCCAGTTAAACTCATCAACGATCAACACCTCTAACCATCGGAAAGATAGTTTGGGTGACAGTCGCAACGATGGATGCTAAACCAACTACATACCTACGATAATTTTAAGATTGTCGGAATCTGCATCACTATGCACTAAATCAATCGAGAGAGAGAACTGGATGGCAGCTGCAATGGTGGGTGCTAAAAGCACTATCATTGCGACTTTACATTCTAACTCGTATCAAAGATCAGGACACCTAACCTCTAAAGAATCGGCAAGGAAACAACTAACTCTCAAAACTTCAAACCCAAACATTTCCTACAGTATCGGCAACCTAAAGTACTATCGCGAATCCACAATTTTAAAGAGGTATCGGAGATTGGGACATCTAAGTTCTAAGGCATCGATGAGAAACAAAACTATCCTCTGGGACGTTCATCAACTAACTCCTGCAATGTCAGCAGCATATAAGACTAATGCTCTGGTTCATTCATTAATTGACTCCTGATAGCAATAAAAGGTCATCGAAAAATCAAAACGTTAAGCTCCAAAAATAAAACAAAAGACTCCACAGATTTCTTTGTATCGGCTAGGAAACATTAGAGGAAATTTGGGGTCTAAAATGGGCCTTATATGAAAACATGCCAAAATAAGTTTTTGTGAGTTGGAATTCAAGAACCAATAGAATTTCAATTAAATAAGTCAACCATAATGGTTGAATTGACATATTTGTCATTAAAAAAACCTACTTTTTTTGTTCGTATTTTCGACATATCTCATTGTGTTTTTACTCAAATTTCGATCGAGAGAGCTCGTTGGATGCGGAATTTGATTCTACATCCAACGAGTACCCACACTGCATACTTTTGACGGACCCCGCTACCCCAAAAACAAGAAATACCTGATAAAACGTGATGATGATGTTTTTGGTGTAGCGGGGTCCGTCAAAAGTATGCAGTGTGGGTACTCGTTGGATGCATAATCAAATTCCGCATCCAACGAGCTCTCTCGATCGAAATTTGCGTAAAAACACAGGGAGATATGTCAAAAATACGAACACAAAAAGTAGTTTTTTTTTTCTTCCTCCAAAATTAATCAATATTATTTTATTATTTTAATTATTATTTTATTATTTTAGCTATTATTTTATAATTTTCCTTAGGAGGCCCATTTTAGACCCCAAAATTCCTCTAATGACTGCAGTACTTCCAATAGATTAGATCATTCAACTTTCGCAAAGACGAAAAAACAGTGGACTCTGCTTTCGATATCGGAATGGGAGCCCACTAATCTTTCAATGAAAAGGATTAATTTTTGAGCAAAGAATATGAACTTCCGGGGAAGATTTAGGGAAACTGATCAATACTAGGCTAGATCTAAGAGAAGTAAATCAAAAGGTGGGCCCTAAAATTTAAAATTTTGGGGAAGAAGTTGTAGCTGCAACAAGACCTCATGATACTGAAATAATTCTGCATGTGTTGCATTTCATATTTTAATCCAGATTCCTTTAGCACACCATTGAGTTAAGGTCCTCAAAAATTTCATATTTTTCCCTTCTTTCAATGCTATTATATACAATTTGATAAAACATGAAAATGATCAGAAAATGGTACAGTAACTTGTTTCACCTCTAAGAAACTCTCTTTCTATATTATTTAAACGAAAGAAATATGTTTCCTTTTAGAGAATATTGACAAAAGCACTTTTGAAGGTCTCTACGATTTAAAAATAATCCCACGGAACCATCTTTACAATGATAAGGTCTACCAGACTAGGTGCAAATTTTGAATGGGAAAATGTCTTCAGTGCATTATTACAAATACGATTGGAATTATTTTTGGAGAATTTTTCAAGCTGGAATATTTTAAGTGTTCAAGCCTTAAAGATCAAGAAACACCCCTTTCTTATGTCACACACTCCTGTTGCTCATTTGTGTATTGTCATATAGTATTCTTGGGGCTTAACTATAAAGTTTTGCGATAGGACTTAGATGTAGGGTTAACAAGTTATAGGCATGCTTGCTGGTCAAGATTCCCTTTTGAAATATCTTAAATGAGTTAATAAGTCATTCATTCATTACTGGCGTTGGCATCTTTTGGATCAATGCAAGCGTCTCCGATTAACATTATTGTTGGTTCTCATGTATGGGTGGAAGATTCTGAAGCAGCCTGGATTGAAGGAGAAATATTAGAGATCAAAGGCCAGAAAGATAAACTTTAGCTCACTAATGGAAATAAGTAAGAAATTTTTATTTATGATGATGGGGTTGTTTACTTTATCTTTTGTATTAAATTTATTCTAACCCCAACACAATGTGCTTCTAAGGATTGGATTTGTGAAGCAAATTATGAAATTCATATTCCAATGGTATACATTCCCAATGTCCAACACTTTGCACCAACTAAAGATGTCGTATTTCCTAATTATTATGTAATTATTCCTCTTTAGATGAATTACATGGCCAAAATAGTGGAAAATGTTATCTATTTTGTAGTCCATATTGTTATATCTCATCAAGTTGCTACAAGAAATTCAGAATGAATTGATTATTTAATATATGATTTGTCTCATTAAATTCTTTGAGTATTCTTGAAGATATTTGTATTTATTCTCACCTCTAGTTTCGTTGGTTTTTGTAAAAATCTCATCCCCCTCTCAAGAACTTATGAAAGAGTGAGATTGCTGGTATCTTGCCAACCCTAATCAGCCCATGAACAAAAAACATGTAACACGCACGATTTTAATCTGGGTGGGGAGGATAAGAACTTTTCCTGTTAACCACACATGCTAATCCTATTAGACATAATACTTTGTAACTAATTTCTTAACAGATGATTACCATGAAAATTATATCAGCATAAGGAGAAAAAGTATTAATTCAGTAATTGCACTTTTTTTGGTTTCAAATGATACTTTTTGCTTGTCTACAGGTGGTTGTAGATATTTCAAATGAACACCCAAAAGAGACTGAAGCACTTTCTGGAGGTGTGGATGATATGGGGGCATGGATGAAATGAAAAAACTATCTTATTTGCATGAACCGAGATTTTTGCACAATTTCTCAACTAGATATGAACTTAATGAAATATATGTGAGTGTTTTGTTTCTTGATTGTGACTATTATGTTCAACATTTTGTAGAAATGTTTTGAGTGGTTTTCTTAGGCTTTGATCTGTTATTGTTTGATATGAGCAAAATTGCATACAATTTATCTAAATCAAAATGCATAGTTACATTAGCTATTATAGCAACAAAGAGCTTATTGGATTGTGTGGTACTTTACAGACATATACTGGGAACATACTGATTTCCATCAATCCTTTTAGAAGAATTCCTCATTTATATGATGGAGAAATGATAGAACAATACAAAGGAGATTAATTTAGAGAGATAAGCCCTCATGTTTTTGTTGTGGCAGATGTTGCATATAGGTATGCTACTGTGATTCTCCTTGATCAAGTGATGTTTGACCTGGAGAAAAGCTTATAAAAGTAGAAAAATGAGAATTTTTTGAATACAAGGTGACGATCAACGAGGGAATAAGTCAAGCAATTTTTGTCAGTGGAGAAATTGGAGCATGTAAAATAGAATCCACCAAAATTCTTATGCACTATCTTTCTTACAAGGGGAGGCCAGGAGCATTTGAAGGAAGATCAATGGAACAACAAGTGCTAGAAGTAAAAAACCATTGCATTTATGTCTTTGAATGGAGGCCAACATTCAATGACAACACTCCACTGGCAAAAGATCTTAGGATGCTAGAATTTTTTTGGTAAGTTTCTAAACCATAATTATGTTGCAATATATTAACTTTTCACCTTTTGTGGCTTGCACTCAAATCCTGTTCTTGAAGCCTTTGGAAATGAAAAAACTATCTGAAATAACAATTCGAGGTGAACTGTTTTTTATATTTTGATATTTTCTATTAAGCAACTCACTCAAGGAAATAATGGAAAGTTTGAGTTGTCAATTAAAAATTGCCATCATATAAGTTTCTAATGTTTTAAAACACTAGTTTGATTGATGTCCTTCTCAACTGCAGTTGCATTGGTAAATTTGTTGAGCTTCAATTTGACAAAAATGGTAGAATCTCAGGAGTTGCTGCCAGAACCTACCTATTGGAAAGGACCCGTGTTTGTCCAATTTTGGATCTTAAGACGAATTATCATTGTTTCTATATGCTTTGTGTTTCACCACCAGAAGTATGCTAAATGCATGCATTTAATGTTTCTATTTCAATATGCATTCTGCACCACCATTAGATGGATGCTTGCATTATCATTGTTTCTATATGCATGCATTTAATGTTCAAAAATAAAATTGAATGGACACGTTGTTTATTTTCACGCCAAGTTTTGTTTCTATTTATGAATGATTTTAAAGAATAGCATGCTAACAATCAAAGTTGTGATTATTTTATTGGTCCTTTTAGGATACTGAGAATTACAAATTGGGGGATCCAAGAACATTTCATTATCTTAGCTAGACCAATTGTTATGAATTGGATTGTGTTAGTGATGCTCAAGAGTATCTTGCAAAAATAAGGGCAATGGATGTAGTGGGAATCAGTCCTCAAGAAGAAGTATGTTTTATTTGAACAACTGCATGTTATGAAATACCACATTAAAAATGTTATGCATTGTGAAAATATAGACTGTGTATTGCACTGAATCATTCTATTTTTTAGGATGCAATATTTTGAGTTGTGGAAACTATTCTCCATCTAGGTAATGTGGTTTTTTTGAAGGGAAAGCAGACATACTCATATAAACCAAAAGATAAAAAGCTACGTTTCATCTGAAAATGGAAGATGAACTTTTTATGTATGGTTTATTTCCAAGACTAAATTATGTATTATGTGCTTCAAGTGTTGTCCGGTATATATTAAGCATGTTAAGTTGTAAGCTGATTTACTACAATAAATCACTTTTTTTTCCCTATCCTAGGTGTGACTTTAAAGGTCTTGAAGACTCTCTTTGTAAACATGTCATTGTGACACATGATGAAAGCATTACAAAATCATTAGATCCAGTTGTGGAAGCTACCAACCGGGATGCATTGGAAAAAATAGTATATTCACGATTATTTGACTTGTATGGATTGTCATGCTTGATGTTGTCTGTTTCTTTAGAATCAGATATCAAGAAGTGAAATACACTTTTACACATTTCTTGTTTTCTCAAATTATGTCAAGGATTTTCCATATGGATTAAGTAACATCTTTGAATTTAAATTGTTTACACGCTAGTGAATAAAATAAATATTTCAATTCGTTAGGATCCTAATTCAAATATGCTAATTGGGGTTCTGGATATATATGGTTTTGGAAGTTTTAAGACCAATATGTAACTTTTAATCATGGAAATAAAAAATGCTTCAACAATATTTCATGAAACTGTAGTTGTTTTTAGTCAGTTTCTGCAGATTAGTTTCTCTAGTATGCGTGGTAGTCATAGAGATTCAGTGGGAATAAGAAAGGCATGTTGTTTAAATATCATAATCATTTTTTGTAGAATATATTAGAATTCTAAGTTAATTTATGTATCGATTGGTCCTGAGTTTTCTATTGCAGACCATTGCAGAAGTCTTGATCTATATGTGTTATGTGTTGCTGAAATTTTCTTGGAGTATATTTGAAAAGTTAAAAAAATATAATTTATTTGCTACTAATTGTGGAATATTTTGTGATTTCCTATACATTGGGTTTGTAACAGTCCAAGGAGGCACATTTCCTTTTCTTCAATTAACATTGATTTAATTCTTTATACACTTTTTTCTTGTGTGGAAGATTTGAACAGTTGTGTATCAATCTCAGAAATGTGAAGTTGCAGCAGCACTTAATCAGGTAAAAAACAAGATTTATCTTTATTCAATTATTGGTTGTTTGGCTTGCAAGACATATCTTCATTGCATTATACATTCTTCACTTAACCAAGTATTTTTTTTATTGGATTTTGTAGAAGTGAACTTAACTAAGTGGGCCATTGAGTATGAAGATCCTATTGCTAAGGCTTTGCCATTGAGTATGAAGAGCCTGCTGCTAAGTATGGATTAGCATCCAAGCACAAGTGGGATGGTTTAGCCATTGTAATATTTTGAAAAGTGATCAATGTACTAGATGATTTTCATGTAAAGTTATATGGAGATAGTTTTTGAGAAAACTCATATTTATTGTAATACTCGACATTTCATATAATATAATTTGTATAGTTTAAAACTTATGTGGTTGTACTTTATTTTATTTATAAGTGTTGTAATTAACTAATTAATGTGACATTACATAATTCATATGTGTATTAGATGATAATAAATAACGTATGATTTTTTTTCTATTTAAACATAATATCATATTAAAAATTTATATTGATTAATAATGGACACTATTAAAACTACTAAAATATAATAACCACACATAAAACGACTAAAAATGACTAAATTAGTGACCAATAAATGACATTAATGACCAAAATTTGCATATAAAATGACCAAAAATTGAGATATACATGTCCAAACAATGAGATATAAATCACAAAAAGACCAAAATTCGCATATCAATGACCAAAAAGTAGTTTTGGTGGCTAATTTATGGTCTTTTATTACGCAACCAAATTTGGTCATATTCTAGTTTTTTATGTGGTCATTAATTTGGTCATATATTTGGTCATTGATTTAAATATATGACCAAATTAATGACGAAATGAAAAAGCTATGAATGACCAATTTTGGTTGTGTAATAAAAGACTTTGAAATAGCCACCAGTGATTGCCAAACCAAAAGTGGTCATTGATATGCGGATTTTGGTCATTGTTTTGGTCACTAATCTCTCATTTTCCACTAGTGATAGATTCACAATTTGGGGATTTATAGAGGTCATTTATGCCCCTATAAGGCCATAAACATTTTCTGAAATTGATTTTTCTCTTCGAGGGATGTTTTCCCATCTACCATTTCATTTCTGGTTTCCCACAACTTATGAGACTAATGGAAACCCCATCTTGGGAATCCCACAACAAAAATGTTTTTCTTTATACCTAGCACTTGTGTTTTGTTGTTATGTGCATCCTTGTTTTGGTATGAACTGTAAGTAAGAATTAGGAGTGGAAGAGGACCAGAATTGGCTTGATAAACCTAGTTACTAAGAGGAACCTCACAAAATATGAAAAGAGGTTGGATACTCTTCTATGCACACCTGTGAAAACACTAGAATGGAAGGTATGGTCTGAGGAACTGTGTAGCAGTGAAGGGGATAATTTTTTGTGTATGGTGTGTATTTATTGTGGAGGCCAAGTTAGATAGATCTTGTAGAGGTGTCCATATCTTTGTGGTTGAGCTCACTAGCTAAGGATTTCTTCCTTTCCATCTCCTTAGCATCCTTAGAGAACCAACCGTGGATTGGCTTGGATGATCCTTGCTGTGTATTTGGCTATGTGTGAGTCTGGTTTTCCCTTTTTCCTTGTGCAAATCATGCCTAGCTTGAGGGTGGCAGTTGTGTTGAGAGGTTGATGATCACAACTAGCCTAAGGTTGGGTGGAACATTGTAGCGACATAGCTTGTTGCTCAGGGAAGAACATTTTCAAGATAAGTTCTCTCTTGTATTAATTCTTCAATGTATTCGTTTTAAGAATTATTATGAATGTACTGAATTATTGTAGAGGTTTACTTCTGCTATATTTTCTTGCATTATAGATCGGCATACGTCTTTACTTCCAATGCATTTTAGTTATGTTCATGGGGATAGATTCCCGATTATGGCATTGCGTCCTCTCCATCGCACTCGATTGAATAGCAGAAACATGATAGTGTGGTATTAGAGAGGAAGGAGAAAGGAGGAAAGTGATAATAAATATAGGGCGGATTTCAAAGTTTTCACCTACCGCAAACTGCATGGTGGATTGCAGAACGAAAAAACTGAAAAGAAACATAGGGAGAATTTCAGAGTTTCCTCCTACCTCCTACCACATTGTAGAATGCAAAAGGAAAAAAGTGAAGTGAAATATAGGGAAAATTTAACAGTTTCCTCCTACCATAAACCGCATTATGGAATGCAGAAGGCAGAAGGTGGAAAGTAAAAAGAAATACAGGGTGAATTTAAGAGTTTCATCCTACCGAAAACCACATTCTGGAATGCAAAAGGTAGAAGGAAGAAATAATAAATCCTAGAAATATTTTTATTGAGTTATGAAGTCCGCAATCCACCTTGTGGAAGAGGATCTTGCAGAAAGGATTATTGTAGGAACAATCAAGTATAGGAATGAATGATTAAAGGAATATTCATGGCCCATGCGTTATATAAAAGAAATTGTTTTATGCATTTTAGCAGATTATTTGGGTATGTTACAACATGGTATCAAAGCCACAGGTTACAACATTATCCCTAAATGGGATAAGTTGAATAGTTGCAAAGGTAAGATCACCCGCTATTGAGCACTGGTTAGCAGCAAATTTCAACAGTTTTTTAGTGAGATTTGGAGGTGCCAGAAAATTGAAAAAAAAGCCTCGAACTTATGCACTAGATTGCATGAAATTGACCCACATTGTAGTGGCACGAGGAATCCACAAGGGGAAGCCCCCTTTACCCCCATCGTCCCCCTAAGACAGTCGTTGATTGTGAGAAAAGTGTATGTTTTGACAAGTTTTCAATATAGGATTTTCTCAAATGTAGGAAAGTAATTTATAAATTTCTAATAATATCACACAACTAACAATTGTGTTAATGAACACATTTTTCAGAATCATAGTCATGTCAAAGGAAACATTCCACATAGTGGAGTTTGAATTTTTTTTTCTGGGTTGGGCCAAGAATATTAACATCATGAATGATGCACATGATACCTATGAGACTAGGAAAAATCCCATGGGGGAGAACATACAGGTTGAGAATGTTGAAACATAATCCAATTAGAGAGTAAATCAAGAGGCTCCCCTAGATATTTCAGCCACCATGAGGAGCCTAAGGATGGAGTTGCAAAGTTGTAGAGAAGTTAATGAAAGGATTATTAAAGGTCAGGAAGAACAAAATCATTTCAATGCAGCGATGCTGCAGAGTTTGAAAGACATACAAAGGAAGATAAAATTTGGGAATCGAACAACAAATATAAAAGGAAGGGGAATTAGTTCAAGGAGAAATTCCCGCAAGAGGTCCGATAGCTCAAGAAGAGTTTCTAGAGATAGAAGGTATAACCAAAGAAATATCTTCTAGTGGATCATTCGACTTTGAATATTCCATTGGGGATTAAATATCTTCATCTCACACGAGTAAGAGAAAGAGTCATTACAAGAACAATTAATATGGGGAATTTAATAAGGAAAATCCTCCTACATTTGATGGTGAGGTAAAATATTGTCAAGAATCTGAAGCTTGGATTCTTGGGATGAGAAAGTATTTCCAAGTACAACACTACTTTGGATATATGAAAGAAATGGTATCCATATTAAGCTTAAATGGAAGAGAATCTATATGGTGGGAGCACCTCGGGGAAGTGTATCAATGAAAGAAATATTTTGTGGAAGAAGTTCAAGAAATATTTCAAGCAGAAGTACCTCTTTGATATGTACTATGATGATAAGATTAAAGAGTTCCATGAGATGAAATTGGGTCAATTGACCATGGAAGAATATGAAAACATATTCTTGGAAATACTAAGGTATGTCAGGTATATTCGAGATGATAAGGTGAAAATTCAGCATTTTCTAAGTGGGCTACCTCAGTCATATAAACATACGATTGAATTTGATGAAACTCGAACTCTAAAAGAGGCAATAAGGAAGGTCAAGTATTGCTATGATAAAAAAAGGAAAGCCTCATTTCCACAAGGGATGGAAGGACAAGAAGAATAAGAATTTTTACAAAAGGAAGAAAGGTTTCAAACCCTCTCACCTATGAAATCAGCAAAGGTAGCCATCACAACCTGTGACTAAGCCATCCAAAATGATGAGAGATAAGCCAAAAGATCTAAAAGAGACAAGAGAACCAATTTAATGTTGGGGATGTGGAGGATACCATATGCTTAGGAGCTGTCCACATCGAAATGGGAATGTAAGTCAAGTTCACAATGTCCAAGGAGTTGAAACTATGGGTCAAGTGGTAAAGACCATCGCTAGAATCTATGTAGCACTAGAGGACTGCAAGGAAGATCATAAATCAATTGTGGTTGAATTTGAAGGTAATATTTCTAAGAAATATGTTTCTATTTTGTTTGACCCTAGATCTACTCACACTTATATCACACCTAAAATTGTTGATATTTGTTCTTTTAATAAATTAAATCATAGTGAATGAAGGTTAGTTATACTCGCCACTAGAACAAGAGAAAAGTTAGTGAAATTGTAGATAAATGTCCATTATATATGGATGGGATATTCTCTTATGGAAACTTGAATATTCTACCACTTGGTTCCTATGATATTCTCATTGGAATGGAATGGTTAGAAACACACAAGGCTAAACTTGAATGGTACAAGAATAAATTTGAATTCATGGATGAAGAAGGAAACCCAAGGGTTGTAAGAAGAATTCCAAAGTTTATTTCTATTAGGTAGGTTTTAACAATGCAGTTGAAGAAGTTCTGTAGGAAAGGATGTTGATTGTATGCGGCCCATGTTTTGGTGGCAATAGAAAATGAAACTCCTAAGTTGGAGGACTATCATGTATTGCAAGAATTCAAGGATGTTTTTCCTGATGAGATTTTGAGAATTACTTCAAAGAGAGACATTTATTTTACAATTAAACTTGTGTTTAGAGATGCACTAGTGTCCAAGACACCCTATAGGACGATCACACCAGAATCGCTAGAGCTGAAAATGCAGTTAAAAGAGTTATTGGAAAAGAAATATACCAGGTTGAGTGTGTCCCCGTAGGGAGCACCAGTTCTATTTTTGAAAATTAAATATGGGACACTCAGGTTATGTATTTACTACAGGAAATTGAACAAATTTACTGTGAATAATAAATACCCATTACCTCAAAATATGACCTTTTTGATCAAATGAGAGGAGCAAAGGTATTTTCAAAAATTGACTTGAGGTCTGGTTACCATCAGGTAATAATCAAAGAGGACGATATTCATAAGAAAAAGTTTAGAACAAGTTATGGGAGCTATGAGGTTGTGGTGGTACCATTTGGTCTCACAAATGCACCGACTACATTCATGTGTCTCATGAATAGTGTTTCTAGAAAGTCTCAGGACAAGTTTGTTTTTGCTTCCTAGATGACATTCTTATTTATTTGAAGAATGAAGAAGAGAATGAAGATCATTTGAGAATGGCATTGAAATTTCTAAAGGAGCATAAGATGTGTGCAAAGCTGAGAAAATGTAACTTTTATAAAGATCAATTTCATTATTCGGTCACAATATCTTAGATGAAGGAATATCTATGGAACCTGAGAAGATTGAGGCCATTATGAATTATCCAACTCCAAGAAATGGGACATATGTGAGATCCTTTATGGGATTTGTCAGGTACAACATGAGGTTCATTGAAGGATTCTCCAAGGTTGCACATTCAATCACTTCCTTGCAGAAAAACGGGATAACATTTGAATCGACACCAGGATGTGAGGAAAGCTTCCAACCCTGAAAGATACATACCCACAAAAATACTTTGTTGTGTGTACTGATGCATGCAATCAAGGACTTGGAGGATTTATTATGCAAGACAACCACATGGTATTCTATGAGTAAAGAAAGTTGAAGGAACATGAAAATAACTATGATACTCATCATTTAGAGCTTGAGTCCATAGTACATGCTCTAAAAATGTGGAGGAATTACTTAATGGGAAGGAAATTTGAGCTAAGGACAGACCATTGTGGTTTAAAATACTTGTTTTATCAACCAACTTTAAATGCTATGCAAGATAGGTGGTTGGAACTTTTGTGTGAATTTGATTTTGAAATCAAACACATAAAAGGAAAAGAAAACAAGGTGGTTGATGCACACAACATGAAGGTACATGAAATGCATGTGGCATCTCTTATTACTTGCCAACCAGATTTGAGGCAACATATTATTAGCCATATTGTAGAGGATGAAGTGTACATGTAGATAAAGGAGAAGTTACAACAGAAAAACTTTGAAAGGAAGTACAAAGGATACCAATTGGAAGGAGAAAAAAATCTTACTTATAAGAATAGAATTTATATTCCAAATGTGGCACACTTGAGGAGGATTGTTATGGATAAAATCCATCCAACTCCATAATATGGTTACCTGGGATATTAGAAAAAAATTGCTACAACTAGAAAGCATTATTTTTTGTCAGAATTGAAAAAGGACATTGGTGAGTATATTTCTAAGTGCATGAAATGTCAGTGGGTGAAGGTTGAACATCAACACCCATCATGTTTGTTGAAAACTTTCTCAATCCTGGACTAGAAATGGGAATTCATTTCCATGGATTTTATTACTGTTGGAGACATTTACCATCATACACACTCTTTTGGTCAAATTGGGCTAGTTAAACCACTATCCTAAGTATAATTGACATTAATTGACATTAGTGGAGAATTAATTGCCATCATCTAGTCACACCCATGCCTACCTATAGTAAAGGAGGCTAACTTAGCCTTCTCCTACAGTCAAGGAGGCTAACTGGAGCACTCCGGGGGTGATCTGATTGACATTAATGCACCTAATTGCTAACTGGTGGTTACAATCAGTTCAACCAGTCAGTTAAAGTGCCTCCTGTCATTAAATATATTATTTAATGATTATTTATTGTTATTTAATGATCTATAGTCAACAAGGCACCTCCACCAATTTTTGATGGTCAGTTCAACTTCAGTTAACCTCATTGGGGTTCATTGAAGTCATGGAGCACTAGCACTTGATGGTTGTCTTGCCATGACATGTGTTTGATCTCCTTCAGTTGAGATTCAGTCATTTATTTCACTTCGAATTCAGTTAGGGTTTGGTGAGTCAATTAGGGTTTTAGTCAAGTGGTTAATTGAGTGTGAACCAATGGTTGAGAGTCAGTTAAGCTAGACTCACTCACTAAATTTGAATTGTCTCCTTAGGTATTCAAATTCTTCATGGATTTAAGTTATTGCTTGACATTGTTATTGTAACTATTCATTGTTTATTGAATATATAGAGAGGAAACCATTCTGGTTCTGATTAACACCATTTCATGAGTATTTGTTGATTATTCTTTCATGAGCTTGATTCTTAGTTCCTAGATCATGTGAAAGAATTAATATGGTATTAGAGAATACAGAGAAAAAAATATCTAACTCTCAAAAACAAGTTTTATGACAAATTTCTCCATGAAATTTGAGCAATAGCTCAAAAATCCAGTACTGCACCAGAAGCCAAGGCTTACCACTTAATACCCCAAGTAAAGAACTTGTTGATCAAGCTTTCTTGAATGACTATGTTGGGTGTGATGAAAGCCTAAAATGTGCAGGATTTCCTACCTTACAGTGCCCTTTTTGTTTTGATTTGTAGGTCTTAACCGGTTCAACTTCGAATGGACTCATCAATCCCTCTTCTCACCCCATTCACACACTATTCAGAATGGAAGTTGAAGATGATTGCATCTCTGAAGAGACGAGGTCTCTATGAGGTGTCTATTGGACTTGGAAAATATTCTTATGAGAATGAGAATTAAATGATGGTGATAGAGCTTTCTGAGAAGTATTTCTGTCCCTTTCTCCTAGCTTGTACTACCTTATTATTGGTTCTGCTGAATACCCAAAGGAAGTCTGGACAAAATTGGATAGAACCTTTGGCAAGCACAATGAAGATCATAATAGTACTTTGGAGATCACAGCCAACACCACAAGAGTTATTTTCTCAAAATTCTCATCCTCTACTCTCTCTGATGAAGTTGTTCAAGATGAAGATGAAGCAGAATCTTCTACACATTCAATTCGAATTGAAGAAAGTCTCCATGTAGTGACTCCTTCTCCTGATGCTCTGGAAGTTCATGAGATCTATGATATCTCATATCCTCATATTTCTGAAATAGAAGAAGACATTTGAATCTCTTATATTGAGTAAAAATACTGCTGCACTTCCATGCAAACATTCACCGGTGATTTTCCTTTGAATTCTATGCAAAATTTACCAGTAATTGCTTCTGAAAGTGAAGAGAAATTTGATTTTTTTCCCTCTAATGTTGCTGTTGGTGTGAAAATATGTAAAAAATTGGATATTTTGGAAGAAATATCAGATTATAAGAGTGACACATTCACTCCCCATGATCTAGATCTTCCAGCAAAATCCTGCAGGATTGCATGCACCAAAATTCAGAATTTTGAAGAAAAAGACAACTGTGCATCCACTGTCTCGGTTAACCATAATTTTGGATCTGATATGAACCTTATTGGATCTGATATGATCTTATTTGTATCTTATCTAATATTTATTGGTTCAAAATTTCAGGTTCATAAACTTTTAGTACTGCTTGTAGTTGTTCTCATCAATGGTGTGAAGAAGCAAGTACCACAAGTCTCCTACAAAACTGTTGCTGGGGATTTGATTTGATTTCATAGCTTTGGATCTGTTGTGAACATATTTAGATCTGATTTAAATTCTTATATGATATTATTTTGTTCATATTTTAAAATCCAAGAGATTTCAGTCATGCTTTTAGCTGTTCTCACCACTTGCGGTGTGAAAAATCAAGTACCGCAATTCTTTTTCAATTTTGCTGATGGGGATTTGGTGTTAGTTTCCTCTTATGAGGTTGCTGATATTTTATTTTGTGAATCATTAGATATTTATGAATCTATATCATATTATGGAGCTCAAAAATTCGCTCTGCAGAGTCCCAGGGATTCTCTACCTTTGGTCACAAGCTGATCTCCTCATAGAACTAGTAAAGAGGAAGACATTCTGTATCTGCTTAGACACTTTCTCCTAACAATTGGAGATGATTTTACCACTCATGGATTTCTGTACAAGGCTTCAACATATCAGTTTCTTGAGTGTTCCACACATGGTTTGAATCCTGAAGAACCTTTGCTCTCTCTTCAGATGATTTCAGTTGCTTTACATGGGTCCAGTTTTCACCGTGCATCTACTTATACTTCTGATTCAGTTGAGTGCATTGTTCTTCTTCCAGAGTGGAATATTCTTCCGGACATATGCATTTAGTTTGGATACATAGGTTCACATGCATAGTCTCAGGATGTTGTTGCATAGAAGAATCAATTCTTGATTTACTGCTTAGTTTGAGGGGGGGTATTTTTCCCATGAGGTTTTCCCCGTTTCCTTGGTTATATTAAGCAGTTACTTTATTGTACAGGATGAAATATGGCCTTTGTTGCTGGGGCCCTAGAATTTTTATGCATCTATGTTTTCTAGCTCTTCCTGAGTATAGCTTAAGGGGGGGTGTTGGAGACATTTACCATCATACACACTCTTTTGGTCAAACTGGCCTAGTTAAACCACTATCCTAAGTATAATTGACATTAATTGACATAAGTGGAGCATTAATTGCCATCATTCAGTCACACCCACACCTACCTACAGTTAAGGAGGCTAACTTAGCCTTCTCCTACAGTCAAGGAGGCTAACCAGAGCACTCCGGGGGTGATGTGAATGACATTAATGCACCTAATTACTAACTGGTGGTTACAATCAGTTCAACCAGTCAGTTAAGGCACCTCCTGTCATTAAATATATTATTTGATGATTATTTAATGATTATTTATTATTATTTAATCATCTAGAGTCAACAAGGCATGTCCACCAACTTCTGATAGTCAGTTCAACTTCAGTTAACCTCATCGGGGTTCATTGAAGTCATGGAGAACTAGCACTTGATGGTAGGCTTGCTATGACATGTGTTTGATCTCCTTCAGTTGAGATTCAGTCATTTATTGCACTCTGAATTCAGTTAGGGTTTGGTGAGTCAATTAGGGTTTTGGTCAAGTGGTTAACTGAGTGTGAACCAATGGTTGAGAGTCAG
>LPNX010967900.1:144616-417960 GCA_001517045.1 Pseudotsuga menziesii | reverse complement strand
TTTCTTCCTCCAAAATTAATCAATATTATTTTATTATTTTAACTATTATTTTATTATTTTCCTTAGGAGGCCCATTTTAGACCCTAAAATTCCTCTAATGCTAGACTCACTCGCTGAATTCGAATTATCTCCTTAGGTATTCGAATTCTTCATGGAGTTAAGCTAATGCTTGACATTCTTATTGTAACTATTAATTTTTTATTGAATATATAGAGAGGAAACCATTCTGGTTCCAATTAACACCATTTCATGAGTATTTGTTGATTATTCTTTCACGATATTGATTCGTAGTTCCTAGATCATGTGCAAGAATTAATAATTACAAGGTTTCCAATGACTATGAGACAACATATATACATCATGGTTCTGGTGGACAAGTTAAGAAAGGTATCACATTTTATACCATTCAAGTCCACATATAAAGCTGATTCCATTGCAGATATTTTCATGAAGGAAATTTTCAGATTCCATGGATTTCCTAAGGCAATAATTTGTTACAGGGATACCTAGTTTACTTCAAATTTTCGGAAGGGTGTTTTTGCATATTTGGGTACAAAGCTGAACTTTAGCACATCCTACCATCCTCAAACCGATGGAAAATCATAGATAGTAAATCAGGTGCTTGAAGACATGCTTCACATGTATGTAATGGACAAATCATCCAAGTGGGAGGATTATTTACGCTTGGTAAACTTTGTATATTATAGTGGAAAGAAAGCATCATTAGGGACGAGTCCATATGAGGCTTTATATGGAAGAAGATGTAGGGAACCAGTGACTTGGGATAATCCAGTGAATAGAATTGTTCTTGGTCTAGAACTGATTAAGGAAATGGAACAAAAGGTTGCAAAGATCAGGAAGAGCTTGAAAGAATCCCAAGATATAAAGAAGAGCTATACATATAAGCATAGAATGCATAGGGATTTTAGTGTTGGGGATCATGTTTATCTTAGAGTGAGGCCAAGAAAGAGTTCCTTGAATATTGGGAGTTGTTCCAAGATACCACCTAGATATTATGGGCCATTTGAAGTGCTTGAAAGAATAGGGATAGTTGCATATAGAATTGCATTTCCTGCTAACACTAGAGATCGTAATGTCTTTCATGTCTCCTTGCTCAAGATATATGTACACGATCCTAACCATGTCATTAATTGGGATGTTATACAGGTGGAACCTGAGGGAGAGTTCCAAACCGAGTCATTGTGCATCCTAGACAAGAAGGTAACAATGCTCCAGAACCGAGCCTTTGGATAGGTAAAGGTGCAATCGAAGCACTATGGTCCCAATGAGGCTACATTGGAGTTGGAGGATGCCATGAGAGAGGCACATTTATTTTTGTTCGATTTTGAAGAGTACTAAGGACATTGCTAATGTATGGGGAAGGGGAATGTAATATCCCAATTTTGACCCTATTCCATTAAAGTTGTAAATGATGTACAAATATCGTTATTGAATCATGGTGAGGACCTCAAGGACAAGGCCCCGCCATCGATTTATCATTTTATGTATTGAAAACTAAAATTGATGCCTATGGTTCTCGTGTTAATGAGGCATGATATAAACTAAGACATCATGTTAATATGTAATTTAATAAAATACCCACAACTAGCTATGCCATGCAAAAAGAGATGGGGGCATGATTTTCACAAGGAATATGGAGGGAAATTATTCAAATCCTTGAGCCAATAGTGTTAATACAAATGTGAATGAGAGAACCCTTAAATTTTGAACTACCCATTTTGACTTATGCACCCAATCATTTATATCCTCTAAGAGTTGGTTGAGGTAGTTATTTCATTGGGAATGGAGAGGTATGGAAGAAAATTTTGTGTATGGGAAAGCCATGAATTTTGGGAAATCATATTTTTGTTTGTTGGGAAAGAAAACACACATAAACGCATTCCCAATCCATTCCTCACCCAGAAATGTGTGTCGAATCCATTCGTCACTTGTTGTTTTCACTTCCTCACACAACTGGAGCTATATTGGGGGTGTTTTCTTCACATGCTTCTACATGTCCTTCATTTTTCATGGATGGAAATCATTTTTCATGTTTCACAGTGGATGGGAAGAATATATCTGTGATTTGTGGGTTTATAGAGTTCATTTCTTCCCCTGTAAGTCCATAAATGTTTTTTGAATTCAAATATGCTCTCCTAAAGATTTTTCCTCATCTACAATTTTGTTTCCGGTTTCCCATGACTTTTGAGACTAATGGAAACCCCATCTATGGAATGACACAGGAAAAATGTTTTTCTTCATACCCAGTAGTTGTGTTTTGCTGTTATGTGCATCCATGTTTTGGTCTGAACTATAAGTAAGAATATGGAGTGGAAAAGGACCATAATTGGATTGATAAACCTATTAAAGAGAGGAACCTCACAAAATATCAAAATGGGTTAGCTAATCTTCTATCCACACTTGGGAGAACATTGGAATGGAAGGTATGGCCCGATGAACTATGTAGAAGTGAAGGGGATACTTCCTTGTGTCGAGTGTGTAGTTATTGTGGATACCAAGATAGATAGGTCTTGTGGAGGTATCTATATCTCTGTTGTTGACCTCACTAGCTTAGCAATTCTTCCTTTCCACTTCCTTAGCAACATGAGAAACCCAATTTTGGATTGGCTTGGCTGAAAGTTGATGTGTATTTGGCCATGTGTCAATATGTTTTTCTATTTTTCCTCGTGCAATTCATGCCCATATTGAGGGTGGTAGTTGTGTTGAGAGATTTATGAGAACAACTAGCCTAAGGTTAGGTGAAACATTGTAGTGACATAGTGAGTTGCTTGGGGCAACTTATTTTTAAGATAAGTACTCTCTTGTATTAATTTTGCAATGTATTGGTTTTAAGAATTATTATCAATGTATTAAATTCTTGTAAATGTTTACCTTTGCCATATTTTATTGCATTATACATCTTCATATGTATTTACTTCCAATGCAATTTTCTTATGTTCATGAGGCTAGATGCCCTGTTATGACATCACATCCTCTCCATCACAGTAGATTAATAAGAGGAAACATGAAAGTGTGGTATCAGAGCAATAGGCGGAAGGATAAAAGTGAAAAGAAAGATATGGAGAATTTAAGAGTTTCCATCTACCACAAATTGCATTGCAGAAGGCGAAAAGTGAAAATAAATGTAGGGAAAATTTAAGAGTTTATTCCTACCACAAACTGCATTGCGGATACTGGAAGGCAAAGAGTGAAAATAAATATAGGGTGAATTTAAGATTTTTCGCCTACCACAAACCGCATTGCAGAATGAAAAAGGAATAAAGTGAAAAGAAATATAGGGAAAATTTAAGAGTTTCCGCCTACCACAAACCACATTGCAGAATGCAGAAGGTAGAAGGAGGAATGCAGAAAATGAAAATAAATATAGGGCGAATTTACGAGTTTTCACCTACCGCAAACTGCATTGAGGAATGAAAAAGGTGGAAGGAAGAAGGCAGAAGGAGGAAATAATAAATCCTATAAATATTTGTATTGATTTTTGAAGTTCACAATCCTCCTTGCATAAGCAAAATTGGCAGAAAGGACTGTTGTAGGAACAATCAAGTATAGGAATTAATGATTAAAGTAATATTCATGGCCCATGCCTTATATAATTTTTTTTTGATGCATTTTAGAAATTTATTTGGGTANTCCTCATATATTTCCCTTAGCTCATACTAACCTGTCCTCTCCCCCCTAAATCTTACTAACACCTCCCTCCTCTCTCTCTCTCTCTCTCTCTCCCCAATCACCCCCCTAACTCATACTAGAATCCCCTCTCCACCCTAACTCTTACTTACTCATACGAAGCTCCTCTCTCTCTCCCTCCCCCCTAACTCTTAGTAACCCCTTCTCCACTCTCTCTCACTCCTGAAATCATCCAACTACAACTAACCCATGCCCCTTTATCTATTCTCGAACCCTCTCTTTATCTCTCTCTCTTTCTCACTCAGACACACACACACACACACATATCCATATGTCACCCCATACAACTAAGACCCCTCGTCCCTTTTTCTCTCTATGAAACACACACACACATCTCTATGTCCACCACACCCACTTGGGGCATGTATGGATTCTACTTGATGTTATTTTAGTTATATGCATGCTTTCTATATACCCATGAGAGACTTTGCATATTTGTGTAAATTGGATTTTAGGTTTGTAAGGTTTCAACTAGATTCTATCATGTATGATAGTGTGGGATTGGCATGTAATATAAAAAAATTAACCTTCCTATGTATCTTGATGTTGGTAAAGCCTATTGTTGAACTCTGTTGTCTTGACCTTAACCAAAATGTACCCTTCAGTCAAGGGAAAATATTTGTTAAGCATGGGAAGATTCTATACGTTATTTTAACACTTGGATTAGGAAGTTTCATCAAAACTATAAGGTGTTGATTAATGTCCTTGGAGGACCATCTTAACTCAAAAAAACTGGGCCATTCATCATTGTATTGAAGTAATAATAAGCAATTTTGAGTTGTTTAACAACTTCCTTGACCTTCATTCTAATTGAAATGCATTGTTCTAGTTCCTACTCCGTCGGAATCTTTTCATTCATCTATTGTAATGCACTCAACTCTACTTTGTTTGTCATGATTTCCTCCATTTCTTTAAGTGCCAGGTGCCATTCCACTCCCTGCAGTCCATCCAATTGTGTTGACCATCGTTGGTTCCTTGTATGCACCTGATTGACATGATGTTTCCTTGGTCACCTACACAAGTGAGGGGATCAATTTGAATGATCACCACAGTGTTTTTAATTGAATCTCTACTTCACAAAGTTGTGCCTTCAATTGGTGTAGTTGATCATCTTGCACCAAACTCCCCTAAAATTATGTGATCTCTTCTGCAATCCTCTAGACTACATTTTCACCTTTCATGATTTCTAATGTGATATCTTCGATTTATCCACATATTTTCGTGAGCTGATCTGGCAGCATGCTTTGTATCACTTGAGCTTATAACTCCTCATTTTATTTTGGTGACAATTTTCCCCAGTTGCAAGAATTTCACTTCCACAAATAGTTCTAGATTAATGTCGAGAATCTCTTTGCATACCATCAAGACTTCCCTCTCCATATTTTCCCTATCTTTAAATAACATTGTTTTCTCTTGGATTATCGCTTCCTTTTCTTCCTTGGGGTGCTAAAGTTCCTCTTTAGCACTTTCTTCCTACTTCCTAGATCGGATCACTTCATTGTGGATTGTCGCTTTGCAATCTATAATTTCTTCACTTGCTGCATTATGAACTTGTGTCAACATATGCATTGGGATTTCATTGAGGTTAATACCAATCAAGTCAAAACCCTTTAACGTAATGTTGGAGTCTTCATTCCCTATTTTAATTTCCTATGATACAATCTGAAACAGGCACACTTTCTTGCTAATGTACACCTCGACTACTCTTTGTAGCGCACCATCATGTGTATCCTCCTCTCCAGTACTACGTTTGTTAGCATTTGCAACAAACTTGTAACTTTATGGAAGTACCCTATTATAAGTTGTGTTATATTTCTTTCATTCTCATTGGTCTTTGTGTTGATTGCAGCTACTACCTTTTTTCACTTGTTTATTACACATCCCTATGGTAGTACTCCCCTCACCTTGGTTTGTCCACTCCTTTTCTTGGTGTTTCTCTAAGTCTGATTCTATCATAGTTGCAGACGATGCCTCCTCTTGTGAATCCTCCTCTTCCTAATTCTTAGGAAACACTTTGTTCTGCAGGACATTTGCTGGTGGTCCATCTCATGGGTCCAACAAGTCATCTTCACTTACTGACACTTTCCACTCCAGTTGCCATTGTACTAAAATGGTATCCAAATCTTTTTCATCTCCCTTAAATTGTGTCGTAAGCCACTGATTCTCCAATTATTGATGCATCTAAATGTGTATCGCATGTAGTCCCATTAATAATCATGCAATATTTCTGTACTTGTTTACAACTTCATCTGTGAGTCGCGACATATTTACTGCTACATCTGTAGTGCATCCAAATACATATAAAAATGAATGTTATTGTTGGTTTTCCTTTCCTTGTTGTTGAGCACCCATAGTTTCTTATATCACACTCCTCTACAAATGTTGACAATGTCAACCTCCATTCCCTGATAATGTTTTGGTTCCATCCAGCAAAGCAATGTGATGAGTATCAACAACCAAGAGTAAGGGAAAAAAATCCCCAACTTTGTCTCGAATATGGCGTCTGCTGTCACCTTATTCAACAAAATTATGTACCAATTCATTAATACCCATACTGAGCGCTGCTCCTCACTTGTGATAACCCTCAACGTGCACTGGTTGAGCCTATTTTTCCACACCACCTTTACCACAAGTAAATTTGTTGCAATGCGAACACCCTTATTATTGATGTTATTAATGATGTAATCTCTTTTATCTTTAACTACCCCATACTTCCTCCTTAGTATTGCTGCTAACTTCCTATCGTTGTCCTTCCCTATGAAGTATTGGGATGGATCAAACCATGCCTTGGGAAGGTAGATAATTTCAGATATCAAATCGACTGTAATTGTGATCTTTGTGTCCAACCATAGATAACCATCATGGAAACAAGCCAACAACTACTTCACACACGCATTAACCTCTAGGGATCACCCAAAGTGCAGTATGTGGATAATTGACAACAGTCCATACCATTGCAATCATGATGCCCATTGTGTTGGTTCTATGGTGATTGGGACCCTACCACTATGTGCCCTCTCATATGTCTCCTTTTTGCATGCTAGGTATGTGATAATGCCGTGATCCCTATATTGTAGTTTCTTCAACTTCAATACTATATCCATCGTTACATGGAATCTCATAGGTGTCGTAAGAATTTTTATAATATAATTATGGTTTTTATTAATGTGTACTGCTGGTGCTCCTAAATTCCTTGGCAGTACATACCACAATATATCTTCTATTTTTATCCCTTGTGGTTTTCCCCTCAGTGTTTTTTCCTCCATTACTGTAGTCGACATGCCAACATCTGCCTCTATTACACTTTCCCTGGTTAATATCTGAGTTGTATTAGTGCTTTAGTGGGGAATGATTGGATGATTCACAATACTTTTATTCCTGACCATGCACACTAATGCAGTTTGAATTTTTTGTTGTTCTTCTTTGAACTTTTCTCTTTATCTTAGTGATCCCTATGTAGTGGTGCTCAAAATCAACCATGCCATGGTTTCTACACTACTTTGTTTGTTCTTCAATCTTCACTTTTATCTTATGTTAATTCTCTTTTCTGTTTTGTCTTCTCCACTTGCACAATGGGTCAAACTATGCCCCTTTCCCCATTTTTATAGCCTTCGATCTTTTCATGCAAAATATTTGGATCATCATTGTGAAATCCCATAAATATTGACTAAATCCTGCACCAATATTGCAAATATAATAGCCACATTGGTAAACAAATGTGCATCTTCCGCACTTGCTCCATCTCTTGTTTGGTGTAATTGTCACATTTATTGTTGGATTTGACCATTTCGCACTTCATCCGATGTCACCAAACTTCAAACTTTGCTACAATTCCTCTTTCCTTATTCCTCTGTCATTTGCCGATACACTTCCCTTCTAAACATTTCTATTTTATTTTCAATTCATTTGTGGCTTCTAGCATTGGTTCCACACCTCACTATCCTGATAGAGATTTAGCCAACTTCCATTCACTAGTTTCGGTAACAATATGTTAGCACTCCGTTTGCAACACTCGAGTTATGGGCCAAGGAGCATTCAGAAGGGTCCTGTTCAAGGGATAATTATACATACACCATTTGGGTTTTTCAATGGACAGTTTCCATCAGCTGCTACCATCAAATGAACAAGAGAGCTTGATCTACGATCATAGATCCTTCCAAGGGTCAAGGCATTGTAGTAGTGAACTTGAGATAAACAGGTGTCGTAGATCAACTATCCAGAAGCACAATGAAGAAGAATACCTAAGTTGTATATTCATGAAGCCTATTAGAAGATACAAGTAATGAAAGGTCAAGATCCAGGTGAAGCCCAATCGATGGCCTGAAATGGTTTCACTAAGAAAACATGCTCGGTAGAAGGAACTTTCCCAAATCACGAAATAGGTTAAAGGGAAGAAATATCTAACGGTGGACATGAGAGCATGAGAACATATACAATCCCATGTGATTTCGCAAGCCAAACTTGTGCGGATAAAGTCACGATTCCAAATCCTAAAAAGTGGTACCGATTGCAAAGAATGAACGGTCATGACAAAAGCGAAGGTAGATCTACAATTGTGGCTCTTTTCGTGATCTGAACTAGCATGGACAACGTCAGGGTATCGATTGATAAAAAGGTTGTAGAACCCACTCAAATCGATGGTTGCATGGGAAGGTTGATCTTGATCGATGGGTAAGAACACATTGTGGTTAGAAGTTGCTCCCTGGATCAAGTAAAGAGGAATTGGTGGTGGAAGTTAAGGAAACGTGTACATAAGATGTGAAAGACCCCCAAATCAAAGGACTGAAAAGGCCTGAAGGCTATAGGTATCAAATCCAGTGCATAGCTGAGAGTATAAGAGATGTTACCACGCATGATCTTCCTCTCAATAGATTAATTGATCCCCCAGACACCATTTGTAGCATGTGTATAGGTGAAATCATCCTTGCGGCAGAGCCATATCACCTAAAGACAGGAGGCCTCTATGTAATTTGGCATGCAAAAGTGAGGAAAGTAACCAGAGAATCCACTCTTCATATGGGGCAAGGCCAACACGACTGGGGAGGACATTCTATTTCCTATGTCACAATAGCAAGGGATTGTAGGAACACCCACTCCATGTGTTTTGCAGCATGGATTAACTATACAAGGTGGCACCTAAAAATATTTCCCATAGCAAATGGTAAGGTGCTACAATCGATGAAGCGATGTGATTAGATCCTCAACAAGTAAAGGATCACCCTACCCACACCCTCACACATGTCAGTACCAAAGACACTTGATGGCAGAATGTGCAGGAATGCTGATCGGTCATTACATAAGTCAGTATAGAAGCCTTATATATATTTCCTTTGAAATGTCTGGAGTGAGCTAACATACTCCCAGAGCCCAAGTTTCCATTTCATCGCGAGTCCATAGAAATTCGAAGGGTTCAGAAATGGCAATCTAATTCAAAAATATTGTCCTTATGGGCATGATTATGGTTGGTGAGAAAATTTCCACACTTACCTGTCACCTTGGTGTTCAATTTCAAGGATGAAACCAACCATTAGGGCCCAGACATGAGGAATTTTGAGAGATACACCCGCCTTTAGATACTCGCACCTCCAACGACACATTGCTTGGACACTTGCTCCTCATAGGTGTTTTTCCAGGGACCCCTGATACCATAGCTTCCTCCAAAGCCTACACATAAGGAGACAATCCTAGACTGCGCTCTATAGGAGCAGTTGTTCAGATGGTAGCATCAGGGGTCTAATTCCTACAGATCCTTGTTTGTGAATTCCACTTGCCAAAGGTGATGGGTCTAGTGGAGGTATTCTCCATCTTATTTCCTATGGGAGAGCCCAGCTCATATGAGGTGAGGAGTATAAGAATGACAATCCACCACAAATGTTTGCATCATCCAGGAGCAATGCAACCCTTCTTCTAGACCCCATGGCTAACAATGTTGCCCGGAGAGGAAGGGGGCTGTGGATGAGGTTGAGCAAGGGAAAGATGCAAACTGCCTTGCTAGTTTGTGCCCATGTAGAAAGATTCCTTTGAACATGGAGAAAACACAAACTTGGGATAGAAAATGGGTGCTATGTTGACTCATTGGGCCGGCTAAGAGGTCCAAAATGCAGTAAATGGTGACTCACCTGAAAACAAACAAAAAGGCATCGTACTCAGAATCCACAATAGTAGCCAAGAAAGTCAGGCTCTCACCTAGGCTGAGTGCACCCACTTGTTCCATAATGTTTATTAATATTTGTAAATCATGGTGATAGTTCCACTCTCTGAATTGTTAGTGTCTGATTATGACTTGATACAGGTTTTAGGCTTTGTTTTGGAGAATAATATTAGCCCTGAAATAATATAAATACACTCCTGATAGAGGGGGTTATAGGTGGGTTGGAAAAATTTCAAGGGATGAGGCTCTCCATTGTAATTAGTCTCTCGTTTTCATGTTATGAATAAATTTGCAGAGGAAGTATTGCATTTCAAGGTAGAGATTCCTGTGTTGTTGTTTCTTTCAATATGTAATTTCGTTATGTGAAATGTTCATCCTATTTTCATTCCAGTTTGTTAATTTATTTCATGTTTGAATTGAGTGTATAATAGTTTGGAATTCATACATGATATTCTCCATCTATTGTTTTAGACATTCATTTAAGTTTTCTTCTAAATTTATGCAGAATTCATCCTGTAGATGCTCTGTGTGATGGACTATTCCCTCTCATCTACTAATCAACTTCTAACTATCTCCTGGTTGCAAGATCGACGTCTATATTGCCTCTATTTGTAAATTTATGCCATTATTTACCTCCTACAATATGTTCCCTACCCGGACCTTTGAATGCATTGCCTAATGGTTCCTTCCTCTGATAGTCCTGCTTGCATCTTACATTAACGCACATGCCCTATTCACGAGTTTGGCATCATGACCGTTCTCGAGTGAATATCTTACGTGAAGTAAATTTGGAAAGTAAGTGAGAGATCCATTTCTGATTGCAATGGGCCAGAGGTGCAGACTAAATCAGTTCTACTGTTACCTAGGAACGAGCCTTCTGGAACCTTTGGTTCAATTCCAGTGCTAACAAACTGGCGTCGTTTCCAGGGACAAGATTGAAGATCATCCCTAGGAAGAACAACATATTTTTAGATCTGGTTATTGATGGTGAACAATGATCAGAAATCAAGAAGGTTGTGCACTTTTCATGTGGCGAATCCACTCTTGGAGGATTCAGACTTCAGTGACTCTACTGGTGGTATGACCCAGAAATCAAATTGTCAAAAAAACTAGCAGGCTCTACCAGGGAAAATGGACCAGTTGTAAGGCTCAAAAATGCATAGTGAAAGGTTAAGATGCTCGAGTTTACATTTCTTCCAAGATGCCTTGTCTTGTCTTGTAAGTTTGTTCTTATCCTTTCCTAATTTTATCAAAACATCATTCTATGGTTCAATTCATTCAGAACAGAGATATGAATATATTCATGTTTATCCTTCTTTATGAACCAAAAGCATTGCATCATCTTGTACATGTGATTTTGACCGAGATTTTTCTCCATAAGCTCATGACATTAAAGGTCACCCCTGTAAACCTCATGAAACCTTGGTTAATAGCGTATCTATTGCGTCTAACTTGGTCTCTCCTGGTATTCCAAGCCAGTACAAACCACTACAATTTCCTCCTATCCTCCATGATTTTCCTGCGAAACATTACAAGTACCTCCCTAAATTTGATGGAGAATCCAAAGACTTCACTACTGAGAAACATTTACAAGCCTTTGATCATTTCTCTAAGATTTTTGAGATATAGCATGACGATGTTTATATGAGGACTTTCTCCGAGTCTTTGGAAGCTAATGCTAAAGAATGGTTCAATCACTTACAGCCTCAGTCCATTAATACTTGAGAAGAGTTTTATTGCACCTTTTTGAAGTCCTGGGGTAGGAGAAGGCCACTAAATCAAATACTTTTAGAATTTTATTCCCTGAAGAGGGATGAATGTGAGGCCATATCTAGTTTTAATAGAATATTTGAAAGCTTTTATTATAACATGCCCAAGGAATTCCAACCTATTGAGAATGCTGCTAAGATCTATTATGCATCCACCTTTCCTCTTGAACTGGCATTACTTCTTTTGGAAAGAAAATAAACCACTTTGCAGCATAGGTTTAGTGATTGTTTGGAGATTGACGAAAACCTTAAGATGTCCAAAAAATTGTCAGGTCAGGACACTAGTAGTGAAATAAAAGATACATTAAAATTGGTTGGGCCCTACAAGCAGAAAGGGGGAGTCCATGTTTATCTAAATCTTTCCCTTGTTAGACAAAAATATGATCAGCTTTACATAGAAGCAGAGGGTTCTGTAGGCTTGCTTTCTGAAGGTTGTAATCTGCTTAGCACCGAGTCCATTAAAAGGGATTTAGGTGTACCTGTGTACGATGAGTATGAGGAGGAGTACCTGGAGGCTATACCTGAAGATCCAGTTATAGAACCAAGGTCTACTAATGGAGAAAATCAAGCTGCAATCCAAAGTCAGAAGGTTGAGACATGAAAGGATGGTAAATGTGTTAAAGGTGATAGCCTAACCTTGTGTTATTCCTCTTTTGAATTAATACAACACATGATTAAATCCTCCAATAAGAAACATAAGTTGGAAGATATGGTGCATTCCATAAAATTATGTTGCAAAGAAGATGATAAAGAGGAACAGTCATGCAGTCCCTCTCCATTTATTGATACGTCAGTAGTTTACGATGAGGCATTGAGTCATGAAGAAGGAGGCAGTAGACCTTAAATAAATACATTTTTTAATTTTCTTCCTTAGGGAATATCACCCCATAAAGGAGGAATATGCCTATTTGGTTCTGTTGAATAAAAAGAGGACGTCCATGCTGAGGCACATGAAGAAGGTGAAGCTCTAGTTTCAGAAATTATGAGCGAAAGGGTGGATGTTTCATTGGAGAACCATTCTATGGGCCCTTTTCTAAGATCTTTCAAGTATTAGCCTAATAGTTCACGAGGGGAAGGGAGTTCTGGACAGGTTTCCCATGAACAGATGATAGAATATGTTGGAGGTTGTCATGCTTTATATGACCCCATAGCAGATTACATGGAAAGGCTGGCTAATGGTAATAATTGGTCACATCTCTACTATAAATATTAGTTTATTTGTTATAGCCTTCTTCCATTATGCATTTCATTCCTATTCATCAAGCATGAAAAAGGAAATAAAACTGCTAGGAAAGATGCTTGATTGGCTTCATTGGAAGTCCAATTTCACTTAATTGGGCTTGTACAATAAATTAGGTAGAGTAGGTAGGAACAAATAATCTCAGCAATCATCAAGCATTTCCTTCATTACCATTTAGTTTGTTTTCATTTTCAGTTGTAAGCATTGGTTTGCAGTCACTACTGTTCTCAGTTTCAGAGTATGGATAAGAGCATAGTTTGTAGAGTGACATAAATTTGCTAAAGTAGTAGCTCAGAGAAGAATGAAGGTTTGAAAGGAAAGATTGGGGACGACCCAATGGGTTTGGCACTTGGTGTATGGGGGTTCTTTGATACCTCACTGGGAGGATATCATCCCTCGTGCAGCCAGCTGTTAGCACTCCATTTGCAATAGTCGAGTTATGGGCTGAGGAACATTCAGAAGGGTCTTGTTCAAGGGAGAATTATACATACACCCTTTGGGTTATTCAATGGATAGTTTCCATCATCTGGGACTATCAAATGAAGAATATTGATTGATCTACGGTGGTAGATCCTTCCAAGGGTCAAGTTATTACAGCAATGAAGATGAGATAAATAGGCATCATAAATCAACAATTCAAAAGCATAACAAAGAACATCGACGATGGAGAGTCATCCCATAGGAAAAAATATGCGAGGGAATACCTAAGTTGTATATTCGTTAAGCCTGTTAAAGGAGACAAGTAATGAAAGGCTGAGATCGAGGTGAAGCTCGATCGACAGCCTAAAATGGTTTCCCTGGGAAAACATGCTCAGTATAAGTAACTTTCCCAAATCATGAAATAGGTTAAAAGGAAGAAATATCTAATGGTGGATATGAGAGCATGTGCAAATCTACAACCCTAGCTGATTTCGCAAGCCAAACATGTGCGGATCAAGTCGCAATTACAAATCGTGAAAAGTGGTACCGATAGCAAAGAATCAATGGTCATGAAAAAAGAAGAGGTAGATCTATGGTTGTGGATTTTTTTGCAATCTGAACGAGCACAGACAACATCAGGGCCCTGATTCAGAAAAAGGTGGTAGAACCCACTCAGATTGACGATGGCATGGGAAGGTTGATCTCGATCTATGGGTAAGAACACACTGCGGTTTAAATCTTTTCGGTGGATCCATGAAAGAGGAATTGGTGGATGAAGTTAACAAAAAGTGGATAGAAGATGTGAACACTAGTAGAAAACAAGAAATTAATGACTAAAAAAGACTAAAATTAGGCTATAAATGACTATTTTTGAGTCAGTGACTAATAATAGCAAATTTCCACTATCTTATGGCTTGTTGTATTTCAGTAGTCATTAATAGATTGACTTAGTAGTCATTGATTTATTCATCGATAGTCAATGATTTAGTCATTGATTTATTCTTGGATTTAGTCACTAAGTTAGTCATTGATTTAGTCACTGATTTAGTCACTGATAGCAACCATTAATGACCAAATATACGACTAAATAAACTACTAGATGTTAACATATTAATGACTAAGCTAAATATGTCAAAGATATGGGAAATTAGCTAATAATAGTCATATATATGAGAATTTAGTCGTTTTTGTAGTCACAAATTTATGATAGGGCACGGAGGAATCGAACCACCAACCTCCTGCCTATAATTAGGCAGGCGCTATACCATTGAGCTAGAACCCTTTAAGAAGCTTTTATTGCTTGACAATGATGATATTCAAACAAATTTATGATAGATATAAATCTACAAACTACATAATTATTACTATTACAACTTACCAGTAACTCGTATTTATGATAAACTAATCCTTGAAATCTCTGTACAATTTTCCCTATAACTAAAGCTAATAAAAATACTACAAATACTCTTACCAAAGAGATTTAGTGATGAGTACCTCTTCCCATTCTTCATCAATATGATCCAATCTAACTATTAAAATTCTGCTGAATCAAAATCATTGTATTTTGTAAATCATTGATTCTCCTTTATGGAAAACCAGACCATGATCCAATAAAACCTACCATTATATCTCTTTCTAAATTAGGCCATAAGAAAAACAAATTACAATTCGAAATGAATCTTATTGCAAGCCCTAGAATATGAAGGTATATCCGGGATTTCATTTTCCATCATCAGTGGGAGACACTAGTAAATTTTAGATACATGTTTTACATGCATCTTAAGACATGTCAAATTCCAAATTCATCAATATAGAGCAACAATATAGGATTTTTGGTGAAAAATAGGAAACAAATACTCAATCATAATAATTTCTATCAAAGTCAGGGACAAAGTCCATCCTATTTAAATATCCAGAGGCTATCCTTGACCACTAACATGATCTTCAGTGAAAAAGACCAGTAGCCCAGTGATGGAGCATTCATGAAAATATTAAGTATGGGAACACACCAAGAAAGCACAAGAGGAAACTGTGACATCAAAAAAAACACCACAGGCAACAAAGACAGGAAAGCATGATCAAACAAAGTCCATGATAGAAACCAAGCACAACAAGAATTAATGTGCAAGCATGACAAGAGAAAATCATGGTAGTTCAGGATCAAAAGTTAACACTCATGAAGAGCGAAGAAAAGTGAGGATGATAGCATTAGGACAAGAATGATAGAAAATGTACATGAGAAGCATAGCAAGTGTGCATGTCAGTCAACACACTAAAGGAATATCAAATATCACACGAGGGAAGATGAATCATTAAGGGAAAATCTGAATCACTATGTGAAACTAAAGAGACAAAAATACATGATGAATCAATGTGTAGGGAACTGAAGAGTTTGAGGACATTGGATAATCATCCAGTGTAAGGAGCAAAATAACATGGAAACCATTAGCATCAGATTAGCCAATGATTTAAAAGTTTTTAGAACTAGCAAGTTGACTTTAGAGCAGACTGGAGCATTCAAATTTCAAGCACATATTGTATTCTATACATGTATCATATTATGATTAATAAAAACTAGACCTATTCTCGTATGACTGTATTCTGAATTGTATTGATTTAAAAGGGATCTGTGCATTGAGTCACCTTAGCATACTTCTATTCTAAGCCATAAATTCCATCATATTATGCATAAGCTATGTTTGAGAGAAGGTTGGTTGATTGGACAAATGACACCCTTGACTGTGGCACCTGGATGTTTCATTATAGATAGAAGTGGTAATTCATTTATGACAACTTTCTAAACTAATAGAATCATAAAAAAATAAATATCAATTTGTTACACTTCCATATTTTACCTAAATCTCAAAATTGCCAACAACCTCACTAGCTTCGACTTAAGCATCTAAGGTGGTAGCAGTAGTAATGTTAAAAAAAAACTACTTAAAACATGTGCATCTAACACAATATCTTGTTCCATAAAATAGACTGCATCTTAATCCATGTCATACAATGTATTTTGACAATTGAAATCATTGTGAATGAGAATGAAAAACACTTAAAAAGTATGTATTGTACACAAAGTCACCAGGTTTGGTGAATTTCAAGGTTCAAGTTCGAAATTCGCCAAACTTCAAGCAATTAAAAATAAACTTGTTGACATTCACTGGAATTTTAGGTAAAAATCAAGATGAACTCAAATTTGAATAAATTCATTATTAAATCCTACGTCTGATCTGACTTGCTACATTCCATTCTTCCTCTAGCCATGTAGCATTCCATTCTCTAAGCTCTCACCTCTCAAAGACCCATTCACTCCTCTAAGCATTCCATTATTCATCACACAAAAGAAACGCTCCCATCCATTCCTTGCACAAATTTATAAACCCAAAGCTGAATCACACTGCATTCCCTCTCTTCACATACCTAATGTCAAGGCTATAGGCCCATAGGTTTTGACAACACTTGCTACAAGTATGAACTTTGAAGGGTTTGACAATGGCGTCTAGTAGCTACAAGTAACAATGTTAAAGACTTCAACAACAATAGCTTAGGGCTGTAGGCTACAACCTTAGTCTCAGACCAATGACTAGACCACAAATCATGGTTTTAATTTTAATTTTTTATCATGTTTTTTCTCAGAGACCAAACCACGGTTTTAGTACTACTCATAACTAGTATCATTTTGTAATAACAACAATCTACAAGGTACATGTTACAACAGTGGCAAGAGCAGAACAACATTCTACAGGCCACAACCTTCAACAGTGAACAGAGCATAGTTAGCCTTTTGTTACATTTTAATTTTTGTATTGAATTTGTAAACTTGTAATTGTAAAATTTCTATAAATTTTAGTGTAGTGACACACATTACAACGTTACGTTATTGTCTCAAACTACTAGTCTTGGGAATTTGCAGTTGTCATTGTTTAATTCTAAAATCTCATTATTGCAAAGAAAAATAATTAAAAATGCCAAAGCTTAATCAAATGTCGCCTCAAAAATTAAATGCTAAGGCATTAAAATATGTCAAGAATTGATGGCTACAGAGACCTCATAAATTTTAGAGTGTAGCAAACTGAACGACAAAGTCAGGCTAGAGAGGATCCTCACCCCACCCTTAAGAATATAGAAAAATATAGATAATAACAAAAAAATAGTACTTTTAAAGGAATGCAACATAATTAGTCAAAAATATATGCTATAGTACAAACAATTATACACAAATTTGAAATTGAAATAGGTGAAACCAAACATCCATGCATCGCCATCTGACATAAATATATGCTATAGTACAAATAATTAGACAATTTGAAATTGAAATAGGTGAACCCAAACATCCATGCATAACCATCTGGCATGATATAAACTGTATATAGGACAAAAATACAAATTTAGTCTTGGAAAGATTAATAAGCAATGTACACAGACACTTTTCAAAGATTTTTTAATCAATTTCCCCCCACCATTCACCCCCTTGTAGGGACTGATTTGGAGCCCCCAGTAGTAGTTGAGAGGCATGCCAACATTCCCCTTTGATAAAAAAACTGGAGATCATCGGAAGCCAAATCAGAAAGATGCTAGAAATTATGGGTTGAACTTGACTTAAAATGATCGAAATCACTGGAAATCTGTAGGTTTGAGGAACAAGAGGCAACTTGATGTTGTGAAAATTTTGATAAGAATCAACTGAGATTACTATATTGAAATATACAACAATCAATAGATGTGAATCTACTTGCAATTTAGACTGCATAATGGTATAAATGTGGGACTCTATAGTTAGCAATAACACTTGTCAACCATATCGATGCCACTTTTTGTGATCCAGGGACAAATATCATGATGTTAGTGTAAAAACTGACATATCATCATGATGTTAGTAAATGTATGGAATAGAATGCATGTATGGTTTTCTAGATCATTAAAACTTTGAGTAAAATGTTATGCTAAAAAACTAAGCAAGGTGAAATGATTGAAAGCACTTTTATAATGAAAATCACACACATTAAAAATAGAAGAATTGTAGACATTGAACTTGCTCAAGGACACTGAGAAACTGTTTCAATTATAATGAACCAATAAAATATTAAGATGTTTTGAAAGTGCTCATTGGCATAAGGCATATCTAAGCTAACCATAAATGCTATAAATTTAAAACAAAAACATTGTAAAAAACTCTAGAACAAACCGTGATCAAGATTCAATTTATACAACATAGATAGAAAATGAGAGCCGACAACTTTCTCATATATGTTTGATAGTCCCCAATGCGATTAAGCAACAATACACAAACACAAAGTGGTGAGTGCTTTTGAGACAGTACCATCATACCATGTAGTTTCTGTTCTTTTCCAAAAATTTTATGTACGAAATTTAAGAAATACCATTCCACCAGTCTAGTGCCTTCCATATTATTATCCACCTTAAAGAAAATAGCAAGCTTATCTTGTATATTCAAAAATCATTACTCGTAAATGAAAAAAAAGATTTCTAACAAATGCATAAATTGAGATTGATATTACTAGAAAATATCTCTACAATGCATGTTAAATTTTAAAATGCACCTCAATAAAAACTGTGAAAGCTTTGATTGGTAAACATAAAAGGAACTAGAAGAACTTATAAAATTTAAAGTGTAAAATTTAAAACCAACAAGTAGTTAATAAATCAAGACAAGCTTTGTTGAATGCACAATTATTTAATGCAAGTATTTGCCTCGATGCCTACTTTCTATGTGAAGAATAGCTCTAAAACTGTTGAAGCCAAATTTGAATGCATAAGACTGAACAATTTCTTTATTTTCTTTAAGAAGTTCTAAACAACTAGAAGCTATAGATTAAAAGATAATATTACCTTTAAAGAGTATTAAACTAACCTCTGTAATCTGCTCCAACTCTATTGTATTTGGGGTGCCTTCGTATTGTTCAATAATGCGACAAAGCTATAAACATAATTTGATGATGCTATCCAGACTTCTTGATACAGATCCAATATCCAAAAAAGATTGAGAAATCAACACCAATAAATATCTGCAGGATGACAGGACAACAACTGCATCATAATTCATACTTAACCTATCCTTCTAACACTGAATACACATGTAAAATAGGCTACTTAAATTCTCAATCAAGAAGAAAATAGGGAATAAGATACAAACTGTACGCTATCCATGGGAAATGAGAAATGAAACGTCCAAGATAAGAAAGAGAAAGGATAAAACCATACTAACAACAACAAAATATGAATGAAGTAGGATCGGTAAAACTAATTTATTGTAGAATGTTCCACATCCTTGAATAAAAATTATATGTCTTGAACTTTAGCTCCGTAACTTAATAGCTTTCTTATTGCATATACATCTATTTTAATTGACAACAATAAAGTTATACAATGTTAATTCCATGTCCTCGATATCTCTTTCTATGATGGATCTAGTACCAATAATATATATATGCAAACTCCTTTTCCGTGATGGATCTAGTACCAATCAAGTTTATAAGCCAATAAAAAGGACAAACAAGTTCTAATAAGATACCAAAATCAACTGCAGGTCGACATTAATGTGCACACCTCAAATGCAAGTCCAAGAATCTCTTGTAAACACAAGATCATTCAGAAACTCAATAGAGAAAATTGCATAGTATGGAAAGAAAACAAACTTGTTAATTGGTACCTTTTTATTAAGTCGCCTAGCCTTGAATTTTGGGATCTTTTGCAATTCCTCTTACTCTAACTCTTCTGAGCTCTCAACTCTGAAAATTTATATGAATAATCAAAATAGAATATTATATTTTACATAATACAAAGAACATAAACTAGATTAATTTATCTGAGGCATACTAACATAATTTCATAAGACTTATATTCTGAGGGATACCTTCCCAAGAGAAGAAAATTGATGAAATCCAATCACAAATTCTTCAACATGAAATAGTTTACCCATCTAAAATTCTGCATTCAAATCTATCACAAATGATCTGTAACAAAACATATGAACAACAAAGCATGTTTTCTCTATAGCCCCTATCCAAAGAGCTTCACTAAGAGAGATCCAACAAGTAACAACATGCCACATAGTAACTAAACATTAACGCATGAACCCGAGAACATAAATGTAAATGAAATGTAATTACAAAAATATACATGCAATAGTTTACAAATGATCTGCAACAGAGCAATCTAGCTACAAACATCCATATAAAATTGCAGATGGTGTATTCCCTATATCCCCAGTTCAAAGGGTGGCCTGAATAAAAGACACATGAAACAATAAAAAATGTGTGAGCTACAATAGCTACATTAATGAATATTATTCTTGTATTTGAAAAGGTGGGTATTGGAATTTCCCTAAGATTTTAATTGAAATGGATCTTTGGAAAAGCATTTTATTTCACACCAAATGGGGGGTTTTGGCACTAGGTTAATATTTAAAATCTATCGAACAATCTAAATACATTGAGTATGTGACAAGTTTTTGAAATAGGAAGAGAAATCTAATGGTTGACCCAGGTCATAAATCTAATTTATTTAGACTAGTTGCAAAATTACTAATTGAAATTGACATCAAGGATGTTGCTGTGGAGTGTCTGGAGATTGAGTTTGGAGATATGGTATTTATACAATTGTTGTATTATGTTAATGTGTCATTTCTATGCAATTGGTGTCATATATATGGTCACATAGAAGCATACTATTCAAAGGAATTTATTTGTCAAATTTGGAAGATGAAAGAAGAGACAAATTATGTTAAGAAGACTTCCATAAATTCATAGAATACCGAGAACATGAAAAACCCAAAATTTGGTTTAACGGAGGGTCAGGGGAATCAGGTTGATGGAGTTGTTAAAAAAAGAGTAACTGTTGGTAATCGAGGAGAAAGGGGAAAGAATAAGAAACCTAAGGTGACTGGGGTTAAGGGTGACAGTCTACAAGCTCTGCGAAGGAACACTAAAAAAGTTCAAAACTCTAAAAGCACACAAATCCTAGATGAGCTAGATAAGACATCGGTATCCTCTACACAAACAATGCCTTCCTTAGCTACGATGATCCTAGTAATTTAACAACTATTTGTGAATCTAATATTTTAGTAGTCAAAACCAATGTGAAGGAATATGTGTCCCACCCTTCTTGAGGGAGATGGGGTTTCTAGGGTGTTACATAAAGGAAAGAATGGATAAGGTTGTAGAGGTAAATCTCAGTTGAACCAGTAGGTGAAAGAAAGGGGGAAGTGAGGTAATTTGTCCCAATTCATGTTATGATTCCTATATGGGATCTAATTCCATTGGGAAGGAATCACACTCCTAGATAAAGTAGGGGAAATTACTAAAGCTCGGGGTAAAGGTCGATATGATATGAGACCTAAAAAAAGAAATTCTACAAGTATTGGGTCTTGTTCAAGGGGGTTAGGGATGGACTGACACACAAGGATACTAGTCCCAGATCAGTAGGGAAAAAATATTTTTTGCAACATGCCCAAGAGAGGGATATAATTGAGATACAACAAGGTAAACCAATGACAAGTACAGGGGTTCTTAGAGTCAAAAAAGACCATATAGATGGTATTAAATGATAATTCTCTCTTGGATTGCTAAGGGAATGGGAATCCAGAGCAAGAGACTAGCTCTATCCAGGATGGTAGAGATTGATACACCAAACATCTTGTGCATGACACTATGGGGCATGGGAATGTTTTCATCAATAGTCTTATGAATTGTCTGAAGGGATGGGAGTTTTTCACAATTGATTCTATGAGACTCAGTGGGTGATTAATCATGGGTTGGTAGTCAAGTCTTCGATTGACAAATTCATTTGTTTTTATTTCAGGTCTATGCACAAAACTCTCTAGTAGAAGTTTGGGTATGTCCATTACCATGATGAATATGTCTAACCCTTACAATGAGAAGAATCTTTTATGGGACAAATATTTTTCTTTGCAGGAAATAAAGGATGGAAGGCTGACTTTAAGAGAAAATCTACACTTCACTATTAGTAGAAGCAAGATCTAAGGAGATTCAACAATAGTTGATAGGCTGGAAGATTATTTTGAACATTAGATGGAAGTTACAGTACATGGTGATATCAATCCCACCACCATCAAAACTGTTTGAAGAGACAACAGTGATGCGAGAGGCTCTATATCCAAAAGTTTAGACCTATTCTTAGTTTCTGATGATCTTCTATAGCATGTAGATGGATGTCAGACTTGGGTTGAGGCAGGAAGTCTTTCTGATCATAACCTTGTTTGATTAAACACATAAATGACAAACCTGCAGTTCATTTGAGTTTAACCTAGCATGGTTAGATGAAGAGGAATTCCAACTTTTGGTCAAGAGGAATTGGAAAACATTTGACATCAATTCTAGTTGTATTCATGCTTGTTGTCAGTTTGTAGAATCCCTAAAGATAGTGAAAAGCAAAACAATTGATTTTACTGGAGAGACACAACAATAGAATAGGTCTCTAAAGGACAATGAGGTTGAACTGAACACTATATTTTGGGACAATGTTCAAGGTGTTTTCTCTACAAAGGTATTGTTGAAGATCAAAGATTTGGAATCAATGAAAAATAAAATTTGGGTTTAATGCAAATCATATTTGAGAATGAATAACCCAGCAATGTCATTGGAGTTGGGGGAGGAGAACTCTAAATATTTCCATCAGTTTTCTAATTTCAAGAAAAATGTTAAAACCATCAAGGATATGAAAAATGAGAATGAGGAGTCTAGTGAGAAGCTTCACGTTTCTCATAGCTTTGGGTGTTAGACACTTTGAAGAAACCTATGAGGAACCCAAGGGAGATTTTTTTTTTTAAATTGTAAAAGTGGCCACATTTTTCCCACAAATGCAACATAAGAAGATAACCATAATATGATAAAGGAAGTATCCAAGGATAATCTCCGAAGTGCTGGAAATAAGGCCTAAGAGGATTGTCTCCAAGGTAATTTCTCCTGAAACATTTTGATTTCTGAAGGGGAGATAAATACATGAGAAGATATTGGAACTACACAAAAGGGATAGCACTCTATTAGAGCTAAAAAATGTCTGCAATGGTTGTCAAATTATATCTATCAACATATTTTGACAGATGTTGAATTTATCTAAGACTAGTCTTGATTCACATTGGATTGAATGTGGCGATGATTAACAGGACAATGAACTATGTGACATCAGTCTCATTTTAAATGATCGTTAACAGTGCTAAATCCACTTTATTCAAGCCCTCATGAGGTCTAAGAGAAGGGTACCCTTTATCCCCGTATTTATCTCTTTTGGTAGCAGAGGGTTTGAGCAGGTCTATAATAGTTGTTAGAAATTCTAGAATCATACAACGCGTTCACGTTGGAGGTAATGAGCCACTTAAACATCTACTATTTGTTGACAATGTCATTTTGTTTTCCAATTGTGCTGAGTTTGAAGACAGAAAGTGCCAAAAAATCATTAAGATCTATTGCAAATCTACAACAATGGATTTGAATGTTTTGATATCTATTGTTAGTTTTAATGGTATTAATGAAGAAATAGAGCAACACTTGAAAGCTATGTTTCCTTTCGATTATTGGATATGGAGGAGGGGTTGAAATATCTGAGTTTTATATTAAAACCAAATAGGTATGGAAAATGAAATTGGGGATGGATTTTTGGGAATATTGAAAGAAAGATAAAGTTTTGGTGCAACAAGTAACTCTTTGGAGTGAGAAGACTTGTACTTGAGAAATCTTCCCTAAATTCTATACCCGTATACTGGAATTCTCTAGCACAGATACTCAAGGGAGTGTTGGAGAGGATTCAAAAGTGTTGGATTGTTGGTTTGAATTTATGTGGAGAGGAATAAATGATAGAATGGGTCTTCCTCTAGCAAAATTGAAATTAGCTAATCCTAAAGTGGAAGGGAGTGGGGATTAAAAATATACACTCTTTTGGTTAGGATTTAACAGCCTAAATCCTTGGGAGCCTGATCACCAAGGATAGCATTTGGAAACAAATTACTATATAGATTACATCGCTCCAACATCATTATTAAATTGGATTAGAATTCCATGTAATATCATCACATAGGTATCCAACCAGAGGAAAGAACTCATGCCATTGTTCCTAATCATTAAAATATTTTTGAGCTAGAAAGTGGGTCATATTTCCAAAGTTGGAATTTGAGCCAATGCGATTATGGGACACAATAATATTATTTTTCTTCCCCCTGAACTTATTCAGAGACTACAAACTAGAGAATACTTAACACTAGACCAAATTGCTTACCAAATAAATAGAGATATCTAGAAACAAGGATGGAAGGGTTCTTTGATTTTGGGTCTGGAAGGTGAGCATGCTGGCACTTGGGATATTTTTCTTGTAGAATTAAAGAGAGGGAACATTCATATTAAGGATGTACCAAATGAAGTGGCATGCATAAAGATTAAAACAATAGGCTTGTAGTCGGTACACAGACCAACTTCTGTACAGTTTGATGATGGAGATGATAAGCATAGGAGGTGCAGTGGCGGTGCAACAATATCCAAAATGTGAAGGTACCAATGAAGAATAACTTATTATTCTAGCTTAAATTGATGAATTGGGTATCCACCAAGGATCTAATTTAGAAAAGGAATAAGCATCTACATACTTTGCAGGAAGAATGAGGAACATGTTTCTCACTTATTTACTTAGTGCATAAACTGTCAGCAGCTCAGGAGAGATCTATGTAAATGGATTGGTATCAATTTCATTTGGAAAAGTAATACTGTTGAATCTTGTTTGAGATAATTGTTTCAAATATGAGAACTAAAGGATTTTAGTTCCATACCCCTCCTAACCCTTTGGGGTATTTGACTGGAAAGAAATGCCTTATTATTTCAAGTTTATTCAAAGAGCTGTGCTATCTCTAAACTATACAGGACACATACCAAAGTGAGGAATCCAAGTCAAGATGGAAATATATTGATTGATAAGACCCTCACGTGCGGACTTGCTCAAGGCACCTTCCAATATCCTGAGAAAAGTGGCATAGGGAATGTACTCTATTTGTTGGATGACCATTTTATCAAGCTCAAACTTCAAAGCCAATCTGGGTGACAGCACAAACAATATAGATGAATTTATGGGACTCAATCATTATGAAATTGGAATTGGCTAAAAATATTCAGCAAGTTCATATATTTGGGGATTCTTTGCTCATAATCAAGTGGAATAATAATGAAAAAAGTATTCATGATATTGCAGTTCATGCAATAGCTGGTCAGTTGAAGGGGATTTCAAAAACTTCCACAAGGCACAAAAATTACATTTGCACATGTGTATAAGAAATTGAACTCACTGGTGGATTCACTCTCAAAAGAAGGCTTACATATGGCTGCATGGGTTATGATACAGGTGGAATCGGTTGTTGGGGAACTTCTTGAGATAAGAGGAAGAATTTGAATATATCTACATATTACCTTTTTGCATTTATGTACTACAAATACACTGCTAATTTTTAGGGTATAATATGGTACTGTCATGTTTATTTGAATATACAAGAAGATTGTAATATTTTTTTTTCACATAAAAACTGAAATTTAGTAATGAATAATAGTTGAAACAATTAGGGATGATCAGTTAACCGATGATAATAAATACAGTTTCTGGATTGGTTTGAGCTTGGAGACTTGTTATCACAAGTACGACACAAATATAGGATGCGTTGATAGCATGCGGAGCATGCACATTTCATTCTGACTGGAATAAAACGTGCATTTTTTTATTTGAAATGAAAAAAGGTACCTTCCCTTCTGCATGCAAAGTTTGCAAAATGAATCTCTTCTAGTATTCAGCTGCAGTTGAAATAGTGTATGAAAAGTTCATTTGTCCTACTTTGCTGATTTGATCTAGCATACTAGTCTTTGAAAGGTTGAATGAGTTATTTTCCTATCTTCCACTAGGTACTACCTTTTCCAAGGCAAGAACACTGTAACTAATAAGGTAGGTATACCAATACCTTGGTTTCAACTTTCAATAACCTTAGACTATACATTTTGATTTATTGATATAAAAGAAAAATTATTCCTTCCTGAATGGGCGTTGGTTCAACACTTTGCATTGAACCCAGAGATACAGGAATATAGTAAACCTTTCATCTCATTAAGAAATTTAAACGAATTTCTAGAAATTTTTAAAATTTAGAGTCCAATAGTCAAAGACCATACAATGTAAATGTAACTCAGTAGTGATAAACACTTAGAGTTATCTTTTCCAATTATTCTCAAAATATAAAAAATTGCAAGCATTGATTCTCAAGGATACAATAGCATTAACAACCCCTACCTACTAAATGAATCACAAGAATTAAAAGAAAAAACTTAAAAGTAAGGTTTTATCCAAGATGCACACGTTTTCCTACAAGATAACACTGAAGTAATTATTCAGATTTATAGCTGCAGATATATAAAATATTAATGGACTAGACATGAGACACTTGGATTGTTTTCAATTTCAATTAGGCAATTGTAAAATGATAGAAAACTGAAGTTGTAGGGGACATCAAAATTTTAAAAGTGAGGGGCACCCTAACAACCATGTTATCAATAGAGGCTCTACCAAACTATGGCGTGAATCATGACAAAGATAACCACACTAGAGGTTATATCTACTATGGCAAGTGAACCAATCCACATTACGTTGACAGAGATAAAGCACAAAGAATCCCTAGATGATATCTTCCTATATTCAACTTCACTAAAAAGAAGCCCAAATTTTGTTTAAAAGGCCGAGTGTTGATTAGTAGGAATTTGTTTACACAATATTGACAACAATAAAATTGGACCCAAAGTCATTATAGTTCATGAAAGCAAAAATTTCTTTACATGTTGTTATGAAGATGTTTCTCCTTCATCATGTAACACTTTAACATATCTGTATAGTCATGATGAGAGTGGAGGAGGCACAACAGTGATGAATCAAGACACTATTGTGGCGCAATGTGATGAGAAGGTTCTGCAACAACCTTCCAATATTTATGGTGCACACTCAACATAGCAGTGAGGGTGACACAATGATTAGATAATGGTGGAGAAATTATTGGATATATGGGGCACATGCATGCCCAACCTCAATCTTTTACATTTTAGTTTGTTGTCCATAATTAGTAGATTAGTCTCAGTTGATATTTAGAAGTTTCTTTTATGTTTTGAGTTTTATTTTCCAGTTTTAGGAAAAGTGCTTTAATTAAGTGTATTTCTAGTTTTATAAGGGAGATTTGATCCCAAATACATAAGGCAGACACTTGAATGGTTTGACCTTTTCTAGTTAAGGTGTAGATTCTAAGGAACCCAATGCATGCATGCATGCAGTCTCAGAGCTCCATTCTAAGCACCTAGGGTTGAGATCTTATGCATTTTAAATATAAACAATGTCATACTTCTCTATATAAGTGGGCAAAGTCTGTCATAGGACATACAAAACAAGAATTTTTAATGATTTCTATTGTATAGTTTTATTTACAGTCAATAAAGAAAAACAAATGGTTTGAGTGTAGTAGATTCTTATTTTACTCACTATTAAAGTTTTCAGTTACCTATCTGTTTGTAGATCTAGGCCTCTTGCATACCCAGAGTGGTTTTGAGAGATCTTTAAATTTATAGCGATCTAAAGTTTTAGTTTACACTTATGCTTACCATGAATTGAAAGTTTGAACAAAAATATGGACAATAAATGTTTTCCTTCCCTTCCAATTGACAAAACCTTTATATTTTTTAATGAATTTGAGGATTCACAAGGGGGTAATCTACAATACCTTGTAGGTTGTACCACTTTCGAAATGTTGGGTAAGCTAATAAGTAGTGAAACAAGTAGAGTTTTGTACAAAGAAGATATCATTGTATAACGAAGATTCATTCAACAAGGAAAGAAAATCCTAAACATAGTTAGTTCAAAGATAAGCGTTATCAATTTCTCAATAACGTAAACCAGTTATTGATTGCCTATTATGTCAAGTATTTTTTCCAAACACGATGAGGTATTCCAATATCAGGTAAATAAACAATTTAATATAAAACATCGATAAAAGATTGTGTCGACACCCAAAACATTCATCTAAACTTAATATCTTATTAGGTGTGATCTTGGAGAAAATTAGAGTTAAAAGTTAGCCTCCCTAGCCAAGAAGTCTTGGGGGATGTTTCTCAGAGCTTCCCGTGATAGTACTTGATTCCATAGATTCCTTTGGGCTCTATCATGTAATCCCCTTTTTATTTGGTTAATTTGATCCCACATGTTCCCCATTCGAGTAATTGATTTGGTTGATGGTTGGGATTTTGTTCTTTTTAAAATTCCTATCAAGGTTATGAGTTGTCAATCTTGTTTTTTATTATTTTTTACTTAGGATTTCAAACGACATGGTCAGAATCTTATGTTTCTGTTAATAATGTAAATTAGCCTTTAGTGACTTTAAGAGAATAGTTTGTATTAGGTGTCTTTGTTTAATGAAAATTTATTTAATAATGAACTGTGAAGTTTAGTGCTCCAACATAACTCAATGATTATTAGACACCCACATTCACATTGAGATTAGAGAGGTCCACACCAGACTCTAAAGATTTTTCAATCACCACATTTTATTCATTTATGATTTTGTTCATAACAGTCCCATCAAGCCAGTGATCCATGTCACTCTCCAAATTACCCTCCCGAAAAGGATGCAACAAAGTCACTCAAAAGAGGGGCATGAATAGTATAAGTTCATTGGTTCACTTTTGTATGTTCCAAAGAATCGCTAGTATTTTCATAAATATATAGGTACGAACATCGACTTACAAAAGTAGACTTATCTTCAATTCTGCACATCTTTCCAACAACTGTAACTTTTAGAGCTCTACACACCTGAGCAAACTATAAAAATATGCAACAATAAATCAAAAAACTCTTAACTTGTTCTAAGAGTATCACATTCACATGAAGCATTATATACTTATGATTTAGTAGTGATTGCACATGTATGAATCCACAAAAGCCACTAAAACTAGTTTTCAAGTTAGCATCCCTGAAGATGGGTGGAGTGTCCATTCGAAAACATTGGGTATTCTAATTTCTACATGGTGCAATCCAGAAATAGACATCATAATTTGACACAAATTTTAGCACCAGCCATTGCTACAATAAGAAAGCTAGCACTGAAAGCATTCAGGGAAATGTTCCAAATGATTCAAATACTAACCCTCTGAAACACATAGTTGAATGACTTATATAAATTTCCCTTACTCACTTAATAAACTAGACCTTCAATGATAACACTGTAAATAATCATACCTATCCACCAATCCTAGTGAGAGTAAGCACTTGATTAAAATTGAATTTAACCATTCTGCAAACAACGATTGATAAAAATTCGTTTGCAAGAAGAAAACGATTACAAAACATTTTATTATTGTATGAGAATATAAAGAACCCACCTATGACATATTGCGAGGTTTCATTCCTTCTCGAGCATCTTTGACCTCTAATTTGAGAGGTGGGAGTTGGGGATGATCCATTGGGAAGCTTGCAACAATAGGTGCCTACATCGTTTTCCCACCATTGTTGCTGTACATACTCATGCCTTGTTGTTGTTGTTCCTTTGCCATTTTTCCTCTTCACGTGAAAGACAATACTAAATCTCTTAGCCTTTGCAGCCTGTGGAAGGAAAATGAACTTGATGCTAAGATGGCCTTATGGTTCCGTTCTCATGCCCTGTTTTTTTGTTCCTTTACCATTTTTTCCTCTTTAGGTGAAAGGAAATACCAAATTTCTTATCCTTTGCAGCCTGTGGAAGCAAAATGAACTTGATGCCGAGATAGCCTTATGGTTTCATTGTATCGTTCGTGCACAAGATGTTATACTTATTTTGATTGAAAATTATTTATAAAAAAAATAGGGTTGGAAGACATATCCTTGGTGGGTAAGGAAAGAAAGTGTAATTTATATCAGTTCAAATAAGAGATATCAACTCCCCAAGGTCACCCCTTGCTTATTTATATTTATTTTGATTGAAAATTGTTTATAAAAAAATAGGTTTGGAAGACATATCCTTGGTGGGTAAGGACAACAAGTGTAATTTATATTGGTTCAAATAAGAGATATCAACTCCCCAAGGTCACCCCATCCTTATTTGGCACCACTTTTAAGGGGAGGAGGGTCATACTTACATTTTTTTTATGTGGTGGTGGTGGTGGTGGGCATGGCTTCCAATGATTTGATTCTTCCCTCCCATTTTCCTAGGGGAGTTTCTTGTAGGATCCTATCCTAGTTTTCTCCAAGTTGGATACTGACCTAGAGTACCCATTAGTCTCCAATAATCTAAATTTAACCATCAGGAAGAACAATGGCAAGATAAAGAGGAAAGTCCACTTGGATCAACCAATGTGGGGAAATGAGTCGACAACAGTCAAGGAAATTGTTAATGAGATTTTGGATTCATAGGATGCACTATTAGCTGTTTTCAGACCTTTTTAGAGTAGATTCGGCCATAAAGGTTGTTACCTAATGATGATATTGTCCTTAAATGTTAGAGGGGTGGGGGGGTACCTTGAAGGTTGTGGCCCTCAAGATATTATTACATTTCGTTTGTCTGGATGTCCTATTATTTTAGGAAATAATGGTCTCTGGTTTGAAAGCAAGGGAGTTTCTTTGGATTATTCTCCCCACATGGGATTATTGTTTGGTTGATGCTACATGCCTTTCAGGAGTCCTTCTTTTTGCTTGGAACCTTGCTCATATTAGACTTAATCCATTTCGTATTTATGGGGGTATCTTATTGAAATGTTTTTGTAGGGTTTTGGATATACCCCTACACATTATTAACTATTGTGGGATTTATGTTGATCAACTGGACTTCTCGGAGGCTATCGAAAGGTGTGGTCTAGTCCTTGGTTGTTCTTCCCTCGAAATTCTAGTGGGGGACCTCAAATTTACCACCACTACTTAAGGAATCTTGGGGCTCCAAATCTAGGACTAAATAGATGGCCCCTTGGTCTCAATAATACATTACAAATAAAAAATTGGTGGATATTGAACTGAGCCCCTTGGCTCTTACCTATCGTAACAGGTGGGTGGAAAATGTTGTTGTGGCCAAAATACTTAATTGATTTTTATTGGAAGAAGATTTTTATTGTAGGGATTAGTTCATGGAAAATATCATCGACTTCAAACATACCCATGGGTCACTGGGTGATCATTTGTTTTCAAGGCTTAAAAAGAAGAAGGATGACGATAGAAAGGACTGCTTGGATACATTCCTACAAAATGTAGTTGTGAATTTAATTATTGCTAGCAGGGATACTTTAAAGGAACTCATCCTGGTGAAGCTATGTCGACTGGTGCAAGTAGACGTTTGATGGTCGCAAATCATGAAAAAAGTTATATTGAAGTTAGAAAATCACTTCAGACATATGGGACTTACAGGGACTCTTACATTGTCGAAGGATCAACAATTATCTATGATGCTCCTAGCTAGGTATTGATATGGTACTCGTTCTATTACCTAATTTGTAATTGATGTAGGAACCGGATTTTCCTTTGGCATGTGCTTAACTGGGTTTGCTTCAATGGCGCAACAGGGATATAGATGGTGAAGAGAAAATCCATGCAATTGCTTTGTTGGATCTCTGAAGATCAAGGTGCATAGCACTAATATTACTAATAGAAGGAAAACAATTTACAAGATTTACACTTCATTGTCAAATTTGCAATTTTCCAGGACACAATTAAAAATGACTAACATAAATGACTAACTCATATTATTCTATCTAGTCATTTTTTATGCCATGACTAAATAGTCATTTATGTTAGTCATTTTTAACTCTGTCACTTATTATCTAGTCATATTTGTTAAATAGTGACTAAATTAGTCGTTAATTTTAGTCGTTTATAGTTGGGTCAATCAAAATTGCTCATATTTAGTAGTAAATCACTTGAAAAACTTGTGTGGACTAGAATTTTTAGTCACCTAGTAGCTAATTCCTCATTTTGTACTAGTGGAATGACCCCCAAGTCGAAGGATGGAAAATGCCTCAAGGCTATAGGTATCACATCCAGCACAGAGATCACAGTAGATGAGACATTCCCACGCATGATATTCCTCCCAACAGATGAATTGATCCCCCAGATGCCATTTGTAGCATGTGTACAAGTGAAATCAACCCTATGGTAGATCCATATCACATAAAGATAGGCAGCCTCTGTGTAATCTGGCATGCAGAATTGAGGAAAGTAATCAAGGAATCCACTCTTCACATGGGGAGAGGCTAGCATGATGGGGGAGACCATTCTGTTTCCTATGTCACAAGAGAAAGGGAGCACAAGAACATCCACTCCATGTGTTTTGCAACATGGGTCAACTATACAAGGTGGCACCCAAAAATATTTCCCACAGCAAATGGTAAGGTGCCACAGTCGATGAAGCGACATGACTAGATCCCCAGTAGGTAAAGGATCACCCTTCCTGCGTCCTCACACATGTCGACACCGAAGACACTCGATGGTAGAATGTGCAGGAATGTTGATTGGTAATTACAGAGTTCAGTCTCGAAGTCTTATATATATTGGCTTTGAAACATCGGGAGTGAGCTAACATACTTCCAGATTCCAAGTTTCCATTTCGTCGTGAGTCCATGGAAATTTGAAGGGTTTGGAAATGGCAATCTGGTTCAAAAATATTGTCCATGTGGGCATGCTGATTTTTGGTGATCAAATTTCCAAACTTACCCGTCACCTTGGTGTTCCATGCCAAGGATGACATGAGCCATCAGGGCCCAAACGTGAATAATTTTGAGAGATACACCCACCTTTAGATACCCGCACCTCCAGCGATGCGTTTCCTAGACACTCACTCCCTATAGGTGTTTTTTTAGGGACCCGTGATACCATCCGTGCCTCCAAAGCCTCCACATAAGGAGACAGTCTTGGATTGCGTAGGAGCAGTTGTTCGGAAGGGAACATCAAGGGTCCAATGCCTACAAATCCCTGTTTGTGAATTCCACTTGCCAAAGGTGATGGGGCTGGTGGAGGTATGCTCCAACTTATTTCCTGTGCGAGAGCCCACCTCATAGGAGGTGAGGATTACAAGAATGAAAATCCACCTCGAAGGCTTGCCACGACCCGGAGCAATACGACCGAGTCTTTCAGAAGCCATGCCTAACAGTGTTACCCAGAGAGGAAGGGGGTTGTGGATGAGGTTGAGCAGGGAAAATATGCAAAATTCCCTGCCATTTTGTGCCCATGCAGAAAGCTGCCTTTGAACACAGTGGAAACAAAAAATTGGGATAGAAAAAGGGGCTATGGTGATTCATCGGGTCAGCTAAGAGGTCCAAAACCCAGTAAATGGTGACTAACTTGAATACAAACAGAAATTCGTCGTACTCAAAATCGAGAATAGTAGCCGAGCATGTCAGGCTGTCACCTAGGCCAAGTGTATCCACTTGCTCCATAATGTTTATTAATATTTGTAAATCGCAGTGATAGTTCCACTAGTGTCTGATTGTGACTAGAAAAAGGTTTTTAGGTTTTTTTTTAGAGAATAATCTCAACACTGAAATAGTATAAATACACTCTCAATAGAAGGAGATAGACATGGGTTGGGAAAATTTCAAGGGCTGAGGATCTCCATTGTAATTAGTCTCTATTTTCCATGTTATGAATAAATTTGTAGAGGAAGGATTGTCTTTCAAGGTAGATATTTCAGTGTCGTTGTTTCTTTCAATATGTAATTTCTTTACATGAAATGTTCATCATGTTTTCATTCCACTTTGTTAATTTATTTCATGTCTGAAATGAGTGTATAATAGTTTAGAATTCATACATTCTATGCTCCGTCTATTGTTTCAGATATTCATTTAAGTTTTCTTCTAAAGTTACACAAATTTCATCTTGTAGATGCTCTGCATGATGGACTGTTGCCTCTCATCTACAATCACCTGCTAAATATCTCATGATTGCAAGATAAATGGCTATCTTTCCTCTATTTATAAATTTACGCCATTCTTTACCTCCTGCAATATGTTCCCTACCTGGACCTTCGACTCCATTACCCAATGGTTCCTTCCTATGTTAGTCCCGCCTGTATCTTACATTAATGAACCCACCCTATTGAGGATTCTAGCCTCCTGATCTTTCTCAAGTGAATATATTATGTGAAGTAAATTTGGAAAGTAAGTGAGAGATCCCTCTCTAACTGCGTCAAGCCAGAGGCACAGTCTAAATCAGTTCCGCTATTATCTGGGAGCGAGCCTTCCGCAACCTTTGGTTCAATTCCAGTGCTAACACAATACTTCATCTAACTGCAACAATTGTACCACACCTCCATTGGTAATTAATGAATGACATACAGACCTAGCCAATGCATCTGCAACTTACCTAGTTACTTCACGAACTTGTTGTCATAGAGGAGAACCATATCTCCATGCCACAAGTGCTTCACCTTAACGTGGTGATCATGCCATTCCTTATATCAATCCTTTTCTACTTGGTTGTGAAAGTTGATGATGAACCGATTCTCTTTGACCTACAGTAGTTGTGCCAATTTTTTTGTAATTGCTCCTCCATTTGTCATGCTATATATCCTGAATTTTGACCTAACACTTATGGGCATAAGCCCCATTGATTACGATGTTACTTTGATTTTTTATTTTGATATATTGGGTCTAGGACCCCAATGCATATGAAGATGATGATTTCTTTGATATATTGGGTGTAATACAGTTACACATGTTTTATGTATAATTTTATGTGTTGAGAATGGACCCTAAAGCACATTATTGATGAGATGTTTTGTGTTAAGTGAGGAGCTCTAGAGCACATGAGTATTTGAATGTTTTTGTTGAGCGACAAGCTTTGGAACACATGAGTGTTTAAGTTGTGTTGAGCGAGAAGCTCTGGATCACATGAGTGCTTTGTTGTGTTGAATGGGGAGCTATGGAACACATGAATTATGCAAACCTTTGTCTTGAGGAGGAATATATGAAGCACATGAAAATATAATTGGAAGTGTTGGTCATAAGCCCTCGATCCTTCCAAGCTGATGTTGAGCATAAGCTCTGGGACATCGACTCCTTGGCCATTGTATCCCTACATGTATCCTACAAGTACATCCTAGCATTAGTGTTGAGCGAGGAGGTCTGGAATTGTACTAAGTTTGTAACTCCCTGTTTTTAGAGTTGAGTATGGGATCTGGATAAGTGCTAGGAATTACTGAAAATAAGCAATAATGTTGAGTGAAAATGACTCGAGTAAAATATTGATCTCATATGACTTATTTATAAGTGATTAAATGAAATCTCAAATTTATGTATCTCATCAAGTACTGAATAACTACGATGTTATACAAGGGAATCCAACATGCAAGGATGTTTAAAGTTTCCTAGCCTAGTAGACGTAACCACCTACCTCATGGCCTTAATGAAGAAAGTGTCATAAGTTTAGGAATCATGTTATATGATACCTAAAGACAAATGTTAACAAATAATATATATCTATAATTATATATTTTATATGTGGTATGCATAAAGAGTAATCATAGTAATAATATTAATAGTGTAAGAAAGAAATAAAGGCTCCATCTATTATTATTATTACTAAAAGATAATTAAATATTATAATACCCACAAAATTCCAAATAGGAACTAGTTAAAAGTTCCTAAGTTAAATATTAAAAGTGCCTAAATTAAATAAAAGGGTCAAATCAAGAAATCAAAAGATTCTTGATTTAATTGTCCCTTTGACTAAAAAGTCTTCCTGTAAATGCCCAATCCAAAGAGAGGCTTGCGGATCTTCCATATTTTTTGTGAATCATTGTTCTTCATGTTTATTCTCAAGAGAGTTCTTGGAGAACATTTTACTAAGAGGAAAGAGGAGAACCGATTCAAACTTGATATCCTATTTAGGAAGGCCTTACCTTCAGAGATCTAAGATACTTGCATGTTGGAACCATCTCGGGGGGATCTGGATGAAAACCAATAACAGTTCTGGGTCATGGTTGGGTGGAATGCGGTATATCACAAATGATTTGGTTATCTATAGAGAGGTCAGATCTGTTTACGAATTTGTTAATGCTAGGTAATTGAGTGTGCATGTTTTCATCCATTGGAATAGCTTCACCTTACAAGTATGAGGTTCTTGATTTTTCCCTTTCACTATCTAGTACATTTTTTGGTTAAGAAATATAGGATATTGTTCCCTAGTTTATTTATGATATTTATTTCCTATTCTATAACTTAAGGGTTTATGATTTTCTTCTAAAATCTATGTCGACAATTTATTTCTTGTTATATAACTTAAAGGTTTATGATTTACTTCTCTAATCTAGGTCTACAATTCATTTCCTATTTAGAAATATTTTATGTTTTATTTCTAAACACTAGGTGTGCAATTCATTTCCTGTATAAATATATTCAAGGGTTTTGTTCTTCCAAAGTTTTTTTTCTTCATTTTATTTCCTATCTTTAATTGTAATTCCAAGACCTAGAACTACTTAAGACAGAGCCTAAATATAGATTTTCCTATGGATTCTACTAGCAGATTTCATATTGCCAACATAGCTATATTAGAAGTAAAAAAGACTATTTAGTATAATCTCTAAACAAAACATAATTCTAAAACACATTAGATTAAAGTATAGTAATATAGAACCTAAGAAACAAATCATTTTCTATTATTTAATATAAACAGAACCATAATCAAAATAACAAATTAAAATGCCAAACTAAAGCCATCAAGACCTCTAACGGTCTGAAGATATATTTTAAATAAACGCCACTATAAATGAATTATTCCATACTTAAGAATAAACATTAAACCAAATAAACAGTCAAGCTATGAAGACCTTAAATGGCCTGAAATTACATTAAATAAATAACAATACTAAACATTGAATCAATTAGCGATTTTCGACATCAAATATCTCTAAGGTCAGTAGTCTTAAGGCCTCATTCATAATAATCAAACCATATAATTAATACACAAACTACTTCTACCCAAATTGTATATCCAAGCAAACTTCCACATAATAATGTCACCCATCATTTTATGTACATTAAAATATCGTATAAATAAATAGAGGTTGCAGGATCTAATCCTATGGGAATGAATGACCAAAATGCCATTTCATTAATCATATGCTATAACCATCGTTACCTAGGATCGAATTCCTATGGTGTTCATGGTAATACCTTTGCAAGTCACCACATCAGATCCTATAGGATTCATTATATTTTACTAAATGCCATAGTGTTTCAACCATACAGATCATGCTGTTATAATCTCGTATAGAGGACATAAAAATAATTCAACACATCTCTACACAGAGGTTAAAACCCCCAAATAAATTACACACTGTAACCACTTCTTGGATTTGGACCATTTATTTGCAAAACATTAAAGACTATCATAACCCATTAAAACCCTGTCAATGCTATGCCAATAGAAACGATAGACATTCGAAGGGTTACACCCACAGTTATAGCCTTTACATTTAAATACACATGAAGAAACCCAACTATGATTTAAACCATAAAAACAATATGTCATCTATCTATTAACAGTCGTAGCTCTAATGGCGAGAGCGTCATTGCATCTATGACATGGCTCAAAGGGCCAAATAACGTTGTTAACAATCCACATAAAGAATGAAACATGAACTACAAATACCACATATATTCAAGATAATGCAAAACTAAGAACCATAACTATAAAAAACACAGTATGTAAATGTTGTACATATAACCATTATAAACCAAAATCATAGATTACATAGTCGTGTATCCAAGGCCTTACGCCATTGCAAGCACTGGTGTTGTCACCTTTACCAAAACATTAACATATTTACAATTCGTAGAGCCTGTAAAGGTTCACCAAGGCCAACATTAATGCATAGAGTATCTATTTGTAAAACCCAAAATACATTAAGTTCCGGCCCAAAGGCACGAAACCCCAAAAAACCCCCCAAGTCTTAAACGCATCTCTGATTATTTACTTAATTTAAAGACAATCTCTTTTTCCATTCACAACCATTAAAACTAGACTAAGCATTCAACCAATGACGAATTTTCAAACTCTGTGATGATATCCACACAAGAGAAGGAAATTTTTGTAAACTTGTTACAGCGGGGCTTACCTGAAATGGGTATGGTGTTGACATCAGGGCGACCCACGAACCACGTTGCCCAAACCATGCAACTTGAAAACAAAACCAAGCTATGTTGAGAAGTACACTTTGAAAACCAAACAGAACAACATTTACAATGCTGATAAACCAGTATGGAAGTCATACCTTCCAACACTGAAAAAATACAAAGCTCCACACCACAGAACAGACCAGAGACGGATCTCACATAGCCATGTTGCAAATAAGCCAAACCATTGTGTTAGTCCAAGCCGTAATCTTGAGACCCATGCATCACAAAGCTCATTACTATCTCCACCCTAGCCTCCAACACCATAAATCAAAACCCATAGTATATAGTTCACGCCACCTTCCAACAAAGAGCTACATTTAATCACCATGGAATATATAATCCATAACATGTGTATCGAACACTTAAGGTATAGCCATAGTCCATGGAATATGAAATATGCCATGGAGGGATATGGTTAGGTTTATAAAAATTATACACCAAGGTTTAATAAAACAAGAGCTAAGTTATACAATTCCATATATATTATATACTAGGTAAACATTAACATATAGGAGTAGATAATTACAGGTTGTTAGACCATAAAACCAGTAATAGTAACCAATACAACATAGGCTAGTGAAAAAATCCATCCTTGCCTAAATATCAACTAATAGCCATCATAGTAATCATTAGAATAGGACTGTAAGTCTGGCATCGTCCAAGATGAGCACTAGTAATGAATGAGCAGTATGTTTTGTTCCATTTTATAATCAGTGTAACACCCCGGTTTTGACCCCGTTGCATTAAATGTACATGATGTAAATATTGTAATGATCATGGTGCAGAGCTAAAGGCCAAGGCCCCACCATTGATTGGTTATGCTATGTTTCAGATTTAAAATGTCACCAATGGTATATCGGGGCATGCGTCATATATTAAGTTTTTTCATCATGTAAATATGCATATTTAATTAAAATGAACCCAACCAGCTATGATCGCGGAAACTAAATTGAGAAGGGGCATGATTTTCACAAGGATAAGGGTGGGGGAAATGTCAAACCTTGAGCCATGAGAAAACACCTTTTGTCACCACCTTGTTTTAACCAAATACCACCATTAATAACTGTTACTATTAGCTAGGGCAGTTATGGCTAGAAGTGGAGTGTGGCAGGACTGTCAGTCCTTTCGCACATGCACACTCCACCACAGCGATTGACTTCACAATGGAAAAAGAAACCACCACCATCACTCCCGCATACATACCACTCTCTCCACAATGAGGCTGAACACTCACGCACTTCAAATTCATGTCCTCTCTGTAAGCTATTTATCTTCATGCATGAACCAATGTCTATTCATTATCCTCATGCACAGGAATTTTCCTGGTTTTTCAACTGATGCAGCGAGCTGAGAGCCGTGCTCTTTCATCCACGATTTGCTGTGAAGGGCCATTCACGTTTTCGGTTGTCTCACAGACTGTTATGGTCATGTAATTTTCTTGTCAGTTTAATGTTGATATTGGAACCGTTGTTCTTCCCGTGAGTCATGGTTGCCGCCGTTCTCCTCAAGATTTGTTGTGTGGCTGTGGTCTCCCTCACATTGTGATTGTTGTTGGTCTTCTTTACATTTGGGGTCTGGTGCAAGTTGCTCTCATGCATAGACTGTTTGGGGTCATTATCACATGTTGTGAGTTGTGCTCACTGATTACATTTTGGGGCTGTTGTTTTCCCCCATGTTCACTGATACGTTTGGGACTGTATAATTCGCTTGGGATTCATTTTTCCCTGTTAAGCTGTAACGACTGATTGACTGCCTGCATGCAATGGTTGGTCTTCGGACTGTGTTGGGATCATGGATTGGGGGCTTGGTTTTCTTGATAAACTTGGTGGTTGGAAACCACACAGATAGAGCTAGAGGGATGCCTTTCTTCTCCACAACCCCTGAATAGAACTGGAAGGGAATGCAGGGCCTAAGGGACTGTGTAGCAGAGAAGGGACTAATTCCTTGTGTTGGGTGTGTGTGGGTGTCTTAGAAGTTAGGATAGTTCTGGTGTAGGTGTTCTTAGCTCTGTAATGAGCTCACCAGCTTATCATTTAGCCTTTCCCAACTCCTTGATGGCCTGATAAACCTAACCATGTTGGCTTGGTTGTCTTGTTGATGGCTTGATAAACTCAACTGTGTTGGCTTGGCTATGTTTTGTGTATCCTTGGATTTGTATAAGCCTACGTGTTCCCTTATTCCTTGGATCATCATGCCCAGCTCGGGGGTGGTAGCGTTGCTGAGAGATTAAGGAGCACGTTGGCCTATGGTTGGGTGGAACGTTTCAGTGACGTAGCTAGTTGCGGAACGGTTTCTTCATTAGATAAGTAATCTTGTCCATTTTTACTTCTGCAACCATATTTTCTGTTAGTGAATGTGATGAACATGTTGAGTGAATGCTTGTATGAATGTATGTTGATTACGCTATGTCTGATATATATAATTGTAGCTATGTATGATAGATGATTGCATCTGTGTATGTTCCACTTCAATGCATCTTGTTTTCAGCATTCTGTTTCATCATTTTTATGAATTCACATGTTCATGTGGCAGGTAGCCCATATGGTTAACGCCATGGTCATGTCCTCTTCATCGGTCGGAGGGTCGGGGACGTGACAATCGGTTTCCATCTTCAAGTGCACCTACACGCGAGAAGGAAAGAAATGCATTAGTTCAATGAGAAATAAGTAAGCCCCAAAGCGACAAGTAGAAAATAGTTACCTTTCAGGTGTTTACAAGGGAAACAAGTTATGCCACTCCACCCCTTTATAATATGAGTTAAGTCAGAATCATTCAGAAAATAAGTAATCAAACTTTATAACCAATGAGTAAGTAATCAAAATAACACACATACATATAAATGTATAAGCATAGAATTCAGATAGTAAGTAACATAATGACAACATAACACTACATTAATAACTGCATCCATAAAAAAGAGAATAGGAAGTAAGAACAACTTACAACAATACAGTGTAGTAAAAGAAAGTATAACACATTCCACATAAGTTTAGATAATGTCTAGCACATGTAGTATTTGACTATTGTAATATTTTTTTTTTCAAATTTCTGGGACATTACACATACCAGTTGCTGCTGCTATGCATAGAACAGGAATGATATATGCCATTGACATTACCGCTTATTTTCCATAAACTAACTTTAATGGAATTTGTCTTTTCAATCTTTTACATGTTGTCTTGTAGGCCCATAATATCATAGGTATTTTCAGATCCCTTGTTGTGATTTGAGTTGCATACCTTCGTCAATGTGTTTTGAAATATCTTGTTGAGTGTCTCGACTGCTCCATTCACTTATGGGTGATATGGAATAATTTTACTATGTTGAATCTAAAAATGCTCAGTCACCACTCTAATCGTTTGATTGACAAAATGAACCACTTGGTCTCTCATCAGTATTTTGGGACATCCAAATCTAGTAACCACGTTATCGAACAAGAATATTGTTGTTTTTGAAACTGTTTAGTCCTTCACTGGTGCTTCCTCAACCCATATTGTCAAGTACTCTATCGCAGTGATGATATATCTCACACCCATTCTTTTTTCCTGGAGGATTGATGGGTCCTACAAAGTCCACCACCAATTTATCAAATGGTTGTAGCGTTATCTTAGGTACTAATAGCATATCATCTCTTCACAATGGTTTTCCCATTATTTGACATGCATCAAATATTTTAGCATAGTGTACAACATCACTATGCATTGTTGGCCACCATAAGCTAGCACAAAGTATCTTCCTAGTGGTTGTGCGACCTCTTGTTGCTGGTGCAACATTTCCCAATTTTTTATTATTATATTTTTTGGTCCCCATTTGAAAATATTAATTTCCCTTTGGTTTACTTGACCTTTTATTTTTTCTTATCCATTAGTAACTTGCAAAAAAATTTCATTTTGACTACGGGAGAAAGTTTATTTTTTGATCCACTGCAGCGGATAGGTTTTCCATTCTGAGCCGCAACACCGAGCTCATCTTCATTGTTCAGCCACTACGACGATCCATTCACTGTTTGTTAACCGCTATAGAGGAAAATTTTCCATGATTGGGCCGCTAGGACGGTTACCTTTTTTATCTATGAGCTGATGTCTGCATGTTTCCATTGTGTTGGCGAGCTACTTGTTTTGCGTCCGCTATGGTGGCAGGATGCCATTTGTTTTCTTATTTATTTCCTGTGAGCTGCTACAGCAGGAATTCTCATCGGTCATGAGCTGTTAGGATGGGCTCGTCTCTATCTCACAAACTGTCGTCAGTATGTTCCCTCTATGACAGAGGAATGTTCATGTCCTTTTCGCTATAGTGACAGACTTCAAAAAGAAATCATTTGGCAAGCAGCGACCTGCTACAGTGGGGTTTCTATTTAATATCGATCCACTACGGCAGATTGATCTGCATTTTTTTTTGTGGAGGTATGAGCTGGCATGCCATCATAGAAGTATGTTCTTTTTCTAGCTGTTGTTGTGGATGATTGATCGTGATGACTTATGTGTTTGGCCCACAGTAGTTGGTGCTAGTAGGGGTTCTTGTGGGTCCACACATACCGAGGTTTTAGGGTTTGTTACGGCCCGAGAATATTTTTATATGCCCATTTCAATTGTTTCTTTCAGCTTGTGGTTTTACAGAGTAGGTGAGGTTGAAGAGCATTTCTCGTTTGAGCCATTTGCGCAATTTTTCAGTGGATCTCACGTGGCCTGCACTCATCAACTTCGTGAAACCAGATTTGACAGATAGGTAGGTGTCCTCACTTTTTCCAATGATTGGTTTGGTTAAGTCCTAGCTGTCATTGGAAATGGTTAGGTTTGGCTAGGTTATAAAGGTTTTCATTTCCATTCCTCTGTTAGGTCATATTTCCTAGGCGTTTATTTTCCTTTCCCTAGCATTTGCATAGACATATGAGTGTTTTGGGGTGTTTTCATTCAATCTGCTAGATCAAATATTTTTTTCTCAAAGGGCTGAGCTTCCCATCGGTATGAATGCAGTCAGTCTCTCACGTATGGGTGTTGGCCTTGGGGGAATTTTTCTTTTCAGGGCCCGTAGGGGGAGTTTCCTTTAATTTCGGTTGTGGGAATTGTGGCATCATTTTTTCCTAGAAAGTCACCTTCATGATTTTCTGGGTTTTGTTTTTCCAAATCCTCATCATGACTGAGAGAGAGTGACAACCATTGGGGCTTTGTAGTTTAAAGGTAGTGCAAAAAAAAATTCAGTCAAGGTTGCCCGCAGTTTCGATAGTGTGTGTTTCTTTTAGTCGTAACCTTGACCGAGTCGTAGTGATGTTTATGATGAAAGGAACAAACAGGGTAAAGGAATTTTAGTTTCTATTTAAATGATGTATATGTGTGATTGATATTACTGTATGGGTGCTAAGACAATTTTTATTGCAGGCACTGTTCGTTGTCAAAACTATGCCTAAAATGGGGAGAAAGAAGCTCAAAGTCACTGAGAGTGATTTAGACAAAGAGATTACTCAAGCTTCACCTATAATAAATTTCAATTTAGTGTATGATGGTACTAAAGTAGTTACAGGAGTAGAGGCCAAGTTGAAATGGGGACAAATCTACCCCATGATTTTCGACAAGAAAGTGCCAGAAGATGGATTAGGGGATCTTTCCTTATATGAGAATATTCTAAGGTCTAGGCTAACAAAGATAGCCACCATACCAGAGGTTTTTCCTTGTATTGACGTCATCGGTTGGATTTTGCTGAAGATAGAAATAGTGGTATGATAATTAATGATGATGAAGGAACATCCATAGCATCATTTGCACTAGTGTTTATCTCAAAACATACAGTCTACCAGAAGCAGAGTAAAATGTGACCATAGATTGGGTCAAGAGCATTAAATTTGACTATACCACAACAATGAAGGGAATGATGATTGAAGGTAAAACCTTTAGACATAAGCAATCAAGAGAGTATGAAACAGTTAGTCTCCGAACCCCATTCAGATTAATAGTAATGATGGTGAGCCCGCTGTATGGTAGACGTGATGGGAAAATGTACAATTTTGTTTGGATTCCACTCATGTATTATGTGGTAATGGAGGGAATAGTTTTTAACTAGGAAGATATTGCCATAAAGAACTTGTCTAAAAGTATCAAGGCATCCCAAGAGGGTCTAAATCTGAGCAAATCGAAATTCTATATGTCATCCTTTTTGTTGGACTGCATAATATATAGGAATAAGTTTGAAAATATAAAGTGTGTATGGATTTAAGGGAAAGATCCTATTTATGTTTCCTATCAGATTATAAGAGCCCATAAATATCACACTCATTATCAGCTAATTTGTGAGGAATGCATAAGGCCCCTAAATGTGTATTTTTAGAGGATTTCCCGTGTCTGTCGGAGGGATTAGTGGAATCTATAAAAGAATTCAGTGATTATTTTGTCACCAAGGAAGGCACTTACCTAAGAATGTATGGAGGCACAAGAGCACCTTCATTGCTGCCTAAGTATGCAACAAACTATATAGTACTGAAGGAGGCAGTCAGGCATGCATCCCTACATGGTTTTGGAAGCCATTTGTTTGATATCAAGAAGGTGTTTTTCCTACTAGTGCCTTTTTATGTGGGAAGTTACAAGTTTAACAGAGCCAAAAGTGCTCTAGATTTTGTCAAATAGCTAGAAATATTCCACTTTGGAGAAAAAATATTCCATAGGACTGACTCACAAGGAAAGGTAGCGGCTCACAAAGTTGCTCACAAAGTAAATTTTGAGAATACCGATCACATAGACAAAGAAGAGAAACTATTCAGAAAACATCTATAGTATGGCAGCCTTGAGAAAAAGGTTGAAAGGAAAAGCATTTGGTGCTAAAGGAAGTAGCAGCAATAACCCAAATCCAGTTGAAGGAGATAAGGAAGCTGCAAAGAAAGATCAGGAAGAAAGAACTCATAGGCTTGCAATGGGAGAGAAAAAGTTATTGGCTAAAGAAGCACAAAAGGATCAGGAAGAAGCTGATAAAAGAAAGAACACAGAGGTTGTTTTGAATAAATTGGCAGAGTTGGAGAAGTATTTGGCTAAAGGAGATTTAGGCTCTGATCAAGTAATGAAGGATACAAGGGGGGCAAGGCAAGGATATTGACGAATTTCAAGGTGGTGGATTTTTAGAACAAGGCCTTGTGTGAGCCAATCTAGAGAACCTACCAATGACATCTAGCACCATATTAACAGGAGGCCACAAGCCCATAGCTGAGATGGGACTTGTACCTTTTACACCCTCAAATAAATATGATGTACTGTATTTAGATGACATTCGTTTTGATCCTAAAACAAATTCCATTGTATGTAGGATAGAGAAAACATTGAAAGTAGAATCTCGGCCAGCAGTCACTATAGTGACAAAGAGAACAGTCATGAAAAATGTGGAAGAGCGTCCTACGGAATTAGTTGCTATGGGCATTGCAAATGCCTATGAAAATGCTCATAATATGGACAAGCTTATGGAGAATATTGAGAAATACAAATGAAGTATGGCTGAAATGAAAGAAGTTCTAAGAAGAGAGGAGAGGGTAGGAAGAGAGTCCAAAAGAGAATATGAGGCCACCTTGTCATAGTTTGAAAGAATTCAGCAAATACATCAGATGTTACAAGCAAAACGAGACAATATGAAATCATCATTGGAAGAATTGAATAAAGAGAAAGGAAGTCTAGGAAATAAAGTGCCCGAATTAGAGCTGCAGAAGACTACTGCTGAAGGGAAAGCCAAGCATTATGAAACCCATGTAGTAGCCTTGGAGAACCAGAAAGCTTCATTTGAAGCCTCATTAAAAGCAGCAAATGAAGAGAAACTAGATATCGAGCCATTAAAGAAGCATTCTCTCACACTTGGAAAAAAAATTCATCAGATGCAGCTTCAAATAACAGAGGAGATGTTAAGAGTTCAACAAGTAGAAACAAGGCTGGAAGAAATTGTGAGTACAATGACTTATTTCTTGGACAGGACCCAGAATATCCTAGATATTCTACAAGGACATTTGACTTGGTTGAAAACAACCAAGGAACCTCGAGCTGATGCACCCATCAAGGACTTAGAGACAGTGAAGATAGAGTATGACCTGATTGAATTCAAGAGTAAAGCAACAGGGGAATTGGTAAAGGAAGTTCGAAGGACCAAAGGTGTTTGTGTGGAGTTATTCTAGAAAGTTCTCACAACTTATAATCATTTTCAAATATCTGCTAAGAGAACGTTATAAGAATTTCCTGATCATGAAGGATTTCTGAAGTAATTGCAGGTCAAATGGCTGGAAGATGAACAAAGTATCTAGCTAGTCAAAGATTTGGAGGAAAAGGTGCTGAAAACTACAATAGCCCAAGAAGCAGTGAGCATTCATTTATTGAGATATCAACTATAGTTTATACCAGCAAGAGTGGCAAATATAAGATCCCAAATTGCTAAACATGAAACCACTATTAGATTTCTAGGGCCCTCTGGATTTGAGACTATTGCAACAGATGCAAATATTTGGAAGAAATTTATTAATGACGTGGCTGGGTCCACTTACTAATTTGTTTTACTATTACATTTTGTAATATTTTCCTAGGTTAGCGAGTCCACTAGAAGACAAAACAAATTTTTTTAACTCTTTTGTAAAGAAATCCAAAGGTCAAGGGAGGCTAAGAAACATTTGAATTTGTATAAGTAGGGATCAAGGTGATAGAGTTAATGACCTTTTGTCAAGCTATCTTCTGGATATGTTATTGTAAAAAGAACTACTTCCTCTTATAATAAAAGATATATATATTTTCTACAGGAGAAGGCATTGTGGACTCTCAAATGCTTGCCATAGACTGGTTGAATGTGAACTATTTCTGCTTCATCTTGTGCTATGAATTGTGGGATTGTTCTAACTTAGGGATTATTTCATGTTATGAATGTCTTACTATTTATTTCTATGAAACTTCTGCAGTATCTCTGAGTAATGAATGTTTTAATTGACAACGAGCTATCTCTTTGTTTATCTTTCTACTTATATCTATGTATTATTAAATATAACAGCTACCTGTAATATTCTAAATGCATGTGTTATAGTACATTACTCATCATTAATTATAGTATTGCTCCCTAGGGATAGTTTAGATAGAATTAGTTAGCATTAATATAGTTTGATCTTTGTTTATGATTTATAAACGAAAGAGGTAAGATGAGAGGTAAGAACCCATGCATCACATTGTGACACTCTTCGTTTCTCTATCAACTACACTTAATTAGGAACTTTTATATCATACATAAATATAAAACCAAAAAATACACTAAAACAGTGGACAGGACCGCTATTGATAAAATGAGATTTATCCGTTATCTGACCTACGGTATTCAGACTGTAAACCAGACAAATTCCCCATACCAAATAATAATGACCTAATTGGGAATGATTATTGGGGAGAATCCCTATTGTTATTACCTGATATTTTCTAGGCCTCAACAGTTTTGGCACTAGAAGGAGGGCCACCAGTGCATGGATGGACGAGGAAATTCCTTTTATCGAGATTACTCTACCAGTGACAGTTCTGAAACCCATTTTCCTCATAAAATTACTCCTGAATAAAAGTTCAAAGGTTATCTCTATTCCCACTGATAACAAAGTGTTTGATGATTTAAGGAGAATCACCACGGTGTACACAAAGAAGATTGGAGGGTTACCCATTATTACTAATTTACCTAGAAGATAGTTTCATAATAAGGAGCATCCTCAATTGGAAGATTCAGCGTTGGTGGAAGACCTTGAAGAACTGGTAGAAATAGCCTTGCAAGAAGTTATCCAACCTCTGAATCAGTTGGGACAAGATTCCCCTCACTGTTCTCCTTTTCAAACCCCTGTCCAGTCTCCTCCTCAATATCCACTCAGAATCATGGCCAATGTGAATGGAAATCAGCCACCTCCACCACTTGCTTTGAGGGATAGATCTCCTTTAAACCTAACCCCTCGATTCAATGCTATGCCTCAGAGTTTTGACAAATGTTTACCCAAGTTTGAACCAAATGAAGGAATTCCTGTGGATGATCATTTACAGAGTTTTTATCTAAATTTAGAAGGATTGCAAGAAACAGAACATGAAGATGTAGTCTATAGATCATTCCAACATACTCTTAAGGGAAAAACAGCCTCATGGTAGTTTTCCTTGCTGACAAATTCAATTAAAACTTGGAAAACCTTTGTGAGGTTGTTTAGAAACAAATATGAAATCCAGAAAACCCATGTTGCTTTAATGAAAGGATTAATTTCTGTAAAGAAAGAAAAGAAAGAAAGGGTACATAACTTCACTCATAGGTTTGTTTCCTATTTAAATAACTTTGATGTAGCTGACAAATCGAGTGAGCATTCCCTAATTGAGTATTACACCTCAGCTCTTGGGCTGGACCTAGCCATGTTTGTAAAAAGATCGGTTAGGACCACCTTAGTAGATACTTATGAAGAAGCTGAGAAGGTGGAGGCTGAAATGGAGAGTATAGATTAGTATCTTGTACAATCAAAAGAAAAAACTTATGGGAACATAAAGCCACTATTATTAACTAAGCCTAAAGATGAGCGGTCACAAGAGTTAGATGGGGTGGTAAAAATGATGTAGAAGCTGTCAAATAGAGTAATTGATCTGGAAAAGGAGAAGGAGGACCATAAACAATTCAAGACTTATTATAAAAAGAAAGATAATAATATCCAACCTACGCCTCCCTCACATAGTCCCTTGGCCATGAATTTGACAGATGTGGGAATGGACAATTTCTATACATTCCATAAGCAACCTTACTCTGAAGAAAATTGCCCACAATGGATAAATTCTATGGCTTTAGTGATGAACCAACTACTAGATTCAAAGTTGACAAAAACTGTAGATGAGAAAGAGAAGGTTAATGAGCGAACATAGACCCAAGAGGAAGACACTTCGATCTTATGGGAGTCTGTTTCCATGTTCAATATAGAGTATGAATATGTCACTGAGCAAGAAGAAATACCCGAGACAAATGTTGCAACAAGGAGTCAGAATTCATGCAAAGAAGATAACATGATACTACCCAAGATTAAGAAACTTCAGGAGAACATGAAAAAATAAAGAGTAACACTCAAACTATTAACATACCCGAGTTTTTCATCTCAAGCCAAAATCCCAAGAAAATCAATATACCTGTAAAGTCTGTCGAAAATAAAGTTGAGAATAATAAGAAGAATGCCATTGAACATGAAATGAGATATGACATTGTGGAAGATATTAAAAATACTAAAGCAAATATTTCCTTATTTGAAATGTGTACTCTACCCCAATAAAAGGAAAAGCTGTTGAAAGCACTTGAAACACCTATGAAGCAACCCTAGAAGGATAACCAAGTCGATAAGGAGATTGGTGAAGTGAGTTCAGGAGGAAATTCTAAGTATAGAACTCCAACATTCCTCCTAACTTTTGAAATTTTCAATTACAACGTGCATAATTGTTTAGTGGAATATGGAGCATCAGTAAATGTCATTGCACTTGCAGTTTGCAAGAAAATAAATGGTCAATGGAATCCCACTACAGGCCAAGTTATCCAATTGGATAAGACTGCAGTGAAAGTGATAGGTGAAATGGAATATGTCCTAATCCATTTATCATTAGATGAAAGCATTTGCCAGTACATAGACATTGTTGTAGCAGATATCCCAGATGCATATAGTTTCGTTTTGAGCCTAGACTGGGAAGAAAAATTGGAGGGATATTTTGCATCATATTGGTCACATGTATGGTTACCTTATAAAGGTTATGAGAATCAAATAAAAGTGTTAAGGGAACCTCAAATGAATCACAACGTAACTCAGTTGGAAGGAAAGAATGAGCCTGTCAATTCTGTGTTGGGAACCTATTTTCTTGAGCTGGAACCAGAAAATTACCAAGCTGAAGAAGCTAGTAACATACCCGATATCTAGCCCGATATCCTTCAGTTTTCAAGGGCTGATAAGATTTATTATAATATAGTAGATTTAGTTTCAGGTGTAGTTAGTAGTTCAAATTCAGTAGGAGTAGAAAGTTTTTGGATTCTTTATTTTGACGGTTCTAAAACCTTGGAAGGATTAAGAGCTAGCTGTGTCCTGATTGATATGGAGAAAAATAAATATTTTCTTTCATGTAGACTAGAATTTAAATGTACAAATAACACAGCTGAATATGAAGCATTAGTCCGAGGACTAAAAAAAGCAATAGAATTAGAAGTAAAAAATCTAAAAGTGTACAAAGATTCTGAAATCATTGTTAAACAAGTTCAAAACAAAATTTATTGCATATCACTGCATTTGAAGGCTTACCAAAATGAAGTTTGGGATTTATTAATAAATTTTCATGCATTCAATATTTCTTCAATTTCGAGAGCAAAAAATGCAGCAGCTGACTTGTTAGTTACATCAATTGCAAGGCTGGTACCTACAAATAACAAATGTTCAATTGAACTGCTTTTTAGGCCTTCTGTTCTAGACAACATCACCAATATGAGTGTGTTTGATGATGATCAACAAATATTGGAATGTTTAAATAATGATGATACATTTAAAGGAGCCATAATAAATGACGAGGAACATAAAGCAGACTTCCAGAATGTAAATTCCATTCCTAAAGGAGTCAAAACTTTGGAACAGATGTTCGATCTAGACAACAAGTTTATAAAACCAGTGAATGTCAAGACACACAAATAATCTTTGCAATTAGAGCTGATAAATCTAGGGTGAGAGGCTTAACCCAAAAATGTGAATTTGGGACAGTGTTGTTCGCCCGGTGAGAGGAGCAAGTTTATCAGCTTATTCAAACAATACAAAGATGTATTCACTTGGACCTACAAAGACCTAAAAACTTATGACACCAAAATTATACAACATGTTATTCTAATCAAAGTTGGGGTCAAACGATATCAACAGCCTTTGAGAAAGATGCATCCAAAATTAGAGCCCCTAATTAAGAGTGAGGTAAAAAAGATTTTGGATGCTAAGATCATATTCAAATTTAGACATTGAGAGTGGGTTTTGAATTTGGTACCAGTACGGAAGCAGTTTGGAGAAATCAGACTTTGCATTGATTTCATAAATCTAGACCATGCATTTGAAAAACACAATTACCCTATTCCACCCATGGAATAGATATTACAAATGGTCTCAGGTTCTGAACTATTTTCTCTGTTAGATGTATTCTCAGGTTACAACCAAGTGCTAGTAGCAGAAGAAGGCAGACTCAAGACCACTTTCAGAACCAAGTCAGGGACTTTTGCATATCATTAGAGGAATTTTGGGGTCTAAATTGGGCCTCCTAAGGAAAATAATAAAATAATAGCTAAAATAATAAAATAATAGTTAAAATAATAAAATAATATTGATTAATTTTGGAGGAAGAAAGAAAAAAACTACTTTTTGTGTTCGTATTTTTGACATATCTCCCTGTGTTTTTACTCAAATTTTTATCGAGAGAGCTCATTGGATGCGGAATTTGATTCTGCATCCAACGAGTACCCACATTGCATACTTTTGACGGACCCCGCTACCCCAAAAACAAGAAATACCTGAAAAAACGTGATGATGATGACATCATCATCACGTTTTTTCAGGTATTTCTTGTTCTTGCGGTAGCGGGGTCTGTCAAAATTATGCAGTGTGGGTACTTGTTGGATGCGGAATCAAATTCCACATCCAATGAGCTCTCTCGATCGAAATTTGAGTAAAAACACAATGAGATATGTCGAAAATACGAACAAAAAAGTAGTTTTTTTAATGACAAATATGTCAATTCAACCATTATGGTTGATTTATTTAATTGAAATTCTATTGGTTCTTGAATTCCAACTCACAAAAACTTATTTTGGCACGTTTTCTTATAAGGCCCATTTTAGACCCCAAATTTCCTCTAATGAGGAGAATTCCCTTTGGACTCATCAACGCTGGAGCAACTTTCCAAAGGGCTATGGACATACCTTTCTGTGGTCTAATTGGACGAAGTGTTCTGGTCTATTTAGATGATGTTACAATGTTTTCTAAGAAGAGAGAAGAACATGTGTTTCATTTGAAACAGATTTTCGAATGTTGTAGAAAATATGGCATTTCTTTAAACCTAAGAAATGTGTGTTCGTTGTTACGAAAGGAAAGCTATTGGGTCATGTTATTTTGAAAAAATTGATCTCAATAGACCTAGAGAGGATTAAAGCAATATAACAGATCCCTTTACCTCATAATAAAAAAAGGTATGCAGTCTTTTATGGGGACAATCAATTTCATGCGAAGGTTTGTGCCAAACTTTGCTCAAATAGTCAAGTATTTGCAACAAATGGTCAAGCAAAGTGTGCAATTCAAGTAGATTGATTCAGAGAAGGATGCATTTAACAACACCAAGACATCCATATCTCATGCACCATTAATTAAAAGTCACAATTTCGACAAGGATTTTATCTTGTAAACTTTTGCTTCCGATGATTCTTTAGCAGCGACGCTTACACAAAAAGGAGAAGGGGGAGATGAGTACCCCATATCGTTTATGAGCAATGGTCTACAAGGGGATGAATTGAACTATCCCGCAGTCGATAAAAAATACTATGCAATTTTTAAAGCGGTAAGGCAATTCAAACCGTATATACTTAAGAACAGTACCAAGGTAATAGTCCCGCACCTAACAGTATGATCTCTTTATGCACAAAAAGAGTTGGGAGAAAGAAGAGGTAACAGGGTGACTACCTTGTAAGAATATGATGTAGAATTCAAACCAGCAATCATAGTTAAAGGACAAGGGCTCTGTAAATTAATAGATGAAGGTCAAGAAATGAAGATAACAATTGGGATAATGAAGTTGAATTACACATGGTGGATGTATGTCCTTTATTCACAGCTCAATACTCCTAGTATAAATATTTAATTCATTATGTTCAAGAATGATATTTTCCGGAACATTGGAATCCCAAGAAAAGGATAGCATTACGTCAAAAAACAACTTTATATTAGATTATTGATGGAGTGTTGTTTAGGAAAAACTACAATGAATTTTTTCTTAGATGCTTGGAACATGAAGATGCGAATAAGGTTGTAGCAAAACTACATGATGGACCTGCTGGAGTTCATTTCTTGGGAGATAAAACAACACAAAAAATATAAGAGTTGGATATTACTAGTTGACATTGTTTAAAGATGCTCACACTCATGTCAAGAAATCTTATACTTGTCAAAGAAGCGGTGGGAACCAACCAAAGGTAGTAAGACCTTTGAAACCAGTTATTATCTCAGAACCATTTGAGCAGTGGGGGATTTACATTTGTTGGAGGAGCTAGTCGGTAAACTGACTAAGTCGACCAACCGAATAATTAGACATTAGGTCGGCCACCTAAGGTCATGTCAATTGACCGAACAGACAGGTAGTTATTTGTAATTGTTTTGTAAATGGTATATATTAGGCTATTGAGCCAGATGAGAACTTGGTTCAGTTATGTGTATTGTATGGACTCTTCTATTATAAAATAATGTGGAGAACCTCTTGCAATGAACAATAAAAATGCACGATATAACATAAATATTGGAGCACAAAAGAGATTTTATTGATTGCGGGCCACTTCGAAGAGGCATCCTCTTTTGAGCAAGCTCAATACAAAATAACTCTTCGATGCTTTCATTAGCTTCAACACATACTTATATACTAATTCTAATCTAAACAACTATTACTCCACATAAATGTGGGATAATTCAACCTATTACTAGACGACTTAACAACTATTTACTTACTCCCAATAAATGTGGGATAATACATCATACTAATGGGATGACTTACAAAGCATATGCATCTGACAAAATATACCAATAAAATAAAGAGGGGGGTTGACACGAGTTCTTAACATCCTCTCCCTCATAAAAAAAAGACTTGTCCTCAAAGCTTTAGATGTGGAAACTGCTACTGAATTTGAAGGAGAAGTTCCCATGTCGCATCCTCTAGTTGTATGCTGTGCCACTAAATTAAGACCTTGGTGATGGCCTAGGAGAAAAGATGACAAGTGCGATGATTGAGGACGGCCTCTGGTTCCAAAATGATAGAGACTTCTATATCTAGCTCTGGTAAAACAATTTGTGCTCTGATGTTGTTTCCAATCACTTTCTTGAGATAGGAGACATGAAAGACTGGGTGAATGCAAGAAGAAGGAGGAAGTTCCAATTTATAAGCAATAGACCAAATCTTCTAAAGAACTTTATATGGCCCATAGAACTTTGGAGTTAGCTTCTGATTCCCTTTGAGTTTTAGGGAGGATTGCTTGTAAGGTTGCAAATGAAGAGAAACCATATCACCGAATTGAAAGGTGCACTTAGAATGGTGTTGATCGGCTTGCTGGTTCATGCGATTTCTGGCCATGTGAATATTCTCTTGTAGAATGTGAAGAATCTAATCATGGTTGCGCAAAACCATGTCAAATTCCTAAACTGGTGAAATACAAGGGGTGTATGGAAGGAGCACTAGGGTTGGCTACCGATAAATAGCTTCATATGTAGTCATTTTAGATGTAGTATGGTAGGAAGTATTGTACCACCATTCAGCGAGAGCGAGCCACTTTTCCCATTGATGTTGTTGTTCAAAGGTGAAGAAACAAAGAGAAGTTTCCAAGCATTTGTTGGTGAATTCATTTTGACCATATGTTTGTGGGTGATATCTTGAACTCATTTTAAGTTTGGTTCCAGTGAGGTGAAAGAGTTCGGTCCAAAAATGACTTTTGAAAGTTGCATCATAGTTTGAGACAATGGAAGATGGGATGCCATGAATATGGAATATCTGGTCCATGAAAATTTGTGTGACTGAGGAGGCAGTGTATGGATGGCTGAGAGCACAAAAATGACTATATTTGGAGAGTTGATCAACCACAACCAATATTACACTCTTCCCTCCAGATTTAGGGATCCCGTTAATGAAATCCATTGAAATATCTGTCCAAATCCTTGTAGGGATGGGCAAGGGTTTGAGCAAGCTGGGGAGGAGTGTAGTTTCACCCTTGTGGTGCTAGCAGGTATCACATTCAGCAACCATCTATTGAATTTCCCATTTCATTAACTTCCAAAAGAAGTTACATCATGCCCGCTCATATGTTTTGAGGAACCCATATTTCCCTAGCACTGGAGAAGCATGGAGTTCATAGAAGAAATCCTGGTGAAGATCTGTGTTCTGGGGAAGTACCAAGCGACCCTTGTATCTCAGAGAAGAACCATCCTAAGATTAATGCGGTACAAGAGAAGGATTACTGGCCAACTATGGGATGATTTGAGATAAGGAAGAGTCATTGACATAGCCTTGTTGAACAAATTGTAACCAATTTGGAATAGGCATAGAAATAGCTGAAAGAGAAGCATGGTCATCAAATGTGTGAGAAAGAGCATATACCACAACATTGTCCTTACCCTTCTCGTAAGTGATTTCGTAGTCATAACCCATGAGTTTAATAACCCATTTTTGTTGTGTTGAGTATGAGAGGCATTGTTCTAGGAAATATTTTAGACTCTGGTGATCAGTATTGATGCAGAAATGATTCCCTAAGAGGTATGGATGCCACTTTTGTATGGCATGCAAAATAGCCATCATTTACTTCTCATATGTAGAGGCAGCTAAATTCTTACCAGACAGGGATTTGCTAGTGAATGCAATGGGATGTTTGTCTTGGAGGAGGATAGCACCAATTCCATTGTCGCAAGCATCGCTCTCAATAGTGAAGGGCTTGGAAAAATTAGGCATAGCTAGAACTGGTGTTGTACACATAGCTTGTTTCAGTTTTTGAAATGCACACACAGCAATAGGTGTCCATGCAAAAGCATCCTTTTTCAGTAGAGTTGTTAAGGGAGATGCAATATTTCCATAATCCTTGACAAACTTATAGTAGTAGCCAATAAGTCCCAAAAATGCATGAAGGCTCTTCAAGGTCTGAGGAGGTGACCAATTTTTCATGGCATCAATTTTGGAAGGATCGAAACAAACCCATTTTGCTGAAACAATATGTCCGAGATACTCTACTTACTTCTGCCCAAAATCACATTTAGATTGTTTGGAATAGAGATGATGATCACAGAAATGTTGTAGTACAAGATCTACATGTTGGATATGCTCAGCCTAGGTTTTACTATAGATGAGGATATCATCAAAGGTGACCAGAATGAAGTTTCGCAAGTAGGGCCAAAATATTTTATTCATCAATGCTTGGATCGTGGAAGGGGAATTTGTGAGGCCAAATGGCATGACCAAAACTTCATAATGGCCATTATTGGTGTGGAAAGCAATTTTAGGGATATCATCTGCATGGACCCAAATTTGGTGATACCTAGAACAAAGATCCAACTTGGAGGAAAAATGAGCACCATGGAGCTCATCTAGAAGCTCATCAACAACAGGAATGGGAAACTTATCCTTGATTGTGATGTGATTAAGTTCTCGAAATTCAATGCAAAGGCACCATGACCCATCTTTTTTATAGACTAGAAGGACCAATGAAGAGAAGGAACTAGTGCTAGAGCGAATAACACCTTGCGTTTGTAAGTCGTGAACAAGCATCTCAATTTCTGTCTTGTGGTGTAATGGGTAGCGATAGGGCCTAATGTTGGGAGGGACACTTTTAGGAAGGAGAGGAATACGATGGTCCTCAGGTCAAGAAAGTGGCAATCCCACTGGCTCAGCAAACACACATGCATATCGATCCAAAATTTGTTGGAGATCCAATGGAGTAGTTGAGACTGCTGACAGTTGCATCTGAATAAAATGGAGCTGAGCGATGACACCATGTGAACTTTTCTTAAGAATATTTTCTGTGTGATGTGAACTGATGAGGATGAGAGACCCTGGTTGCAAGCCCCGCAATGTGTGTTTGGTACCATTGATTGAAAACTGCATCTAAAGTTCAGCAAAATCCAATAAAATGGGTCTAAATGTAATGTCCCCGACCCTTTGACCAGAAAAGAGGATGCTAGTAACCATCAACATACGAAAATTCATCCCCCATGAACATGGACATACATACATATACTGCTAAAGCATAATACTTAAACATCAAACATATTATGAGGCATAATCATTCATATACATAATGGAAGCAAAACATATCAATCAATACTCATGCATATACAGATCAACATTTAACATGTATATCATCACTCATTAATGGTAAACATAATTGCAGACACAAGTTAGGCAACAATACTTATCTTAATAAGAACTTGTTCCGCTACCAGCTACATCGGTGCAACATTCCACCCAACTGTAGGCTTGCATGCTCCTTAATCTCTTAGCAACGCTACCACCCCTGAGCCGGGCATGATTCCCTAAGGAATAAGGAACTAACAGGCTTACAAATAGCCAAGGATAACAACACCACAAGGGTACACAGTTCATCCAAGCCAACACAGTTGGGTTTATCAGGCAAACAACAGATCAGCCAAGCCAACAAAGTTGGTTTTATCAGGCCATCTAGGAGCTCAGAAAGGCTAAATGCTAATTTGGTGAGATAATTGAAGAGCTAAGGAAACCTACACCAAAACTTGTTTAACTTATAGGACACCCACACAAATCCAACACAAGGAAATCAGTCCTTTCTTTGCAATGCAGTCCCTCAGACCCTGATTCTCCTTCCAGTGCTATTTAGGGGTTGTGGAGAAGAAATCCATCCCAATATCTCTGTCTGTGTGGTTCCCAAACACACTAGGATTTTCAAGCACATCAGGCCTCCATCACCACTCCGTTGCAGTCTGAAGACCAACCACTGGGTTCATGCATGAAACCAGCAACTAGAGCTTTGATAGGGGGAAAACAACCCATGAATCGTTCATGGCCCTATCATGGCCAAAACGATTCCACAGTGATATTCAGTAGCCAATTTGCAAGGAAAACACAGCCAACAAAAATGGGAAACAACAACCAACGAATGATGAAGATAACCATAGTCCACAATCAATAACGAATGTCTAGACAACTATAGCAGGAGTGCGAGCAGGGGAAAAACCACCCTTAACATAAATAGGAAGAAAACATACCACCAAAAAAACCATGGGAAAAACATCCCCCCTAGTGAAAACCATGGCAATTCTTCATAGTCCGGCAATGGTGGAGGCAAAGACCCAGACTTATGCATGAACAGGAGGAATAACATCTCTCCGATTAGCAAGGCGGTGTGTGAGAGGAATGGCGAACCCCCTCACAATGGATTGTCCTCCTTTTAACTCCACTCAGCATGAGGAAAATGAACAGTTAGCAGTGGGGAGAGTGGGTAGAACAATCGGTTAATCGTGTCATGGAGGGAGTGCAGGTGCGCACATAGTGGTCTTCCTACCAGCATATTGGTCATCCCAGTGGAGTGTGTGTGTGATCAAGGCATGGCATTCCTACCATACTCCACTGCCAACATTAATAGCTCCAACCACCAGCAGAACAATTAAGATGGTCATTTTTGTTGAGACAAGGGAAGGTGAGAAATTCAGCAAGGTGACACATGGCTTTATCCCCCCCCCCCCTGGCTCAAGGTTTAGCATTCCCCCTCCTTATCCTTAGGAATCATGGCCCTTCTACATTTAGTTGCAGAGAACATAGCTGGTTGGGTTATTTAATTAAAAAAGCATAGTTACATGATGCCACAATTTAATATATGTTGTATGCCCCGATATACCATCAGTGACCATTCCAATCTGAAACATAACTAAATCAATGATGGAGCCTTTTCTCTTAGCTCCTCACCATGATTATTTACACCATATGTATTAATGCAAACAAGGTCAAAACTGAGGTGTTACATTCCCCTCCCCCTTCAATAGCATTGTCCTCAATGCTTTTACAAAATTTGAACAAAATGTTACACTGGTATCGCCTCAGTGTTCTGCAAAATTGAACAAAAATGGATGTGGCAATCACATGGCATCCTCTAGCTCCCACATAGCCTCTTCAGGTCCGTAGCGCTCCCATTGCACCTTTACCTACCCTATGGCTTGGTTTTGAAGCATTGTGACCTTCTTGTAGAGGATGCGCATTGGCGCGATTTGGAACTCTCCCTCAAGTTCCACCTAAATCACATCCCAATTTATCACATGGTTAGGATCATGTACATATCTATTAAGCAAAGAAACATGAAAAAAATTATGAGCTCTAGTACTAGTAGGTAATGCAAGTCTATATGCAATAGGCCCTATTATTTAAAGGACTTCAAATGGCCCACAATATCTAGGTGACAACTTGGCACAACTTCCAAGCTTCAAGGAACTTTTCTTTGCTTTCACTCTGAGGTAAACATGATCCCCAACACTGAACTCTTTGTTCATCCTATGCTTATCGGCATTGATTTTCTGTCTTTCCTGTGCTGCTTTCAGATTTTGCCTAATCTTTACAACCTCTTGCTCCATTTCCTTGAGAAACTCTTGTCCAAGCACAACTCTGTTCACTGGGTTACCCCAAGTCACTGGTGTCCTACACCTTCTTCCATACAAATATTCATACAGACTCATCCTCAATGATGCCTGCTGTCCATTGTTGTAAGAAAACTCTACCTAGTGTAAGTAATCTTCCCACTTGGTTGGTTTGTCCATCACATACATGCGAAGCATATCTTCAAGTACCGAATTAACAATTTCTGTCTTCCCATCTGTCTGAGGATTGTATGCAGTGTTGAAGTTTAGATTTGTACCCAAATCCATAAACAATCCCTTCTAGAAATTAGAAGTGAACTTGACATCTATGTCAGAAACTATTTCTTTCGACAATCCATGCAATTTGAAAATCTCCTTCATGGATATCTTTGCAATGTCGTCAGTCTTGTGCGTAGACTTCACTAGTATAAAATGTGCTACTTTTGTCAACTTGTCGACCACAACCATGATGGAGTCATGTTGTCTCCAAGTCATCGGCAATCCTATAATAAAATCCATGGAAATAACTTCCCATTTCCATTCTGGGATTGGCAAAGGCTACAACAAACCTACATGATGTTGATGCTCAAACTTTACTTGTTGACATTTCATGCACCTTGAAATGTATTCAGCCATGTCCTTTTTCATTCCAGGCCAAAAGTACTACTTTCTAGCTATAGTAATTGTCTTTTGGTACCTTGGTACCCTAGGTGACTAGAATACGGAGCTTGATGGATTTCATCCATAACAATTCACCTCAAATCTGCTACATTAAGAATATAAATTACGCCTTTCTAAGTGATAATTCCATCTTCTTCCAATTTATATCCCTCATACTTCTTCTCAAGACTTTGCTATTGCAATTTGTCTTTTACCTGTTCGTACAATTCATCTTTGGCAATGTGATTAACAATCTACTGCCTCAAATCTGATTGGAAAATACTAAGAGATGTCACATGCATTTCCTGTACCTTCCTGCTGAGTGCATTAGCTACGTTATTCTCTTTCCCCTTTATATGCTTGATTTCAAAATCAAACTCGCATAAAAATTCCAGCCATCTTGCTTGCCTAGCATTCAATGTAGGCCAATCAAACAAATACTTCAGTCCACAATGATCTATTCTGAGTTCAAATCTTCTACCCATCAAGTAAACTTTCCACATCCTGAGAGCATGTACTATGGTTGCAAGCTCTAGATCATAAGTGGCATAGTTCTTATCATGCTCCTTCATCTTTCTTGACTCATAACATACCACATGGTTGTCTTGCATAAGGACTCCTCCAAGCCCTTGTCCGTATGCATCGATACATACCACAAAATATTTCTCTAGGTCTCCAACCTTCAATACTAGTGCACTGGTGAGAATATTCTTCAACTGCTGGAAGCTTTCTTCACACATCAAAGTCCATTTGAACTTTTCTCCCTTTGCAAATAAGTGATGGCATGTGCAACCTTGGAAAATCCTTCAATGAATCTCCTATAGTATCTTACAAGTCTCATAAAAGATATTATGTCCGTCACATTTCTTGGAGTAGGCCATTTCATAATGGCTCCAATCTTCTCATGGTCCACCGATATAACCTCTTTCGAGATAATGTGACCCAAGTACTGAATTCTATCCCTGTAGAAGTTACACTTGCTCAGTTTTTCATATAGCTGATTTTCTCTGAGCACTTGTAATGTCACTCTCAAATGTTCTTCATGTTCTTCCTCATTCTTAGAATAAACAAGAATGTCATCAAGGAAAACAAGAACAAACTTGTCCAAATACTTGCTAAAGATGTTGTTCATAAGGCACATAAATGTAGCTGGTGCATTTGTGAAGCAAATGGTACCACTACAAACTCATAATGTCCATACCTTGTCCTGAAGGTTGTCTTATGAATGTCTTCATCCTTGATTCTCACCTGATGGTAACCAGACCTCAAGTCAATCATGGAAAATACCTTTTCTCCTCTCATTTGATCAAAGAGGTCATCAATCCTAGGCAAAGGGTATTTATTCCTCATAGTAACCTTGTTCAACTATCTGTAATCAATACATAACCTAAGTGTACCATCTTTATTCTTTACAAACAGAATTGGTGCTCCCCAAGGAGACACACTCAGTTGGATATACTTCTTTTCCAACAACTCTTGCAGTTGTATCTTCAACTCTAGCATCTTCAGTGTACTCATCTAGCAGGGTGTCTTGGACACTGGTGCTATTCCTAGCACAAGTTCAATGGTGAAATCAATGTCCCTCTTTTGAGGAATCCCCGGAATCTCATCAGGAAACACATCCTTGAATTCCTGTAATACCTGATAGTCCTCCAACCTAGGAGTCTTATCTCCCATTGGTTCCATAACATGAGTTGCATTCAACTGGAAACCTTTCCTACACAACTTCTTTAACTGCATTGCTGAAACCTGTCTTAGTGAAATTACCTTCAGAATACATTTCACAACTACTAGGTTTCCTTCTTCATTCATGCATTCAAAAGTCTTATTATAATAGTCAAGCTTCACTTGGTGAGCTTCTAACCAATCCATTCCAATGAGAACATCAGAGGAACCAAGCAGTAGAACATAGAAATATACACAAGTGATCAATCCATTCATAACCAATGGACACTTCTCTACCAATTCACCGACCTTTCTCTTAGTCCCCGTGGCTAGCCGAACTAGCGAAGGTTTCCTATGCTTGTCCTTCTTAAAATCACAAATCTCCACTAATCTAGGAGTAATGTAACTATGAGTAGAACCAGGGTCAATCAAAATAGAAACAGATTGTTCAACAATCTTACCTGCAACTTCAACCAGAGTTGATTGGTGATCTGCCTGGCGGTCCTCCAGTGCTGCATAAATTCTAGGGATTGCTCTTGCTACTTGACCCACTATTTCTACTCCTTGAATGTTATAAGCTGGTCTTGCACACTCATTTTCAAGTTGACAATATCTGCGCAAGTGAGGTCCTTCACGTTTCCAACATTTGAGTGGGCCTTTATTCTGATGTGGCTCTTTAGGCTTTCCACTTGTCACTTCAACTAGATTACTCGTAGCTTGGGATGGTTGCTTCTGCTAATTCCTGAATCTAGAAGGTTTGAAACCTTTCCTTCTTTGCTCAAACTTCTCATTCTTCTTGTCCTTCCATGCCTTATGGTAATCAGGTTTACCTTTTCTTTTTTCATAGCAATACTTAGCCTTCCTTATTGCTTCTTCAATAGTTCTTGGCTCATAGAACTCAATTCTATCTTTGTAAGCTTGAGGCAATCCACTTAGAAACCATTGGATCTTCACTTTTTCATCTCTAATATAACTGACATACCTCAACAATTCCAAAAACTCATTTGCATAATCATCCATGGTCTGTTGTCCCAATCTCGGCTCATGGAACTCCTTAATCTTGTCATCATAGTACCTGTCAGAGATGTATTTTTTCCTCAAATAATTCTTGAACTATTTCCACTTTATTTTCCTTTCACTGATCTTCTTTACTTGCTTGAAGTGTTCCCACCAAATGGACGCTCTTCTATTCTGATTGAATATGCCAAGTCTTTCCTTCATGTTTCCTGAATAATCCTGCACTTGAAAGTACTTCTTTATCCCAAGAATCGAAGCTTCAACTTGTTGTCCCATATTTATCTCACCATCAAATGTAGGAGGATTAGCTTTTATAAATTCATCTCGAGAGTGATCCCTATGGTTCCTTCTTCTTTTCTTTTTATGTGAAGATGAACTTGTATCTCTATTGGATTCTTCAGAATCAGGCGATCCACTAGAAGTTCTTCTCCTTCTTCTAGTGTTTCCCTTACTTCCTTTCGGTCTTGATGTACCTTGTCCAGAATCTATCTTTATTTGCAAGCCTGTCAAACTCTACAATATGGCATCATTCAACTGATGCTGCCCTTCCTAGTCTTTAATCAAGCTTCTCATGCTGGATACAGCTTTCAGACAGTGTCCCCTGGAATATCCTTCCATTAGACTCTATGTCATCATTTTCATTATGGACATTTTCTCCAATAGCATCTTTTGCACGCTCGTACAAATCCCAAGCATCATACCTATGATGGGTTCTCATGACTGAACCACCTCTTGCTTTACCACATTGTTATTTCTGGAGTATTGCTCTTGGAAGTTGTCTATGTTTCTGCAATGTGCTAGCAACAAACTGTTAGATGCATGTCATTAATATAAATCAAAACTACTTACCTTCCTCTTTTGGAAATTCATAAACCACAATTTTGCTTAAAACACAAATTTTTTCTCTCTTCCCTTTCAGCCATATGACCAGTGACACTGCTGAAATCTACGTGAAAAATCATTGAGAAATTCCCTTGAAAACCACAATTTCCTTAGGCCCAATCGAACCTCTTCCCAACTATCTCCTCGGTGTTTTGGCGGCTGAAACGTCTAATTTATTCCTCTATAATGGTGAGCTGCTTGTCTATTTCATTCTGTCGTATCGGGCCTGCAGTGGTCTATTGTCCCGAGTCTCATCGATGATTTGGTTGTCTAATTTCATCTTCCATATCGGTGCATAAGTGTTTATTGCTCCGAACTTCATCATCGATGACATAGACTAATTGCTGCGTCGACGGTCAGAGGTTCTGCACATTAGATGGCTAGTCATCAAGCTTTTTGCAATGGTGTCCAACATTCTTCCTAAGTCTTCTGTAGCTTGCGACTTTGTTGGTGGTCAGAGCGACATCCCATTGTGGCATTGGACACCTAGTCCTCTTGACATCCACAATGGCAGTTCCACAGGCATTAACTCTTCTGAGTGACATCTCTATTCTTTTCTGATCAGAGATCAAATCTGTTGTTTCATCGAATAGGATTAAACCCCCATACCTCCGCAGTCTCGGCACTCCCAAGCACTAAACGCCACTGTAGTTTTCAGAACCATAATTGAATAACACCTCAGCATTGGTGAGTGGAATACTAATGCATTGGCGAAATAGTTGACTAAGCAGCCACAACTGCAGTTCATCTTCATTGAACCTTTTTCGATTGGCGATCTGATCCACTAACACTACCTGATGGTTTCTTCACCTAGGAAATTTTTTGCAAATTTTTCTTTTTTGTCTTCCACCGCATCGGATGTCAGAGAAACTATCTGTCAAATGGATTGTCCATTACATAGCCGCAATGATGGACACATCATTAGGTAATTATTGCTGTTGTTCATCGATGATCAATACACTAATGTCCACCAATCTTCGATGATTTTCATGCCTTAGAAAATTTTCGAAACCTTTCACTCCACTGTCGTCATCAACGGTTCAACCAACTAATTTTCATTGATATTACCTGTCTAAGATTTCCGATGTGCCGATGGCCAAACACTTTTCTGAAACCAAGGCTACTTTTGTGAAAGTTCTTTAATCTTTACTGGGTAGAAGGTAACCTTCCTCTACTATCTGGTCTTTCATGGCCCATTCAGGTCCATGATGCAACCAAAGCTCTGATACCACACTGTAACGTCCCCGACCATCTGATCGGGAAAGAGGATGCTACTAACCACCAACACATGGGAATCTAGCCCCTATGAACATGGAAATACATACATATACTATAGCAGCATAATACTTAAAACATCAAACATATTACAAGGCATAATCATTCATATAGACAACGGAAGAAAAAAATATCAATCAATACTCATGCATACATAGATCAGCATTTAACATGTATATCATCATTCATCAATGGTAAACATAATTGAAAACACAAGTTAGGAAAGAATTCTTATCTTAATAAGAACTTGTTCCGCAACCAGCTACATCACTGCAACATTCCACCCAACCGTAGGCCTGCATGCTCCTTAATCTTTCAGCAACGGTGCCACCCATGAGTCAGACATGATTCCCCAAGGAATAAGGAACTAACAGGCCTACACATAGCCAAGGATAACAACAGCACAATGGTACATAGTTCTGCCAAGCCAGCATAGTTGGGTTTATCAGGTGAACAACAGATCAGCCAAGCCAACAAATTTGGTTTTATCAGTCCATCCAAGAGTTGGGAAAGGATAAATGCTAAGCTGGTGAGATCATTGAACAGCTAACCTACACCAAAACTAGTCTAACTTCTAGGACACCCACACACACCCAACACAAGGAAATTAGTCCTTTCTCTGCAACGCAATCCCTCAGACCTTGATTCTCCTTCCAATTCTATTCAGGGGTTGTGGAGAAGAAAGCCATCCCACTAGCTCTGTCTATGTGGTTCCCAAACACACCAGGTTTGTCAAGCACATCGGGCCTCCATCACCACTCCAATGTAGTCTGAAGACCAACCACTGCATTCATGTAGCAAAACCAGCAACCAGAGCTTTCATAGGGGAAAACAACCCCTGAATCATTCTTGGCCCTATCATGGCCAAAACGATTCCACAATGATCTTCAGCAGCCAATTTGCAAGGAAAACAAAACCAACAAAAATGGGAAAGAATAGCCAATTAACGATGAATATAACCACAGTCCATGATCAATAGAAAATGTCTGGACAACTACAGCAGGAATGCAAGCAGGGGAAAAACTGCCCTTAACATAAAAAGGAAGAAAAAATACCAACAAGGAAACCACAGGAAAAACATCCCCCCTGGTGAAAACTACAACAATCCTTCATAATCTGGAAATGGTGGAGGAAAAAACCTAGACTTCTTCATGAACAAGAGGAAGAATGTCTGTCCGAATAGCAAGGCAGTGTGTGAGAGCAATGGTGAACGCCCACACAATCAATTGTCCTCCTTTTAAATCCTCTCAACATGAGGAAAATGAACAGTCGGCAGTGGAGAGAGTGGGAAGAATGATCGGTTAATCACGTCATGGAGGGATTGCAGGTGCGATCGTAGTGTTATTCCTTCCAATCAGTCAACCAAGTGGAGTGTACGTGTGAGAAAGGCATGGCAGTCCTGCCACACTCCACTGCCAACATTAACAGATCCAACCACCAGCAGAACATTTAAGATGGTTGTTTTTTTATGAGACAAGGGAAGGTGAGAAATTAAACAAGGTGGCACATGGCTTTAGCTTCCCCCCCATGGCTCAAGGTTTAGCATTCCCCTTCCTTATCCTTAGGAATCATGCCCCTTCTAAATTTAGTTGTAGAGAACATAGCTGGTTGGGTTATTTAAGTAAAAATGCATAGTTACATGATGCCACAATTTAATATATGCCATATGTCCCGATATACCATCAATGACCATTCCAATCCGAAACATAACATAACTAAATAAATGGTGGGGCCTTTGCTCTTGGCTCCTCACCATGATTATTTATAGCATATGTATTAATGCAAATGGGGTCAAAACTGGGGTGTTACACCAAGTGTGCATAACCATTGAGCGCCCAAAACCACATCGCCCCTAAGGGCAAGGAAAACATGTCAGAGCGCAAGTTATAATCCCTCTTAGATATGCCCACATTATGAAAGTTCCCTTTGCAAGGTAAGGTGCCACCATTGGCAATAATGACTTAAAAGCTGGAGCAAGGATGGATGAAAAAATCAGCCTCTTTGGCGATCCTTGGGTCAATGAAGTTGTGAGTGCTACCATAATTAATGAGTATTGTAAGAGGGACTTTTTTGAAGAACCCTATGACCCGCATGGTTTGTGTGGTGGTGACTCTTGCCAAGGAATGGAGAGATATCTCTGGTTGGTCCTCTGGAGCAGGAAGTTGTTGAATGTCACCATCATAATCTGTCAGATCCTGATCATCATAAAAAAATTTAGGTGTTGGTGGAGAATGCACATCCAAGAGATAGAGCTTTTTCTCAACACATCTATGTCCCTGGGTGAATTTATCGTCACAATTATAACAAATCCCTTTTTCTCAACATTCTCGCATCTCTGCTTTAGACAAATGCTTGATAGGAGTGGTTTTAGGAGCTGGGAAATTTGGGGTTCTTTGAGGAACCATAGGTATGAATGGAACAAGAGTGGATTTGGAGCATTGTGGATCCCAGATCTTGTCGTCTACTAGCTTATCCAACTCGAGGGCCTCCACCATTGTGCGGGGAAGGAACATTTTAACCTCAGAGCATATTGCATCCTTCAAACCACTGATAAAACAACTAAGGTAGAATGCATCAGGTAATCCCTCAGTGTGATTGGTGAGTTTCTCAAATTCTGTCTCATACTCCTGCATAGTGCCAATTTGGCGAGGTTTGGTGAGTTCTCCTATGAAGTCATTAAAAGCACTAGGACCAAATCACTACAAGAGGAGTTGGAAAAAATCTATCCAGTTTGGCTCGACATGAGCCTTGATGTACCAACGTAACCATTGAATTGATTCATGTTCCAAATGAAAGGATGCAAGGGGGACTTTATTGAAATCAAAAGTGTTATGCAGACTGAAATATTGTTTGGCCTTATAAATCCATCCAATTGGATCATCACCATTGAAGCAAGGAAAATACAGCTTCAACCCACAGTAGTGGCTAAACAATGAGAACCCAGTGTCTATAGAAGACTCGGGTTGGCAGCGGTTGTCCATGGGTGAATGCTGATGATTGAGGCTGAGAAATTTTTGATCTAGATCCTCAAGTTTGGACTTTATGGCGATAAGTTCTTCTTCCATTTTTTTATTTGCTTCGACGCGGGTAACAACCATAAGCAGTTTTTTTTTTTAAGGGTAATGGGTAGAAAAACAAAAATGGAGAGGGTTTTAGAAAAGGAGAATTTTTATTTGAAAAAAGGTTTGGGGGGTAATTGGGGTTTTACGTGGTTTTGGACACTTTTTTAGGAACAATAAGCAGAAAATGTGAATTTCAGAGGTGGGATGAAGGAATTGGAAAATTTGTCAGAGAGGCACAATGAAGCAGAATTGGAAAACGAACACCATGGAAAAATTTATAGGTGATTGAGTGAGAATCAGAGAGGTTTTGACAAACTTTAAAAATTAACAAATGTGAAATTTCGGCCTTGAGGAATTGAAATTGGGAATAGGGTCCTCAATGAAGGAATATGTAGAATGGTATTATGGGGGTGATAGTGAAATTTCAAGGGAAACCGAGCTAAATCAAGGAAGATATGGATGAAAAACAAGATTTTTTATTTTATTTTATTTTTTTAATCTGAAGAACTGATCAATGGTCTGTGGTGGTGCTAGAAGCTGCGTTTTATTAACAGGAAATGGAGTAATTACTTTGTGACAATTTTGAAATACTGCATGTTATGATCAGTGACAATTCTGAAATTCTGCACATTATGAACTGTAAATGGACCCTAGGTATATTCAGCTTCCTATTGGTTGAAAGGTAGTCACTCAGCCACCAAGGCTCTCTCAAGCTTGAGTATTGGGGAAGTACCCTTCACTTCACGGTATAGGTAAAACTGCTAACCGCCTGGCAAAAAATGATAGCTCTTTGGTTTTCCTCATGGATGGGAATCTAGTCAATCTGGTGGCGGTCATGGCCTTTTTTGCTTGGTAGGTCCTCTCAATGGCCAGCTACTTCGGGGTTCCTGTGGTACTCTTCACAATGAGTTTTAGGGCTATGCCCAAGTACTTCCCATAGTTAAGCGGATAAGATTTAATCCCTGATCAGAATGAATAACATTGCTGCAAGAAGAAGAACATTTGTAAGGCTCACAGTGCCAAGTAGCATGGCAGGAATAAAAATTTCCCCCGAAATTCCACCCAACGAGCACAAGAAAGTGCTCTGATACCAAATGTGGAGAACCTCCTGTAATGAACAATCAAGATGCACAATATAATAGAAATATTGGAGCACAAAAGAGATTTTATTGATCACGAGCCACTTAGAGGGGGTAACCTCCTTTGAGCAAGCTCAATATAGAATAACTCTTCGGTGCTTTCATTAGCTTCAACACATACTTATATACTAAGTCTAATCTACACAAATATAACTCCACATGAATTTGGGATAATATATCATACTAACGAGATGACTTCTAAAGCATATGCATTCGACAAAATATACCAACAAAATAAAGAGGGGGATTGACACGGGTTCTTAACATATAATCTATTATTCTTACACCTATGTTCTTGTCTCTTGTCTCTGATATGTCTGTATGCTTTTAATTTGTATTATTGGTAACCCTTGGCGATCCATGAGATTACAACATTGGTTCCATTGCTGGTAGTACATATATGAGATGAATACAAGAAGATGATATCAGAACAAGAGATCAAGGACTGGTGGGAGCATACGATAGCAAATTACTTGCATAATTATGCACAGAGAAATAGATTAATGACTTCTCAAGCAAAGGAAACATTGTTTACTAAAACCCATGAGAAGTTTGTAGAATCTGTACCCCAGCTTTTGAAGAAAATTTTCGATGAAAAAGACAGAAGTGACTAAAGATCAACAACTACTAGAGAAATTGATTTACGGGGGAATAAAAAACCTGTCGGAGTGGATTGAAAAGATCATCGACAAATTCTGCGATGAACAAGCTATAGAAGAAACAACTTCAATAGAAAGTATCCAAAAGAATTTCTATACAGACCTTACCGAGCAGTTCCTCTGCTCCCTACCGACATTGTTGTTCATATTTCTGATAGAAAAAGGAGTGGGTCATATCATCAAACCTCATCCATCACTACGCGAACCACCACAAAATTATAATTGGGTGGAGAAACAAAAGAAGTGGGAAAAATTCATTGCCTAAAGGGAGTGGGAATATTTCTTGAGCAAGTAAACCGAACTATCCGGGCTTTCTAAAGCATCAGGTAGGCCATCGGGGGGTAGTTAGTCATATGTTGGGGTAAAGTAAACATGATTCTAATTGACTAACAAGAGATATCACCACCAACAATGAAAAATTCAACCTAAGAAGGAAATCAAATGGATAGTGACACATAAAGGTACGATGGATTTACAGAAAAGAGAGAGAGAGAATAGGATGAAGAGAAGGGAATAAAGAAGTGAAAGAGCTATAGCAATGCAAAGAGGAATGAGTAGGAGGGTGATGGACCAAGAAATAAATCCACCAGAGTTGGGTCATGACCAACAAGAAGAAGGTGTGGGTGAAGAGGCATCACCCATGGAAGAAGATTTGTGGATAGAGCAGTGAGAAGCTCTCCAAATAGAAGTTCCCCAAGAGGTAAGACCTTTATATCCAAGGAATTTGAGTACCAGAATGCAAGCCATTGTCAAAGAAGATTTAAAACTAAGCACTGGTGAGTTTGGTATATGGAGCTGACTAGACGACGAGGTAAACAATGATATTTATTTACTTATCCATCGACCAGAAGAATGAAACTGGGTCACACTTCAAGCATACCCTTCCAATCGAAGTATCCACATACTTTACTCGACACATGAAGGACCACCCCCCTGCCAAATACAGCTTTGGAGAATACAGAAAAATATGACCTGCAGACAAATCATTGCAGTTGGACAAGGATAGAAGAATTCGACCCTGACTGACTGCTTTTCAAAGAAGAAACAACAAACAAAACAACCGATGGAAACAAGAGTTCGATTGACAATAGCTCTGCACAAAAAGAAAAACAAAACATTTCAGTACCCCCACCACCACCCTACGACCGCCACCTCCCAAAGAAGATAGCGATAGTGAATTCGAAATGGGTCACAGATCAACACATATCCCTCTATATGAGGGTGATGAATATCCTAGATGACATTGGTTCATCTCTGAGTTGACATGGGAGGAAAACCAGGTTACACCAGAAGATAGACAAATGGCGCAGTTTGCTGGTGCCTTGAGGAAAAGAGCTCTAACATGGTATATGTCCTTTATTGAGAGAACACATCATGCATCCAAGGAAAAAATTAAAGCACAATTTTTATTGTTATTGAAAACTCCAGATGCTAAACATCTGGAAGCTAAAAATTTAAAGACAGCCTCGCAAAAGCTAGCAGAATCCATCCAAAAGTACGACAAACACTAGAAAGACCTCCTCATCCAAATGGATTATATAATTGATGAGAAACTATTAATCTAGTGGTTCCTTGCAGGTCTATCAAAGAAAATTCGGCAACACATAAGTCTGGAGACGTTCAAAGCATGTGAAGATGTGCTTACTAAATCCCTACAAGTAGATATGGATGAAGACTTCCCAGCATATCTCACGGATACTAGACTGGAAGAATAGCTCAAGATGATGTCGAAATTTTTAAAAGAGCTATACCTTAAGAGTTAGGGCATTTGGTGCATGAAATGCTCAATGACAAAACATTCAAAATATAATTGTCATCCAGAGATCAACCGATAGAGCGTTCGATTTGTGCAAACAAAGTATTTTTGCGACATATTCCAAGAACATGAAGAACACACAACAAAATATTTCCCATTTAACATGAAAAATGGTAAAGCATCTTGGTGTGCTATCTATGAACTGAAATGTCATGCTACGGCCGACTGCCACCTAAACTTAGAAAATTGACAAAAGTACCAGGTAGTCTACCATACAAATGTAGTCACGTAGAAGAATGATCAGTGAAACCATGCACAAAATGGTCAGAATAATCAAAGGTACAAAGGTCTTCTATATGAGCTCAAGTTCAATAATGCATGTGGAGGATATGGAGGTTGAGGCCGATTCTCTGGGAATAAAGACAACTAACCACGTCGGCCCATCCAATGTTTCACGTGCTACAAAGAAGGACACTGATATGCAGACTGTCCATACAAGGACAAAATTGACTTAAAATTATGTACTAGCTGTGGAGTAGGGGACCACTCATTAGAGGATTGCCCTATTATTCTTGAAAAAATAAATAAAAAGAAAAATGTTAATGTCTTGTTGTGCGTGAAAAAACATGATACAATCAATACAAATAATTTTCATATAGTAACCCGACAAGGGACAAAAATCAGGAATGATAATCCACAAACAAGAAAAATAAAAGAAAAGAATGATTATCTTAACCTAGCTAAACAAAAACAATTGTATAAAGATGCATCGAATATATTTAAAGAATTTACCTGACAAGAAGAAGCTGATGATAATCGACAAAGCAAAGTTAAAGAACTAATACGTTTAGTACAAACTGATAAAATGGTGTCTCAATTCATTGACCTTTTGTATAAAATAAAACACAACAACAATACAGAAAAACAAACAAAAAATATCTGCAGTCTAGACCAGAAGGAAAAAAGTGATGCTGACCCACTTGTCGACCTAGAAATTGAAGGATACCATGTCCAACAAGTTGTGCTCGACTTCGGATCACAAGTAAACATTATGAATCATTATACTTGGGAACAATTGGGTAGACCTAGACGATATGAGTTAGGGATATACCTGAAATTAGCTGACCAAGGCCTGATTGAACCTATCGGAGTCTGGAATAATGTTGACATGAAAATAAAAGGAATATTGACCAAAGTCGATTTTGAAATTATTGACCCTAAGGAAGGATCCAGCTCCTTCCTGATGTTAGTAGGTCGACCTTGGGGAAGAAAAATGAAAGCATCGATATCCTTAGACAAATAAAGAATAAAACTAAAAGGGAATGGACAAAAATTCATAGTACCTATCCACCCATCCCAAGGAGAACCTTGGATAGAACCTATTGATGAAGAAGTCGACATCCAACAACTATATCAGATACGAAACAATGAGGACTACACAGAACCTAATGTCTATGGTGAACATCACTTAGGGAATCAAGATTTAGTAGGATACAACTCAGACAAAGAATTATATGATTGGGAAGTCGAGAACTATGAAACACAAGCAAGAGGATGGTGGACCATTCAAAAAGTGCAAAAGAAACTAGTCCAACAATGCTTCATGGTGTCCATCATCCCAAAAATATTTGAAAAGAAAACCAAGGAATATCCTACCCTGAAACCAACAAATTTAAATATCACACAAGTCCCAAGATATGAAGAAAGAGAATCACAAGCTATGCACATAGAACAAGTATTCAAGAACATTGGTGAACATAGCCAACTACAAATCCTAGTGGAAACTTTCATGAGAAAAGCTGCTAGATGGTGGGGTACCCATCAATCAAGATTGCAGACATGGACAACAACTTCAACCTACTTCATAGAAAGATTTGGAGGAAAAAGGTTAACCAATCAATCCCAAATACCTATGTTCATCCAAGGGCATGATCCAGAAGACCACATAAGGACATGTGAAAAAGAATGGAAAAGAATTGGGTATAAGGATGAATGTACATGGCCACACCTGTTTCCATCGATGCTATCCGACTTACCAAACAAATGGTACAAAATGGAAGAATCTCAAGGTGAAACATTCCTATGGCATGAAATTAGACATAATTTTATAAAAGACTTCAATTTTATACCACAAGACAAAAAAATAGTCGAAACTGCAAAAACATTAAGGCATTTGTAGGACTGACTGTGAACAAAAACATAATACAAAATCAGGACCGACCAACAATAAACTGCAATAATATACAAAATAGGACAATACCACAGTCAACAAGACTACAGATGGAAAATGAAAATCCAGAAGGGAAAATATTTAGATGGAAATCAAACCATGCCGGAACGACAAAACCGATTCACACAGTGCTCAAAGTTGAGACAATCGATAAAGAAGACACCGACTGAATGACTGCAGCAGACTTTCCTGCTACATTTTCAAAGTTTAAAGAAGGGATTCGACCAATAAATGAAATGAAAGCACCTAAATGGTTAGACGCTAAAGTGAAAAGTAAAGAAGTCGACATATCAAATGACGATCGACCAAAAATTGCAAAAATCAGAGGCTACTGGAGTGAAGAACAAACAACAAAAATAGTAAACGTACTAAAAGAATTCTAGGATGTATTTGCTAGATACTACAAGGATCTCAAAGGTCTAGTACATAAAATGGGTGAAATGAATATTGACATTAAACCTTATCTCCGACCTGTAAATAAAAGACCATATAAACTAGCTCATAAATACAAAGATATAGTCAAGAAAGACATTGATAATATGCTTGCAGTAGGAATTATATACCCTATTGACCAATCAGAATGGGCAAGTCCAATGGTTGTTCAACCAAAGAAACATGATCCAAACAAGCTAAGGATCTTTGTCGACTTCAGAGACCTTAATAAAGTTACATTAACAGACCCATTTCTGACACCTTATGCAGATGAAATCTTAAATGAGGTCATAGGACATGAATGCTACTCATTTATAGATGGATTCTCATGTTATAAACAAGTACCAATAGCCAAATAAGATCATAAATAGACAACATTCATTTGTGAATTTGGATTATTTGCTTATAGGGATATGCCTTTTGGACTAAAAAATGTACCTGCAGTATTTTCAATAATTGTGGTCAAAACATTTCAAGAATACATTTACAAAATGATGGTAGTATATTTCAATAATTGGAGAATATACTCTATGTTGAAAGATCACTGCAAATGGCTAAGGCTCATGTTGGAACGATGACGACAAATCCAACTATCTCTGAACATCAAGAAGTGCATATTTCTGACCCCTATAGGGATACTATTAGGACACATTGTATGTAAAGATAGCATCAAGGTCGACTTCACAAAGATAAAAATTATTCTCAACTTCAAATCACCGAGGTTAGGGTAATACTTTGTCATACATGATATTATAGAAAATTCATAAGATACTATTCAGATATGACATACCCACTGGAAGAACTGTTAAGAGAAGATAAGGAGTTCGACTAGATAGAGGAATGCAACATATCATTTGAAACACTAAAAATAAAGTTAGTAGAAGCACCCATTCTAAGATTTCCAAAATAGTCGACCAAATTCCATGTACACATCGACACATCAGGACTAGCAATAGGAGCAATCCTAACTCAACCAGGAGACGACAAAATGGAATACCCTATAGTTTACAGCAACAGAAAATTAAATAAATCAGAAAGAAACTATTCAACAATAGAGAGAGAAGCATTAGGAATGGCCTTTGTACTATAGAAGTATCGACACTACCTACTATCTAATCCATTTATCTTTTATACCGACCAGCAAGCACTAAAATACCTCGAAAATAAACCCTTACACCATGGGATAATTTTTCGATGGCTACTTCTAGTCCAAGAATTCAAACTCGAAGTAGTTGTCATACTAGGAAAGTTAAATATCGAACCTGACCACTTATCACCAATCAACATAGGAGAGGAACCAATAGGAGTCAAAGACGACTTACCAGATGCACATTTATTCCAAATCGAAGCAGTCCTAGCAGAATTAGAGGAAATAACTCAATTCTTAGAAAATGGACAAGCACCAAAGGGCATGAGCATGAAGAAAAAACAAATCTTAGCCATGAAAGCTGCACCATATAGCCTCATAAATGGATTCTTATATAAAATGGGCCTGGATGACATGCTCAGAAGATGTGTACTAGAAAATGAAAGAAATAATATTATGTATGAAGCACATTATTGACCGGTAGGAGGACATTTTCGAGTAGACAGAACTGCCAAGAAAATCCAACAGTCAGGGTTGTCGTGACCGACACTTCACAAAGACTATAAAATTTTTGTACACGAATGTCATAGATGTCAACGATTGGGTCGACCTCTGCCTAGTACAGAAATGGCCTTAATATCAGTAAATCTAAGTTTGACATTTGAAATTGAAGCCATTGAATTTATAGGACCATTTCCCATACCAAAATAAAGAACAAGTGTAAGGTACATAATAATTGCAGTAGAGTATGTAACCAAGTGGGAAGAAGCAGAACCAATCGACACATTTTCCAGTGAGATAGCTGCTAAATTTATCTATGAAAATATCATTACCAGGTTTGGATGTCCAATAACCCTAATCAGTGACCAAGGGTCACACTTTATTAATAAAATTATTAAAAAACTAATAGATTAGTTCCAAATTGACCACCGACAGAGTACAACTTACCACCCTCAATCGAATGGAGCAATTGAGGCATTCAACAAAACATTAACAAAAGGTCTAAAAAAAATATGTAACACCGAAAAATATGATTGGGATGAAAATATACCTGCAGTAATATGGGTGTACAGAATAACATACAAGCGTTCAACTGACAAAACACCGTTTCAATTAGTTTATGGACAAGAAGCAGTAGTTACACTACATTTTCAACAAAAAACACCTATTATTGCAGAGATTTCACATGTCAATGTCAAACAAGGAAGGAAGGACCGACTGATACATATAATTAAGCTTGAAGAAAACTGACTGATCACTTTACAGTATCAAGAAATCCAGAAACAACAATAGAAGGCATGGCATGATCGCAACATCAAAAACAAAAACCTGTCAGTAGGGGACCTTGCCTTACTATACAACAGTCGAGTAAAACGGAAACCCAAAAAGATACATATGGAGTGGATGGAACCCTACATTGTTGAAGAGATTCATGCCAATAGATCAGTCCAACTAAATAAGTTACAAGGTGTTTGTGCCAGAAATTGCTTCTAGACTACAAAGAAACAAGCTAACACAATCTCAAATATTCAATCAAACAAAACTAGGTTTTAGGGTTTTTGAAGGGTTTTTTTGGTTGTGAAATTTTGGTGACCAAAGGGAATACATTCATAAGCCAAATAGGAATTGAATCACAAGTAAAGAGGAACAGAGATGCATAATATAATAACCAAGTATCCAACAGAACATAACAATGAATTTCATTCACAACTGACAAGCATTACAAGTAATAAAACTATAACCAGCAATGAATTTATCAATTATGTAGCTAAACAAGCTAAAAATGAAGCCAAAACATAGATTGAAGGGTAATATGGATCATATATTTCATAATTTTATTCATCAAATACACATGAGAGTTAAGTACTTAGCTCATTAATAAGTCCAAAAGACCTCCTTAAGCCATCCAAAAATCGAACCCCTTATTCTCTTTCTGATCTTCCTAGATACTGTTTTTCAAAATTCAGTTAGGGTCTAAACCCTAACTGTTTTTAGCCTACTCATCAATAGGATATTGTCAAAATAATAATTACAAAATAAAGTATTTCTCAAAAACATAACAAGTAACTGCTTAACTAACAATACTCAAAGGTCTTTAGCAGCTTCTGCCAATAAAGCTATTCCATCCAAGGCTTGGGCCTTTTTCCTAGCTTTCTGCTGCTCAGTTTCCATATATTTCATCCTTCCTATAAGCTTCTTATTCTGCTGCTGTGGGCTTTTGATAGTCAGTTTGAATTCTGCACATTGTAAATCTGTGCTTCTTTTCCTTTTTAGGGCCTCCTTGGAAACTGCAGTAAGCTCTTGGTAATGATCATTCATTTCTTCTAAGTCCTCCCTGAGTCTTCTATTAGCTAGGATTAAACCATCATTTGTTTCTTGCATGTACTCCATTTGATGCTTATACTGCTTGATGGTTCTTTACGAATTTTCCTTTTCTGAGTCAAAAGCTTTTCCTGCTGTTGTATTCTGCAGCTCACTAGGCAGCCATAGGATATTCATCTTTCTGAAGATGTACTCATCTTCATGCAACAACTCTGTAGAAACACCATGAACACTTGGATTTTCTTGATTTTCTGTTTCATCAGGTGCATTTTCATCCATTAACAACTTATTTTCTGAATAAGAAGCTTCCATTTCTTCTTTCTGTTGTTCCTTCAACATTTAATCTCTTAATTCCAAAAACACAGCAGAAAGTTTGGTTTCGGTAAGGTTGGACTCTTCTACTATCTTCAATGGCTTCTTTGCTTTTGCAGGATGCAAAACTGAACATCCTAGAACTGCTTCCTTCTTCTCTTTTCTATTACCTTTGTCAATATTTGGCTTTTCATTAGAAGAAGAACTACCAAGCAGAGTTACCTTTTCTGTATTTAACTTAGGGTTTAGTATCTTTTTCATATTCATCCTCAATTTGTTTTTTGATCTGGTTTTGGGTCTCCATCCTGAGGAAAACTCTCCTACCATCTTTAAACTCTTTCTTTGATGCATGACAGAGGAAAATTCTTTAACCTTGATCTTCTTTCTCTTTGGCATGATTGTCTTATCTTCTTGACTGGAGAATTCCCTGTGTGTGCCAACCCTAGACTTAGCATTGACAGTCACCTCAGCTCCTTCCAACAAGTATCCTTCATCTTTAGATAAAATGGTAATTGGGCTTCTTTGTTGGACCTTAGTATCTTCTTCCTCTACTGCAATCTTCTTTGTGAAAATAATTTTTTCATCATTGAGTGTTTCTGTTGGTGCCTTATTTTGCACAGGCTGGGTCTCCTTTTTAATAAACAACAAACTTTTGCTCTTACTATCGACCGAAGGCTACTGAGATTCAGAATCTCCCTTTGAAGGTTCTGCCACTTCCTCAAGTTTGACACTTTTTTTATCTTCAGCCTTGACTTTTTGTTCTAATTTTCTAACTAGGGCTTGACCCTTATCAACATGTTTTTGGTAGGCTGACCTTCCTAGTTAATTTGGAACCCAAAACAAAAGAGAAAGTAGTCCCAAGTCTTTCCTTCTCTTTGCAGAACAATGCTGATAATAAGCTTGATCAATCGATGATGGAAGATGGACTATGCAGTGTGGTCATGATGCTCCTTGATCCTACTTGACATTTTCTGCAAACTCTTTGACAGGAAGAAAGGAAGACTCATCCTTGATTCACCAACAAGGTGCTGTAGGAACCTAAAATTATACTTGAAGACAAAAGCATACCTCCCTTCATAGGTAATGTAGCTTTGTAGGACTTTAATGGGCTCTACCCATTCATCTCTAAAATTATGGATGAACATTCCCTTGCTCCAGTCTAGAACAATGCCACGCAAAAGATACCTTTGGGCATTGAAGGTGAATGGCACCTTTTTGAACCAAAGCTCTCCTTCATTCCTGACTGCTATTGCTTCAGCCACCAACTATACAGTTAATTTGAATTTCAGAGTGTGAAATGATACTATATATTGGTTATAACATTGATCAAATTTATGAGAAACTTTGATGTTATATCCATCAATCTTCTTAAAGAAGTCCAACCATCCAACATTCTCAAAGAGCTCTGCACAACCTCGAAACTTGTGAATCCAATTCAGTTCAGTGGGTTCAGCTCTGTTGGTCTTCCCACTTTTCTTCATTTGCTTTAACCATGGCTGAATGATGTTTTTGTGTGATTTTAAAACCCTGTTAATGACCTAACAACCCTTTTTCCTTCAAGTTTTCAGAGTTTTGACAGTTAGCTTTCTTTTGGATTCTCCCTAGCTTCTTCCCCTCAATTTTTAACAATCTGTTCTATTTTCAATGCATGTAATATTTTGAACTGAGCTTGGGTAATTTAGGTCAAAGAGATTACCAAAAGCCTTTAACAAAGCTGCTGCTGAACTTTACTAAAATCCAATATGCTCATCTAAATGTCGAACCATCTCTAGAATGCAAAGAGACATCTATGTGTTGTGATTCTACACAAATAGCACCCTTGGCTCCTTCTAATGCCACTAATGAGCTATCTCTTTGCAATAAGGATTCTGCATTAGTGCTTTCAACTGCTCGCTTCTTAGATTCAGATTGTGATTGTTTAACTAGGGGATAAGATGATATGAGAGAAATATTATGTGTGCTAAGTTTTTTCTTTAACTTGCATTCAGCATGAAACTAGTCATCCTCTGGCACATACTAAGACAAGGTCTGCATGCAATAGACATGCTCAGATAACTCATTGCATTGATTACAGGGAAAAATTAAATCTGTGAAACCCTGGTCACCACAAACAATACAAAACTTCACCTTACCACATTTGCTGGTCTTGACAGGGAAATTTGTTTAATGTAACTGGTTTTTTTCAACTTATCATTTCCCAAAACATCTAAAACCTTTTATACTAATCTCTCATCATTTAGAGCTTGTTAACAACATGAATTAATGTTTTATTTAATCAGTTTAACATAACAAGCCTTAATGTAAACCCCCAAATTTAGCAGGCCACAACCAAGTTTACGCAGAATACCTCACTCTTGGCTTCCTGCAAGTGTTTAAAATTGATCCTTGGACTATCTGAGTGTCGAATTTAACCGTCTAGGTGTCTTCAAATCTTCATCTTGCTTCCAACTGTCGCGCTAAGAAAACCCTAAATTCGCTTTTCAAATGCAAATTCCGAATTCTAAGCGATTTGTCTTCAATCCACTTCTCCACCAGCTTTCCATCAATCTCGCCTCTTTCCTCTATCTATCATGATTCGTCGAGCCCTAACTTCTGACTGCCACAATCTCCTTCACGTCGTAGACCACACCTGTTTGCATGATTATTTATGAAGAAACACGTATCAAAACCTGTCTACACATGTGATTAGTCATCCAGGAGTGCAATCATGGGAGAATTTGGAGTGAAAACTGACAATTTTAGTGCCCATGATATTCTTGTAGCGCCGCAGTGTAAAATTTTAACCGTTGCGCTACAAGAATGTTTTAAAATCAAATTTGGTGATTTTTTAGCCATTAATTCCTTTTTAAATAAGGTTTATATGGTAAACCTTGATCTTAGTGTTTATTTGTGAAATATTTAATCAATATATATCCTATAGAACCCTTTAGAACCTAAGAAAACAAAAAATAATAGAAACCTAAAGGCAAAAATCAAAATTTCACTTTAAACCAAAATTTCATAAAAGTAAGTTAATAAGCAAGCTTAAAACAAAAATCACAATCAAAATATAAAACTAAAAAATACAAGTTCATGACTTAACATCTGGCTCCAGCTGCAGGATGAAGTCCTCCCTGTGAGGCTTCAAGAACCTGTAGACCAGTGCCTTATTTTCTGCCATCTACTAGTTTGCAAAATTTCCATTGGGTTATGGAGTCCTTATTATGCTTTTGCTCACACTAGTATATACAATGAAAAGTAAAAATCTCCTCAAAGACTATAAAATTGCTTGAGGAATCGTCCATTGACTGGACTTGATAATTCCTCACCTTCCAAAGACTGTAGGACAAAAGTGTTATTTTTCAGAATCTTAGACACTAGGAAAGGACCAAACCAGAGGTTGTCAAATTTACCATGCTTCCCCTTTTACTCTTTCATGGCATCCCTCCTCAAAACCATATCACCAACTGAGAAAGTGTTTTCTTTGATTTTCCTGTCAAATCTTCTTTTGATCTTCAATCTGTATAACTATGCCTTTTCTTCCACTTTTTCCCTATTTTGTTGTAATTCTATCATCTCATAAATTCTTCTCTGCATATCATTTGGTTCTTCCTAACAATTCTGAAGAAACCTCATCACTGGGATTCCCAATTGAACAGGAAAAAATGCATCTGTGCCATACACTAATTGGAAAGGAGAAGTTCCAATTGTTTGTTTGAATGTTATCCTATCATTCCACAATGCATATTTCAGCATAGAATCCCATGATCTCTTATTATGCTTAAGCAAATTTTTGATACTCTGAATGATGTTTTTATTTGAGGATTTAGCTAAACCATTACCCTGGGGATAGTAAGGAGTTGAATGCTTCAGCAAGATACCATTCTTTTCACAAAATGCTTCCATTTCCTTAGACTTGAAGGCCTTTGCATTATCTGTTACTATTTTCTAAGGACACCCAAACCTACTAAGGATATTTTCTTCAATAAATTCCATGATTAATTTGTCTTTGGCATTCCTAGGAGGGATGGCTTCCACCCATTTGGTAAAGAAGTATGTTGCAGTTAGAATCCACCTATGTTGTCTTGAGAAAGATGGATTTATCTCCCCTATAAAACCCAGACCCCATTGCTGGAAAGGAGCACTCACTGCAATAGGTTTTAGGGGAAATGACAACAATTTTTGTTTTCCAGCAAACTTCTGACAAGGGATACAGGATCTTACCTGCTGATAAACATCTGCAAACAAAGAGGGCCAATAGTATACAGCTCTTAAAATCTTATATGCTGTTGTATTCCAGTACTTGTGACCTCCACAAGCACCCTCATGAGATTCAGAAATTACTCCTTCAATTTCAGATTTATCCAAGCATCTGAGTAGAATACCACCTAGGTCCTTCCAGAATAATTGCTCTTCTACTAGACAATACTTAGTATCTTTAAGCTTTAAAGATCTAGCAGCTTTTCTATCTAAATGCTCAGGACATTACAAAAACAACATAAAATACACAATGTCTGCATACCATGTGGATGCTGAATAATAGTCCATGATTTTCTCTTTTTCCAAGACAGCTTGATCTTCTTTCTGAGCTAACTCTTTAGCCATCACATACAATCCCAGAGCTTGACAATTTGATTTAGCTAGCAGCTTGGCGAAACCTTGTCCCTTGACTAGTTTGGTAGGTCTGATATCTACATGATACTCCATGATTTTAGCAATCCACCTGCCTCTTTTCCCTTCACTATCGGGCTGTGTTAAAACATATTTTGCAACAGCATTAAGCACAAATGAAATAACTTTAGAATGCAAAACATAGATTCTGAAAAACTTTAAGGCTTTTACCATAGCATAGGCCTGCTTTTCTAAGATACTGTATTTTAGTTCAGAATCCCTGAGAGTTTTGCTGAAGAATGCAATAGGCTGCTCCAATCCTTCCTTATTATTCTGCAACAAAACAACTGCTATTGTATCCTCTGATGCAAATGAGAATGTAAGAAATTCTTTGGTGAAATCTAGGCTTACCAATACAGGATATTCAGTAAGATCCATTTTGATCTTCTCAAATGCATTCTTTGCCTCAGTTGTCCACCTGACTTCTTGATCCTTTTTCAGCATGACTGTGATATGTTTGATAGTCTCAGGAAAGTTTGGTATAAACCAACGCAGAAAGTTGATTTTTCCAATGAAATATTGGACATCCTTTTTACTCCTTGGTAAACTTATTTTCAAAATAGCTTTTACCCTTTCAAGATCAATCCTTATACCATCAACAAATACTAAATGACCAAGCAATTTACCTTCCTGTACAGCAAAGTGTGACTTCTTTGGATTCAAGGACAAGCCAAATTTTCTACATTTCAAGAAATTCTGCTTCAAATGCTTCAAATGTTCATCATCAGATTGTGAGAATACGGTAATATCATCTAAGTATATTACCACAAACTTGTCCTTTTCTCCGACAAAATCAATATCCATAGCCCTTTGAAAAGTGGCTCCCGCATTCATTAGACCAAAAGGCATCTTATCATACATGAAAGTTCCCCAAGGAGTAGTGAAAGATGTCTTCTCCTTATCATTAGGATGCATAGAGATCTGATTGTACCCTAAGAAACTATCAACCATAGAGATCTTCTGTGCCCCAACTACTTTCTACAATATTTGCTCAATTTTAGGCAGAGGATAATTATCCTTTAATGGAGATCTGTTCAAATTTCTAAAGTCAACACACAACCTGATTTATCCATTCTTTTTCCTAACAGAAACTAGATTAGCCACCCAAGAAGAGTACCTGAGGGGCACTATGATCTTGGCATCCAACAACTTCTTCACTTCTTTTTCAATAACAGGAAACAAGGCTGGATTAATCCTCCTTAATTTCTGACCAAAAGGTTTGACATTGGGTTTTAAAGGAACTTTATGCTGTATAATTCCAGTGTCATAAGTTCTCAACTCCTCATAAGACCATGCAAAAACATCCACATGTTATTTTAACAATTTAATATACATGTTTCTTTGTTCAGCTATAAGTGCTTTAGAAATTTTAACCATTCTAGGATGTTCTGCTAAGCCAATGTTACAATCGACCATGTTCTCTTCCGAGCACTGTACAACAGGTTTTAAGATTGTATCATCCTTCAAAAAAATCCTTTCCAAAGGTACCAAACCTTTTGGGATGAGATTTCTCTTTAATTCAATGATTTTGTCTCCAGCTATTTCATTTTCAACAATCTCTTCCACCTGTTCATCCCCTTCATGTTCCTCTTGATCAATCAGGGAATTAGAAAAATCATGTGTGAGCTCTAAAAATCTTTTAATCTCAATGTCATATTCAAGCACTCTCCACTGCTTTACATTATCCAGTACAGATGGTTTGTACCTCACTTCAATGTGATACCTCAATTGAGTGGTCTTGGGGATTCTAAAGTGTGTAGCAGCCAAGGCCAATGAATCTGCAGTCTGATTATGGTATCTTGGAATATAGTTAATGTTAAAAGCTACAAAATAATTCACAATCATATCCCATACCTCATTTCAATAGAATTTCAGCAAACCCTGCTGCACTTGATAGTTGCTCTTCACCCGCTGAACAACTAATTCAGAGTCGCCAAATGCAGAAATCTGCTGAATGCCCAAATCTTTGGCAGATTTTAATCCTAATAGCAAAGATTCATATTCAACAATATTGTTTGTAGTAATAAACTCCAATTTATACATGAGCTTTATTGTTTCACCTTCAGGGGATATGAGAAGAACCGCTGCACCTGCACCTTCTTTGCAAGAGGATCCATCAAAATATAATTGCCACAACTCATCCTCCTATTCTCTATTGCATTTTACTGGCTGTTCCTTTTCAACCTGTAACAAACCAGTAGTATTATCATCATCACTAAAATGTAACCTGCAAGTACGCAGGTCTTTATCAACAACATATAATGAGTGGTTGGTAGGGTTCTTATAATCTTTCACAATATAGGAAAACTGAAGCTCTCTGTAAAGCATTCTATTTTCTCCTCCAAACACAGGAATAGTAGCGTATGATAAATCCATTTGTAAGGTCCCACCAACCTTGTTTTCCCAATACCTAGAGAGAAATAACCAAAACTTAGGAGTACTATCAGCTACTACTACATCCATGATTACGCTCTTCATCGGTAATTGAGCCAGACTGATAACCATGTCCTTTATTACCCCTAAACACTTCGCTGCTCGGGAATCAAATGCATACAGATCATGGTAGGGTTTGGTAATACTCATCCCTAAATCATCCATAACAGCCTTTGGCATTAAATTGTGTGATGCTCCTGAATCTAACAAACAATTATGTATCATTTGTTCATGGACTGTCAGAGTAATGTATAATGGAGCATTAGAGGAAATTTGGGGTCTAAAATGGGCCTTATAAGAAAACGTGCCAAAATAAGTTTTTATGACTTGGAATTCAAGAACCAATAGAATTTCAATAAAATAAGTCAACCATAATGGTTGAATTGACATATTTTTCATTAAAAAAAACTACTTTTTTTGTTCGTATTTTCGACATATCTCATTGTGTTTTTACTCAAATTTTGATCGGGAGAGCTCATTGGATGTAGAATTTGATTCTGCATCCAACGAGTACCCACACTGCATACTTTTGACGGATCCCTCTACCCCAAAAATAAGAAATACCTGAAAAAATGTGATGATGACATCATCATCACATTTTTTCAGGTATTTCTTGTTTTTGGGGTAGCAGGATCCATCAAAAGTATGCAGTGTGGGTACTCGTTGGATGCAGAATCAAATTCCGCATCCAACGAGCTCTCTCGATCAAAATTTGAGTAAAAACACAAGGATATATGTCGAAAATACGAACACAAAAAGTAGTTTTTTTCTTTCTTCCTCCAAAATTAATCAATATTATTTTATTATTTTAACTATTATTTTATTATTTTAACTATTATTTTATTATTTTCCTTAGGAGGCCCATTTTAGACCCCAAAATTCCTCTAATGGTGAAGCACCTGCTTCATTTTTAGTCTTTTCAGCCAAGGAAGGTTTTCTTCTTGCAAATTCACTATGTCAAAAATAGGCTGATTTCTTGTTGAATTAAGCATTTTAAGAACTGATTCTTTATATGAAGGATTTTTCATCAATTCAGTTAAATGTACAGGAATCTTTAACTTTCCTAATTCATTTTCTAGGCTGAAATTTTGCACAGTTTTATTTACCTCTTCAACCTCCATGTTCTTCTTTTGTTTTTCTGAAACTTGATTTTTCTCTGTCACGGGATCAGAGAGATTCTCTGCAAGGGAAACCACCTTCTTCTTCGGGTTTTGTACTACTTGTTTTGGACCTGATATCATATTTACAGTCTTCTTGAGTTCATTTTGACAGACATCAGCAGTTACAGCAGTCATTTTCAGACCCAAATCATCTTCTGTTTCGAAAATATCAGCATCATAGCATTTTGCATTTAGAAACTCCTCTTCAGTGACAAAACCCCCAGACGATATTTCTCCAAAATGGTTCATATCCTGGTCAGCATCTTCAAATATCATCTCATCATCAACCTCTTATTCATCAGCAACATTATTTTGAAGAGGTGGTGGTACTCTTTGGTCCTCATTGTCTCTCCTTTCCCGCTGAATATCATTATTCCTGCATTCGCTAGGAATGAAATGGGGAGCAAATTTCCTTCTGAAATGATTCTGATTGTTAGGATTTCATTGACCTTCTGGAATAGGCTTGCTGGAATTTTTCTCAAGCTCTAATTTATTTAATTTTGCAGTCAAAATTTTTACCAACTTAGCCATTTCATCAATTTTCCCTTCAGCAGAATGAGAAGCAGAACTTCCTGGAGTTGCTTCCTTCTTTCCTTTTCTGTCATAAAGTTGCTAAGTTGTTTCCTTATTCAATATATTGGAAGCTATTATGTTAGATTCTACCTCCAATGTTGCATCCTGCATATTCAGTAAAGAAATAGGTCTCCTTTCTCTCAGTAGTAAGGAAAATTCATGATAGAAAGCATTTGCATATGTAAGTTTTGTAGAAGTTTCTATAGGCTTTATTTCTATGGGAATTCTATTGTACATCTTGTTAAACCTCTTTGAAAAGTATGCAATAGTTTCATCCTTTTTCCTCCTAAGGGCTCCAAACTCAGTTATGTAGTATGTATGGTCTTTGGTATCACCCCATTGTCTCATGAAGAGATCACAAATTTCTTCAATGATAGTGATTGAGTTAGCAAGAAACTCCCTGAAGCATTTCCTGACATTTCCATCAAGGTTCTACATGAACATTCTCATCCATACATCCTTGGCTTCAATGTTTTGGTTATCAGCATAACTAAGGAAAGATTCCCAATGTTCTTCAACTGTAGTTTCTTCTTGTCCATTAAACCTAGGCAGATATTTTTGATATTCACCTCTAGGCAGTGCATTTAAAGGATGAGGCAAGACCAATGGTGCATATCTGGCTGCAACCATCAGGTCCATCATGTCTATAGGCTGATTTTGGGCTGCCATTTTTGGACTGACTGATTTTGGTGATGGAGAGGATTGACTAGAACTTGGATGAAAGGGGTTTTTACCTAATTTCAGATGAAAGAGAGGTATCTTACCAGGAGAGGCAGTTTTAGCTTTTCTGAAGGATTGAGGATTAGTAAAAACTTGGAAACTTCTATCAGGAATAATAGGATTTAACCAAGGTGAAGTTTCTTCTTCTTTTCTTAGCACAGCTGAATATGATGAACCACCCAACTGCTCAGGGTCACATATGGATGATAAAGACTGAGACCTTCTAATTTTCCTTCCTATCTTTAATATCTGTTTAGGGTCTTTAACACCCAATTGTAATGGTAAAACAGGTCTGTTTCTAGTTCCAACTCCCCTAGTAGCCACTGTGTCAAACTTGGTGAAAAGTATCCTTAAAGATGTGTCGGTTTAAGTTCACCTCTTAAAACCAATGAAATGATAAGTATCCTAGGGAAAAATTTGTTTTCAACTTCGTTACCCGGCAAGGGCGCCAAAGATGTTTGAGCCAGAAATTGTTTCCAGGCTAGAAAGAAACAAGCCAACACAATCTCAAATATTCAATCAAACAAAACTAGGTTTTAGGATTTTTGAAAGGTTTTTATGGTTGTGAAGTTTTGGTGACCAAAGGGAATACATTCATAAGCCAAATAGGAACTGAATCACAAGTAAAGAAGAACGGAGATTCATAATATAATAACAAAGTATCCAACAGAACATAACAATGAAGTTCATTCACAATTGATAAGCATTACAAGCAATAAAACCTTAACCAGCAATGAATTTATCAATTATGTAGCTAAACAAGCTAAAAATGAAGCCAAAACATAGACTGAAGGGTAATATGGATCATATATTTCATAATTATGTTCATTAAATAAACATGAGAGTTAAGTACTTAGCTCATTAATAAGTCCAAAATACCTCCTTAATCCATCAAGAAATCAAACCCCTTGTTCTCTTTCTGATCTTCTTAAATACTGTTTTTCAAAATTGAGTTAGGGTCTAAACCCTAACTATTTTTAGCCTACTCATCGATAGGATATTGTCAAAATAATAATTACAAAATAAAGTATTTCTCAAAAACATAACAAGTAACTGCTTAACTAACAATACTCAAAGGTATTTAGTACCTTCTTCCAATAAATCTATTCCATCTAAGGCTTGGGCCTTTTTCCTAGCTTTCTGCTGCTCATCTTCCATATCTGTCATCCTTCTTGTAAGCTCCTTATTCTGTTGCTATAGGATTTTGATAGTCAGTTTGAATTATGCACATTGTAAATCTGTGCTTCTTTTCCTTTTTAGGGCCTCCTTGGAAACTGCAGTAAGCTCTTGGTAATGATCATTCACTTTTTCTAAGTCCTCCCTGAGTCTTCTATTAGCTAGGATTAAACCATCATTTGTTTCTTGCATGTACTCCATTTGATGCTTATACTGCTTGATGGTTCTTTGCAAATTTTCCTTTTCTGAGTCGAAATCTTTGCCTACTGTTGTATTCTGTAGCTCACTAGGTAGCCATGGGATATTTAGCCTTCTGAAGATGTCCTCATCTTCATGCAACAGCTCTGTCGAAACACCATGAACACTTGGATTTTCTTGATTTTCTGTTTCATTAGGTGCATTTTCATCCATTAACAACTTATTTTCTGAATAAGAAGCCTCCATTTCTTCTTTCGGTTGTTACTTCAACATTTCATCTCTTAATTCCAAAAACACAGCAGAAAGTTTGGTTTCGGTAAGGCTGGACTCTTCTACTGTATTCAATGGGTTCTTCCCTTCTGCAGGATGAGAAACTAAACATCCTAGAACTGCTTCCTTCTTCTCTTTGCTGTTACCTTTGTCAATCTTTGGCTTTTCATCAGAAGAAGAACTACCAAGCAGAGTTACCTTTTTTTTTATTTAACTTAGGGTTTAGTATCTTTTTCATATTTAGCCTCAATTTCTTTTTTGATCTGGTTTTGGGTCTCCATCCCAAGGAAAACTCTCCTACCATCTTTAAACTCTTTCTTTGATTCATGATAGAGGTAAATTCTTTAACCTTGATCTTCTTTTTCTTTGGCATGACTGTCTTATCTTCTTGACTAGAGAATTCCCTGTGTGTGCCAACCCTAGACTTAGCATTGACAGTCACCTCATCTCCTTCCAACAAGTATCCTTCATCTTTAGATAAAATGGTAATTGGGCTTCTTTGTTAGACCTTAGTATCTTCTTCCTCTACTGCAATCTTCTCTGTGAAATTTTTTTTTTCATCATTGAGTGTTTCTGTTGGTGCCTTATTTTGCACAGGATGGGTCTCCTTTTTAATAAACAGCAAAATTTTTCTCTTACTGTCGACCGAAGGCTGCTAAGATTCATAATCTCCCTTTGAAGGTTCTACCACTTCCTCAAGTTTGACACATTTTTAATTTTCAGCCTTGACTTTTTGTTCCAATTTTCTAATTAGGGCTTGACCCTTATCAACATGCTTTTTGGTAGGCCGGACTTCCTGGTTAATTTGGAACCTAGACCAAAGGAGAAAGTAGTCCCAAGTCTTTCCTTCTCTTTACAGAACAATGCTGATAATAAGCTTGATCAATCCATGATGGAAGATGGACTATGCAGTGTGGTCATGATGCTCCTTGATCCTGCTTGACATTTTCTTCAAACTCTTTAACAAGAAGAAAGGAAGAGTCATCCTTGATTCACCAAGAAGGTGCTGTAGGAACCTAAAATGATACTTGAAGACAAAATCATACCTCCCTTCATAGGTAATGTAGCTTTGTAGGACTTTAACGGGCTCTACCCATTCATCTCTGAAATTCTTGATGAGCACTCCCTTGCTCTAGTCTGGAACAATGCCAGGAAAAAGATATTTTTGGGCATTGAAGGTGAATGGAACCTTTTTGAGCCAAATCTCTCCTTCATTCTTGACTCCTATTGCTTCAGCCACCAACTATATAGTTAATTTGAATTTCAAAGTGTGAAGTGATACTGTATCTTGGTTATAAAATTGAACAAATTTATGAGAAACTTCAGTGTTATATCCATCAATATTCTTAAAGAAGTCCAACCATTCAGCATTCTCAAAGAGCTCTGCACAACCTGGAAACTTGTCAATCCAATTCAGTTCAGTTGGTTCAGCCCTGTTTGTCTTCCCACGTTTCTTCATCTACTTTCCCATGGATGAATGATGTTTTTGTGTGATTTTAAAGCCCTGTGAATGACCTAACAATGCTTTTTCCTTCAATTTTTCATAGTTTTGACAGTCAACTTTCTTTTGGATTCTCCCTCGCTTCTTCCCCTCAATTTTTAACAATCTGTTCTATTGTCAATGCAGGTAATGTTTTGAACTGATCTTGGGTAATGTAGGTCAAACAGACTAGCAAAAGTCTTTAACAAAGCTTCTGCTGAAATTTACTAAAATCCAATATGCTCATCTAAATGCCAGATCATCTCTGGAATGTAAAGAGACATCTATGTGTTGTGATTCTGCACAAATAGCACCCTTGGCTCCTTCTAATGCCACTAATGAGCTATCTCTTTGCAATAAATATTATGCATTAGCGATTTCAACTACTCGCTTCTTAGATTCAGATTGTGATTGTTTAACTAGGGGATTAGATGATATGAGCACAATCTTATGTGTGCTAACTTTCTGTTTTAACTTGCATTCAGCACAAAACCAATCAGCCTATGGCACATACTCAAACAAGGTCTGCATGCAATGGACATGGTCAGCTAACTCATTGCATTGATTACAGGAAACAAGTAAATCTGTGAAACCCTTGTCACCACAAATAGTACAGACCTTCACCTTACCATATTTGCAGGTCTTGACATGGAAATTTGTTTAATGTAACTAGTGTTTTTCAACTTATCATTTGCCAAAAAATCTAAAACCTTTTAGACTAATATCTCATCATTGAGAGCTTGTTAACAACATGAATTAATGTTTTCTTTAATTAGTTTAACATAACAAGCCTTAATGGAAAAACCCCCAATTTAGCAGGCCACGACCAATTTTACGCGAAATACCTCACTCCCGGCTTGCTGCAAGTGTTTAAAATTGATCTTTGGACTATCTGAGTGTCAAATTTAACCGTCCAGGTGTCTTCAAATCTTTTTCTTGCTTCCAATTGTCGCACTAAGAAAACCGTAAATTCGCTCTTCAACTGCAAATTTTGAATTCTAAGTGATTTGTCTTCAATCCACTTATTCACCAGCTTCATAATGCCTATGTGAAGAACCTCTTTCCATCAATCTTGCCTCATTCCTCTATCTGTCATGATTCGCCGAGCCCTAACTTCTGACTGCCATGATCTCCTTCACGTCATAGATCACACCTGTTTACATGATTATTTCTGATGAAACACGTATCAAAACCTGTCTACACATGTGATTAGTCATCTAGGAGCGCAATCATGGGAGAATTTGGTGTAAAAACCGACAATTTTAACGCCTGCGATATTCTTGTAGCGCCGCAGTGTAAAATTTTAACCGTTGCACTACAAGAATGTTTTAAAATCAAATTTGGTGCTTTTTAGCCATTAATTCCATTTTAAATAAGGTTTATATGGTAAACCTTGATCTTAGTGTTGATTTGTGAAATCTTTAATCAATATATATATCCTATAGAACCCTTCAGAACCTAAGAAAACAAAGAATAATAGAAACCTAAAGGAAAAATCAAAATTTCACTTTAAACCAAAATTTCATAAAAGTAAGTTAATGGGCAAGCTTAAAACAAAAATCACAAGCAAAATATAAAACTAAAGAAAACAAGTTCATGACTTAACACAAGGCACAGTATTTTGGAAACTTGTTAATGGTGCATGACTAAAGCAGTACAAAAATTAAAAACAAGTTAAAAAAAAGACCATAATGGTTAGACAAAAACTATAAAAAGCTGAAAAAAATCTAAAATAAACAAAATATGACCAACACGCATAAACCAAGATGACAGGAAATCAATGCTTCAACAACCGACATTACACCCACCGACATACCACCATTGACCGCTCACATGATCGACATCGTCCAACGAACCTGAAAGTCACATCACACCTTCATGACTATAAGCGCCAAAATCAAATCACCATTAACACAAACTCAAGTGATCGTGCTGGACCATCACTTTCGCCATTAATACACCCATCGACGAAAACATCAAATGCATCAGCTATAAATACAGGACCACAATAGGATCATTTACAATATTTCAAACAGAGAGAGCAACTTATCAAATAGAAAACTTAGAATAGAGAATCCTGAAGTAAAATTTGATAGAAAACCAACAAAATGGCACCAAAACAAAACATAGTTGTAGCCAAGACTAAGGAACTACAAACTGCTGAGACCCCATTAATGAGGAGGCTAAGAAACATAAAGAATGCTAAGGTTCAAGAGAACTCATGGGAGAAAACATGGGTCAAGATCAAGGAATGGGCCTATGTCATTAAGAAACCAACCCCAGCCACAGAGAAGATAAACCACAGTACTATCATGAACTACATGAACACATCGTACATGGAAATTTTTTGAGGTACAAAGGAAACAACAGTCAAATTCATTATAAGCCGATACCACAATGGCAGATTCTACTTCGACAGGCCAGTCAAGATCTCTGGCAAAGTAATATATAAATTGACTAGTTTATCCAACCAAGGTGACCGAGTACCAGTTGGCATAAAATAAGGGCTGGTAGAGAAACTAACTGGATCACCATCAGGAAAGAACTCAAAAAGGCTAATGATTAGCTAGATACAAGCCTGAATGCAACAAATCGTAGCTAAAATCATATAAACTAGGCTGACACCCATAGGTCGAGGAAGCAACCTAAAAATAGATATGCTATAGCTAGTGGATACCATTTTTGACATGGGAAAAATCTATAGATGGGTTGATTACATCAATGACATGTTCAAAGGAAACTGTGAGAAATGCCAGGAGTTGGGAGGGATTATAAGGTTCCCGTCCCTTATAATATGGATAGTAATGTATTACTTGTGCCTTGTCGGGGATGAGCAGTTCCAAGAACCGAAAAGATTCCATATGTGGAGATTCAAACCATTTTCCCAGACTAGAACATTGAAGGAACTGGAAAATTGCAAAGTGCTATTGGAAAACTGGTTCCAATAGCTTAAAGTCAAGACGACCAGATGGAGGGTGCCCCAGAACATCCGACGAAGTCTACCAAAAACTACACACATATAGATGGAACTAGACCATACTGCGTTGTGATATATGCAGGGTGCTAAGGAAAAAGAAAAGACTCTCAACTACTACACAACAGTTGAAGAGATTTTTCAGAGCTAGCTCGACAGTCTGGCACGAAACTATTGATACAGGTAAAAGCCAAGGAAGCAACCCTAGTGATAGAAGAACCACTCACCAACCAAGAAAAAGAAGAAGATTATGAACTATGGTTATACATTGGCACATTCGTCTCAGAGGAAACATTAGCAGAAGACACTAGTTGACTGTAAATTACAATCATACTGCCAACAACCCAAAGGGAAGGGACACAGACATAACAACAGGTAACCAATCCAGCTGAGAAAAGTGTCGGCCGAACTCAACAGTAGGGGGGAGAAAAAGGACCAGAGGATGACATAGAAATTGAAAACCTAGAGTATGCTATAACCAAAGAAAACATCTGAAAGTTATCAAAGGAAATAGCAGCCTCAAGGAAGAGGAGAAAAACTCAGGAAAAGAAACGAGGGAAGGGGAAGCACAAGCTTATCATTGTATAATCATCATAAGATGAATACGAATTCACAACCATGACCGTCGACATCATAGAAGACGCCATAGCAAACAAAATTTCGATGGAAGCACAGTTCCAAAAATTTGTTGAAGTAGGAGCACAACAAGGTCGGCCAAAAAAGGTAAAAAATACAAATACCTCAACGACCAAAAATATTGATGATCTAGTGTCTACACCCCCACCCCCATCTCTAACCCAAATCATGCAAGAAGCAATTCCATAGCTACCCTCAATAATCCCAGTCGACGTATGCAAAAATGCTATGCTAAAAACCTTGAATGAAAGGTTTGACCAAGATATAGATTTCAAGGCATACATCGAAAAATTTCCTAAGCTACTTACCTCTGTACAAAATATAACTACTAAGTGCCCCGTGTTTGAAACTGGTGGATCTAGACAACAAATTATTCAACTTGGCCAAATACCCCAGAGGTGAAGGACTATGGAAAATTTAAAATCAGCATTTGTAAGAAACCCCGACAAGATAGCTGAAGTTGTCGCAAGTCTAACTACATCTGTCACCCCAACCGACATTGCAATCCTTCCAAATTCCAACAAACCAGCAAGATATGGGAAAGAAGAGAACATGGATGAAATCAATTGAGAGATCGACAACCTATTCTCCAACATCCCAGAGGGTTCACCCCCACAAATTGATGACGTGACACTTAACCACATCCCCACCACTCCAATCACACCCTACCATTCACCATCACCATCACCACCACCACCCCCCAACCTAGAACCTATGACTAAACCACCTACACCTGACCCACCTCTACCATCAGTAGCAAAAACCTCTGCACAAAATCCACCAGATTGACACCCAGCTGCAGAACTCTTCCTACAAACCCAACCAGAAGCCCCCCTAACCACTACAGGCCAACAACTAGACAAGCCATTGCCAGAAAATCAACCACCAAAAAATATGACTCTTACAGGTACATAAGTACAGTAACAAGCAAAGAAAAAGCATAAGAGGAAGAGGGACAGAAGGAAGAGAGACCATCAACCCCAAGCGACAATGGTTCACATCAGCCAACTTGGGTTGACGACTGCAGTCAACACAACAAAGCTAAAGGATGGAGAGTTGGGACAACTCTTGGAAACCCTAGCTATCGAAGAAAAAATAAGGAGCCAGAATAGATGCAAGGAGCTCAACGACAATGAAAGAGAATAAGCCAAGCTCCTAAACAAATGCAAAAACCTTGCGCAATCTGTGATACCAAGACCAATAGTGGTTGACATTGACAAGACGCTAGAGAAATCCTATCAATTGTATGAAAGCATGGTTTCGGCACTACAGACACAAATGCAAAACAAAAGAGAGGAGCAAAAAGAAGAAACAACTCAACTACTGATGTAGTAGCATACATCCTTTTCCGAAGCTTACAAAGTACTTCAAGATCACATGGAGGAGTCGGTCATAATAGAAGGGGTACTACAGGACTAGCCTACTTATTATGGGAAATTCTTCCATCAGGCATGATAAGAAATCCAAGCACTGGAGAAGAGGAAGAGAACGAAAGAAGCACTGAGAAGCATGATCAAAGATCAAATCATGGTCGAAACAACCAAACTGCAGAAGCTCGAGAGACAAGCACACCGGTGGCTGCAATAGGCAATTCTGAGCTTGGACAAATTAGACACTATCTATCCATAGATGAAAAGACTTTAAGAGACGGAAGAAGAAAAATACCAGTTTTTGGGTCCTGACATGGAAAGGATAGTAGACCTTTCCCTTCAAGAGAAGATGTCGACACTATGAAGCCTTACAACATTAACCATCGACATCTAGAAAGTACCGCAAAGTTGGATAGAATTCCAATATTAGCTGGCCGTGATAGCATAAGAAATTGTTAAATTTTGGGTATAGAAATGACCAACTATTCGACTTCACAACCCATGAAAGTCAAACAAAAAAATAACTACTTTAGACAGCCAAATATTTTTGTTGAGTACCTCCCTTGTTTCTTCGGGACGAAGAACAATTTTGTTAATGGGGGAGATGTTGGAGGAGCTAGTCGGTAAGCCGACTAATTAGAGATTAGTTCGGCCACCTAAGGTCGTGTCGGTTGACTGAACTGACAAGAATTTATTTGTAACTGTTTTGTAAATGATATATATTAAGTTGTTGATCCAGATGAGAACTCGGTTCAGCTCTATGTATTGTAAGCACTCTTCTATTATAATATAATCTGTTATTCTTACACCTGTTTTCTTGTCTCTTGTCTCTGATATGTCTGTATGCTTTTAATGTATATTATTGGTAACCCTTTGTGATCCGTGAGATTACAACAACATTATCAGAGAGAGCAATCCTAATTCTTCATTGCAACATAACTACATCCTGACAGCAATATACTATTTCACCATATGGGTAGAAGCTATTCCATTACAAAAAGTAAATGGAGAAGCAATTATGGACTTTCTGCAAGACCATATTATGACCAGTTTTGGGGTTCCAATTTTCCTGGTTTTTTTATAATGATTCATATTTTTCATCTATTAAATTGACTACATTTGCAAATGAAAAAGGAATTAAACTCCACTATTGTGCTAACTACTATTTACAAGGAAATGGTTTAGCAGAATCTACAAATAAAAACCTCATTATGATTTTGAAGAAGACGGTCATAGAAAATCAAAGGAGTTGGCATCTAGCTTTGCCTAATGCACTTTGGTATGATAGAGTAACACCCAAGAACTCCTTAGGTGTGTCATCCTACACTCTTGTATATGGAAAAGAAGCTATCTTGCCTCCTAAGATTCTCTTTCCATCTTCTAAATTAGCCCAAGACTCTAGAGGAATTGAGAATGAAATTCTGCAAATCAGAACTCACAATCTACTAAAGTTAGAGGAGTCTATGTCCAAAGCAAGAGAGAGGTTTAAAAATCAACAAGAGATGGTGAAGATATGGTTTGATAAGGATAAATCCGAGGAAAGGGAATTTGAAGTAGGTGACTTGGTTCTTAAGTGGGATCACCTGCAAGATGAGAAGGGAAAACACACTAAGTTTCAGAAATTATGAATAGGCCCTTTTTAGGTTGCAGAAAAGTTAGGCCCCACAACTTACAAATTGCAATATTTATAGGGGTGGGAAGATAAATTACCAGTAAATGGTTTAGTTCTAAAACCCTATTTTTATTAATAATTTTTAGTTGCCTTTGTATATGATTGTTTTTTAGTTTTAGTTGATTTACATTTCACTTGCTCAAGATTTGATTTCTTGTAATTTTTGGTTTGATTTACCTTATGTTTCAATAAATCAACACAATTGTTGGCTTTGGAGTTCATCAGAGTTCTAGATAAACTAAAATTTTTGACCAAATACTGTTGCTATTTGCACATACATAATGCTTAATGATCCTTGAAGGTTAGTAGATTATCTGAATAGATTATGAACACATTGAAGTCATTTTTAATCCTTGTAAAATAACTAAGGTTAGAAGAGTCTAGAATACTATTTTGGGTTTCCATCCACTACACACTAAAGTCTATCCTAGGAGGCTAACAACAAAAGACCCATGGAGCAGAAGCAGGGTAAGAAGTTGTATTATTTTTAAATGATCCCATTCCACAAATGAAAGCCAAAAGGCTAACAAAATTCAAATTCTCCTAGGATGAAAAAATATATCAAAAGAATACTGCAAAAATCAGTTTGGATAAGATTTCTTGAAAGTTATTCTCCATTTGTGAGTTGAAATCAAAATATCTCTCACACAAAAGGACACTACGGATAGAAGAACCTGAACCAAATTTTAGAAGGAAACCAATAAGAGAGCACTCAAAAGGACAAAATTATGGAAGCATCAAAATAATGCAAAATGGTATGGGAATGAGAAACAAATGAATATATATTTTCAATATCTGTTACAATCCTGTGGTGTCTCGGTTGGAAGCTATCCAAAGGAAGAAGTAAAACAAAATTCATATCTTGGCCTCAGAAGAGTTATCTACACAATGAAAAACTCGTTCCCCTTTTTTTGGCATTCAGACCATAATCAATGTTTGAAGTTCATAAATCTTGTATTCTAAGAAATCTAGTCATCTTAGAGGAATCTAATAAAATAGTCTAACATGATATTTTAAAGCAGTTGCTGTTAAAAAGTCAATTTTCCAGAGATTATGTGTTCACCAGTTAGTCGCCAATTGTTGTTGCTGCAACATTTCCAAAAATATTTTTTATATTTTTTGGCCCCCGTTTGAAAATATTAATTTGCCTTTGTTTTATTTGACCTTGATTTTTTCTTTTCCATGAGGAACTTGTAGAAAATTTTCATTTTGACTAAGGGAGAAAGGTCTTTTTGATCCGATGCAACGGGCATGTTTTCCATTCCGAGACACAACATCAGCCTCATCGTTGCTATCCAATCACTATGGTGAGTCGTTCACTTCTTGTTAGCCACTATAGCAAAAAATATTCCATGATTGGGCTGCTACGGCAGTTACCGTTTTAACCTATGAGCCAATTTTTGAATGTTTCCATTGCGTTGGCGAGCTCCTTATTTTGCGTTCGCTACGGCAACAAGTTGTCGTTTGTTTTCTGATTTATTTCCTGCGAGCCGCTACGGTGGCAATTCTCATCGGTCATGAGCTGCTACAACGCGCTTGTCTCTGTCTCACAAACTATCGTCGGTATGTTCCATCTACAGTGGATGATTGTTCATGTCCTGTCCACTACGATGGTGGACATCAAAGAGTGTTCATTTGGAAATTCGCAACCCACTACACCGGGGTTTCTCTTTAAGACTGATCCACTATGAAGGATTGATCTACATTTTTTTTTCTCCGAAGGTCTCAGTGGGCGCTCCATCGCTGACGTATGTTGGTTTTCTGGCCGCTATTGCGGATGATTGATCATGATGAATTATGTGTTTGGCCAGTGGTAATTGGTGGCAACAAGGGTTCTTTTGGTCCCACATGTGCCTATGTTTTAGGTTTTGTTACCGCGCGAGAATCTTTTTATATGCTTGTTTCACTTTTTTTCTTTCACCTTGTGGTTTTATGGAGTAGGTGAGGCTGAAAAGCATTTCCTGTTTGAGCCATCTATGCAATTTTCTAGTGGATGTCACAGGCCTGCACTCATGAACTACGTGGAGCCATATTTGACAGATAGGAAGGTGTCCCCACTTTTTCCCAGTGATTGGCTCAATGAAGTCAGAGCTGTCATTAGCGGTGGTTAGGTTTGGCTCGATTATAAAGGTTTTAGTTTCTCATCCTTTGTTAGGTCATAATGCCCAGATGTTTCTTTTCCTTGCCCTAGAATTTGCATAGGCATTATGAGGGTTTGGGGGGCGTTTTCTCTCAGTCCACTAGATCAGATATTTTTGTCTCAGAGGGTCGAGATTTGCGCCAGTATGGATGCAATTGGCCACTCATGCATGGTTGTTGGCCTTAGGGGAAGTTTTCTTTTCAGGGCCTGTAGGGGGAGTCTCCTTCGATTTCAGCCATGGGAATTGTGGCATCATTTTTCCCTAGGGCTTTGGCATCGTGATTTTCTAGGTTTTGTTTTTTTGAAGTCTTGTCGTGACTGAGAGAGAGTGAGAACCATTGGGGGTTTTCAGTTTAAAGGTAGCGCGCAAATTTTTTTCGTTAGGGTTTCCCGCAGTTTTGATTGCGTTTGTTTCTTTTAGCCGTAGCCCTGAGTGAGTCGTAGTGTTGTTTATGATGGAAGGGATGAATAGGGTAAAATAATTTTAGTTTCTATTTAAATGATATATATGTGTTATTGATATGACTGTATGGGTGCTAAGACATTTGTTTTGCAGGTATTGTTCGTTGCCGAAACTATGCCTAAAAAGGGGAGAAAGAAGCTCAAAGTCCCTGAGAGTGATTCAGACATAGAGATTGCTGAAGCTTTGCCTGCAACAAATGTCAAGATAGTGTACGAGGATACCAAATAAGTTACAGGAGAAGAGCCCGAGTTGAAATGGGGCCAAATATACCCCATGATTTTTGAGAAGAAAGTTCCAGAAGCTAGATTAGGGGATCTTGCCTTATATGAGAATATTCTAAGGTTTGGGCTAACAAAGACAGCCACTAGACCAGAGGTTTTTCCTTGTGCCGAAGTCATGGGTTGGATTTTTCCAAAGCTAGACAAAGTGGGTATGATAATTAATGATATTGTTGGAATATAAGCCATTGGGATTATACGTTATTGTAAATATTAGGAATATGAAGAGACTCTCGGATGTGTGATCCCAAGAGTCATTGTAGATGTATAAATAAAGTCATTCTATGGAAAAATAATATGAATTTGGGAGTTATTCTACCTAACAGTGGTATCAGAGTGATTCATAACTCCTACATGTATAGTCTGCATTCTGCTGCTATCTGCACCCTAGGCTTTCCTCAGCCTGCAGATTGCATGCATTGGTGCATGCGCTGGCTGCCCTATCCTTCATGAGTGATGTGATAGTATCTCTCTGAGCTGAATGAGTCACCCTCCTCCTCTTGCATATTATTGTTAATGCTCTTCCATTGTGGATACTACCATGACCTAGTCTGCTCAAAGGTCGAGTTGCTTCTAATTCGAATTGATAGCTCGTTATATTGGGTACTGTAGCTGCTTGCCACTGCTGAGAACGACCTCGACAACACAATTGTTGAATCATTGCAGAAACATGGTTGATTAAAGGTGTTAGAGACTTGAGATAGAGATCGTTTATTGCTGATCAGTTTTACATACATATATTGTCATTGTATTGCTCAGTTGCATATTGGAAATAGTCATGAAGATTAGTATCTTGAAGATTGACTGCTCGTAAAAAGTGATATAGTCTTTACTGGAGAGTTGCGGCCAGCTCCTGGACTTGGTGTCCTCTATGATTGGAAATTTACCACAGTGTTGTGTGCAACGTAGGTATCGAAAGGAGGAAGTAGCAAAATATAAAATTTAAGCTCCAGCTCGTGTTGGTTTGGTTGCTCCAGTTGATGTGGTTTGTATCGATCTCAAACATCATTTTTGTAAAAGGACAATTTAATTTTTTAAAGACTGATATATGATGGCCTCTTGCTATGAGTGAATTGCTACGAGGTGGAGATTTCATCATGGGCTGCGTTGGAGGTTCCCGGGAGACTATTGATGCGTATTGCTGAAGACTAACTACATATCCATTTTGTGTTGGATTGTTGTATGGACTGCATCTTCCTGTTTTGCTACGACTGTCTTGAGACTGTGTGGTCACCACCTACGTACTAGTGTGACCTTGATCATTTTACATCAATCCAAGAGAAAGAAATTGTGTAGGGCTACGAATTTTTGCATTAAGAAGTGCTGCGATTACTGGGGTGGAAACCCTAATTTTCTGTGGTGCGTCCTCTCTAGGGTGGAAACCCTAATTTTATGTAGCTTATGTTGGTAAAGACTACATCGTGGATGGTGTTTTCTCTTGTCTGCGGTGAACTGTTCATGTTGATAAACTGTGACCATTCTCTGAAGATTGTGTAAGATCGTGGAGTATCCTGAAGTTGGAGAGTGCTACGATTTCTTTGTTTTGTATTTGCTGAGCTTGTGACTTCGTTGGTTGAAGCTATCTTGCTACTGCGAGTCCAGTGAAGACTCAGTGCATGAAGGTAAAATATTGACACTCTAATTATTTCTAACTGTTGGACTGCACAAAACCTAATTTGTGACCTAATTTTGTGTGTTGGAGATTGAGTGGGAATTCTGCAAATGTTTTCCATGTGTATGAAGTATGTATGATGCGGCTTGTTGTATGCAAATATTTTCAAATTTTGTATGACAATAGCAGAGACATTGAAATTGTTGTAAAGCTTGAGGAAGGTGGCAGAGACTTAGACCTGCACCTTTACTCTTTCTTCTTTTTCTCCTATTGTTTTAGTTGCAAGATTCATCACAAAAGATGCAATCTATAGCATCTGTAGTTGGTGCCACCCTCACTGGAAAATACACTTATCCAGAATGGTGGAGGAAGATCAAATATGCCTTCATCTACAATGACCTTTGGGATGGTATTTGCGAAGGCACCACAATAGAGACAGAAGCTGAAGGGCCCATAACTAGAGACCCAGGACCTCCAGAATACGAGAAAGAGAAGGCCATTTGGAAAACAAAAGACAAGATAGCTTTAGCGGTAATCACTGCCACAGTCAGTGAAGAGGTGAGCCAACACATATTTCCTACAAAGTCATGTTTTGAAGCACTAAAAATGTTAAAATATCTGTATGATTCGCACTCTGAAATGGAATTTATTCAACTAATGTCAAAACTATTCAGTTTAGAAGTAAAAGACAATGATCCCGTGTTAGTTTCCTCTGAAATCAAAGCTATCATGCCCAAGATTAAAGCCACTGGTATGAAACCAGATCTTCCCCTTGCAGCATTTGTAAAATATTTGTATCCTTCGCACTCCAACTATCTTGAGTCATTGCAAGCAAGTGACAAGTTCAAATCACTGACATTTGACACCCTAGTAGAGAAGATAGCTGACAGAGAGAAATCTTTTGGTAAGAAGACAACCGAGCATTCTGAAGAATCACTTTTCTTTGCTCAAAAAGAAAAGAACCACACCAAAGACCAATCCAATGATCAACCCAAAGGAGAAAGCAACAAGAGAGTCAGAGGAAGAAGAAACTTCAGAGGTAGAGGAGGCAAAAAAAACTCCAGCAAAAGATTAGATTTGAAGTGCAAGCATTGTGGAAAGATTGGACACACAACAGATCAAGTTTATTGTAGCATGCAAGATTTGGTCATCTGAATTATAAAAGTCTTCATTTGTTGAGAAAGAATGATGTATTTGGTTTTCCCACCATTCCCAAAGAGAAGAGCAAATGTGATGCATGTATATTAGGGAAACATAGTAAGTTGCCATTCCATGAATCTAATTTCAGAGCAAGTAGGAAATTAGAATTAGTGCATTCTGATTTATGTGGCCCAATGCCAACTTCTTCTGCCAATGGGAATAAGTATTTTATGACCTTTGTTACTGACTACTCAATAATATGCTGGATTTACTCATTAAAGACAAAATCAGAAGCATTTCAAACATTCAAGGACTTTCATGCATTGATAGAAAAACAAGCACAATCTAAAATTGGTACACTTCGCACTGACAATGGGAAAGAATATGCTTCAAATGCTTTTGAAGATTATCTTTGCCAACATGGAATTGCACATTGGACTAAAATTCCCTACAATACTCAACAAAAGGGTGTAGCATAAAGAATGAACAGAACCATAATGAATATGGTACACTCAATGATGTTTTTTAAGAATGTAAAACTAATGTTTTGGGGTGATGCAGTTAAATGTGTAGCCTATTTGAGAAACAGAAGTCCCTCAAATTCTCTTGATAACAAGACTCCACATGAAATGTGGTTTGGCCATCTCCCTTCAGTCAGCCATCTCAAAGTTTTTGGTTCCACCTGTTATTCCTTGATTCCAAAGGAGCAAAGAAATAAGCTTGGTGCTCGAAGTAGAAAATGCATTTTCCTGGGGTACGAAAAAAACTCCAAGGCATACCGTCTATATGATGAGGTAAACAAGAAGTTTGTTATTTCCAGAGATGTCATTTTTCTTGAGACTAATAAAAATGACCAGTCCATTGAGAGACCGCTTGATCATTTGGAAAAATATCCTCATCCAAAGAAATATTATAAAAATGAATATGAAATTCCAAACCTTGAAGGGGGGATTCCTATTCTAGATCAACCTTTGGAATTTCCATATGAAGCACCAACTCCCCTGCATGAAGAAGTTCCTGCTACTTCACCTAAACAAGAGATTCAACTGGATGATGTGATTGAGAGACTTGGAAGACTCAACCTTGAAGGAAATGAAGCACCACCAGCTGATCAACCAGGACCATCACGGAAGATTCCTAAATGGGCCACAAAGACACTTGAAATTGTTTATCCGGATGAAGTTGGAAAAACGGGAACGAGAAGTTCAAAAAGACATGAAGATGGAGGAGAAGCATATAATTCAGGTGATGACATGGATGTATCATTTTATTGTGAATTTAATTTATCTTCTAACTTTGAACCAACTTCCTTTGAAGAAGCTGCTACTCGAGTTGAGTGGAAAGAAGCCATGCAGAATGAGTATGATGCATTCATGAAGAATGGAACTTGGAAGCTGGTTGACCCTCCAGTTGGAACCAAACCAATTGGTTGCAAGTGGGTGTACAAGAACAAATACAGATCAGATGGCTCACTTGACAAGTAGAAAGCAAGGCTTGTAGCAAAAGGCTATGCACAGAACGAAGGAATTGACTATGAAGAAACGTTTTCTCCTACAGCAAAATGGGCTACCATCCGTACCTTACTCTCTTTAGCTACTCAGAATGGGTGAAAATTTCATCAGATGGATGTGAAGACTACTTTCTTGAATGGAGACTTGAAGGAGAATGTCTTCATGTCTCATCCAGAAGGCTTTGTTGTGAAAGGAAAAGAACAAAAGATATGCAAGCTTGTCAAATCCTTGTATGGCCTAAAACAAGCGCCTCGTGCATGGTATGAAAAATTAACCGAGCATATTTTGAAGTTAAATTTCAAACATTTTGATCTTGATGATGCAACATTGTTTATAAAGAAAGTTGGAAGATCTGTTGTGTATATTGTGATGTACATAGATGATCTTTTGATGACAGGGAACAATGAGAGCTATATAGCATCCATAAAGAAAGATTTGGAAAAGATATTTGAAATGACAGATATGGGACATCTCCACTATTACTTAGGAATTGAAGTCACTCAACATCCTAAGTACATATTCCTATCTCAGAAAAAATATGTTGGAGAACTACTAGACAAATTTTGCATGATAGAATGCAACCCTATCTCTATTCCAATGGAACAAAAAATGAAGCTCACATCAAGCGAAGGAAAATAATTTGAGTATGTGACCAAGTATCGACAACTTGTAGGAAGACTTATCTACCTTACAACAACGAGACCATATATTTCTTATGTTGTTGGCATACTTTCAAGGTTCATGCATAAACCTTGTGAAGGACATTGGTCAGCTGCAAAAAGAGTTCTAAGATACTGACACCCCTTCATATTAAGGGGGGGATTATTGGAATATAATCCGTCAGGATTATACGTTATTCTAAATATTAGGAATATGAAGAGACTCTCGGATGTGTGATCCCAAGAGTCATTGTATATGTATAAAGGCATTCTATGGAGACATAATATGAATTCAGGAGTTATTCTACCTAACAATGATGAAGAAGGAAAACCCGTAGCATCATTTGCACCAGTGTTTATCTCGAAAGCATACAGTTTACCAGAAGCAGAGATAAATGTGACCACAGATTGGGTCAAGAGCATGAAATTCAACTATACCACCATAGTGAAGGGAATGATGATTAAAGGTAAAACATTCAGACATAAGCAATCGAGAGAGTATGAAACATCTAGTGTTCAAACCCCATTCATATTATTAACATTGATGTTGAGTCAGCTGCATGGTAGATGTGATGGGAAAACGTACAATTTTGGGTGGATTCCACTCATGTATTATGTGGAAATGGAGGGCACATTTTTTAACTGAGAACATATTGCCACCAAGAACTTGTCTAAAAGTATCAAGGCATCCTAGGAGGGTCTAAAGTTGAGCAAATCAGAATTCGATATGTCATCCTTTTTGTTGGATTGCATAATATATAGGCATAAGTTTGAAAAGCTAAAGTGTGTATGGATTGAAGGGAAAGATCCTATTTATGTTTCCTATCATATTATAGGATCCCATAAATATCACACTCATTGTCAGCTAATTTGTGAAGAATTCACAAGGCCCTTTTATAGGTTAATATTTTTAGAGGATTTCCCATGTTTGTCGGAGGGAGCAGTGGAATCTATAAAAGGATTCAGTGACTATTTTTCACCAAGGAAGGCACTTACATGAGAATGTATGGAGGCATAAGAGAACCTTCATTGCTTCCTAAGTATGCAACAGACTATATTGTATTGAAGGAGGCAGTCAGGAAGTTATTCCTAGATGGTTTTGGAAGCCATTTGTTTGATATCAAGAAGGTAGTTTTCCCACTAGTGCCTTTTTATGTGGGAAGTTACAATTTTAACAGAATCAAAAGTGCTCCAGATTTTTTCAAAGAGATGGAAATATTCCACTTTGGACAAAAACGATTCCATCGGAATGACTCAGAAGGAAAGGTAGCGGCTCACAAATCTTCTCACAAAGTAAATTTTGAGTATACCGATCACATAGACAAAGAAGAGAAAATATTCAGAAATGTCTATAGTATGGAAGCCTTGAGAAAAAGGTTGAAAGGAAAAGAATTTGGTGCTAAAGGAAGTAGCAGCAATAACCCATATCCATTTGAAGGAGATGAGGAAGCTACAAAGAAATCTTAGGAAGAAATCACTCGTATGGTTGCAGCTGGAGCAAAAATGTTATTGCTTGAAGAAGCACAAAAGGATCAGGAAGAAGCTAATAAAAGAAAGAACACAGACGTTGTTCTGAAGAAATTAGCAGAGTTGAAAAGAGATTTGGCTAACGGAGATTAGGATCTGATCAAGATATGCAGGATAAAGGGGGTCAAGGCTAGGATACTGAACAAGTTTGAGGTGGTGGGCAAGGCCAGGATACTAACCAAGTTCGAGGATAGTGTGTTTAGATGAAATTCATTTTGATCCTAAAACGATGTCCATTGTATGGAGGACAAAGAAAACGTTTAAAGTAGTCTCTTAGCTAGTAGTCACTATAGTGACAAAGAGAACAGTCATGAAAAATGTGGAAGAGTATCCTAAGGAATTAGCTGCTATGGGCATTACAAATGCCTATGCAAATTCTCATAACATGGATAAGATTATGGAGAATATTGAGAAATACAAAGCAAAGATGGCTGAAACGAAATAAGTTCTAAGAAGAGATGAGAGGGTAGGCAGAGAGTCCAAAAGAAAATATGATGCCACCTTGTCAAAGTTCGAAAGACTTCAGCAAAAACATCAGATATTAGAAGCATAACGAGACAATATGAAATCATCATTGGAAGAATTGAATAAATATTAAATAATTCTAGGAAATAAAATGGCTGAAATAGAGTTGCAGAAGACTACTGCTGAAGGGAAAACCAAGCATTATGAAACTCAAGTAGTAGCCTTGGAGAACCATAAAGCTTCATTGGAAGCCTCACTAAAAAAAGAAAATGAATAGAAAGAATATATTGAGGCATTAAAGAAGCATTCTCTCACACTTAGAATTAAAATTCATCAGATGCAACTTCAAATAGCAAAGGAGATGTTAAAAGTTCAACAAGTAGAAACAAGGATGGAGGAAATTGTGAGTACAATGACTTATTTCTTAGACAGGACCCAAGATATCCTGGAGATTCTCTAAGGATGTTTGACTTGGTTGGAAACAACCAAGGAACCTCCAGCTCATGCACCCATCAAGGACTTAGAGATGGTGAAGCTAGAGTATGAATTGATTGAATTTGGGAGTAAAGCAGTAGAGGAATTGATAAAAGCAGTCTGAAGGACCAAAGGTGTTTGCGCGGAGTTCTGCAGGAAAGTTCTCACAACTTATAATTTTTGTCAAACATTTGCTAAGAGAAGGTTAGAATAATTTCCTGATCATGAAGGATTTCTGAAGCAATTGCAGGTCAGATGGATGGAAGATGAACAAAGTATCCAGCTAGTCAAAGGTTTGGATGAAAAGGTGCTGAAAATTGCAATAGCCCAAGCAGCAGTGAGCAGTCATTTATTGGAAGATCAACTATGGTTGATACTATCCAGAGTGGAAAATATAAGATCCCAAATTTCTAAACATGAAATCACTATCAGATTTCTAGAGTCCTCTAGATTCGAGAATATTACAACATACACAAATATTTGGAAGAAATTTATTAATGATGTGGCTGGGTCCACTTAGTAATTTGTTTTATTAGTACATTTTGTAATATTTTCCTAGGTTAGCAAGTCCACTAGAATAAAAAATGAAATTCTGTAACTGTTTTGTTAAGAAGTCGGAAGGTCAAGGGAGGCTAAGAGACATTTGAATTTGTATAAATAGGGATCAAGACGATAGAGTTAAGCACCTTTTTTTTCATGCTATCTTTATGAAATGTTATTGTAAGAAGAACTATTTCCTCTTATAAAGAGTTATTGTAAGAAGAAATATAAAGAGTTTATATTTTCTGCTGGAGAAGTCACTGTGGAGTCTCAAATGCTTTCCATAGACTAGTTGAATGTGAACTATTTTTGTTTCATCTTGTGCTATGAACTGTGAGATCATTCTAACTTATGAATTATTTCATTTTATGAATGTTTTCCTGTTTTTTTATGTGAAACTTATGCAATATGAGTAATGAATTTTTTAATCAACAATGAGCTATCTCTTTGTTTATCTTTCTACCTATATCCATGTATTCTGAAATATAAGAGCTATGTATAATATTCTAAATGAATGTGGTAAAGTACTTTACCCATCATTAATTATAGTATTGATCTCTAGGGATAGGTTAGATAGAATTAGTTAGAATTAGTATAGTTTGATATTTGTTTATGATTTAGAAGCGAAAGAGGTAAGATGAGAGGTAAGAACCTGCACATCACATTGTGACACTCTTCGTTTCTTTGTCAACTACACTTAATTAGGCAGTTTCATATCATACATAAATATATAACTAAAAAATACACTTAAATGGTGGATCGGGCCGTAACTGGTTAAACGAGCTTTAATGGTTACCTGACCTATGGTAGTTGAACCATAAACTGGACGGATTCCCCATACCAAACAATAACAAGCTAATTGGGAACTACCAAACAATAATGAGCTAATTGGTAATGCTTATTGGGGATAATCCCTACTATTGTTACATGAGATTTTCTAGGCCTAAACACCTCCATAATGTGCTACTACAATACCGTCATGTGCCTCTACTAATACTCTTTCCTGCTCATGTAGAAGAACATATCAACGTATAATTTCATTCGGATCCATCTTCTATAGTTGTCTTACGATTAGATGGAATTCAATGGCTCTGACAACTAGTTGCTTCTTCTAAACCATGGTGAATTCTCCTAGGGATTTCCCTGTCACTAAAAATTGAAAGATGTGTTTGTAATGGTCATCCACCATTCCCACTCTAAATAACTGCACATTAGGAAAGTTGTACTTGATGCACTTGGTTCTTCACCTGAATCTATCATTGATAGATGATCAGGTCCTGTATTCAATTGCCATGGTTTCACAATGATCTCGATATCAAACTCTTGAAATAGTAGCAGCCATCGACATATATTTCCCGCCAACATAGGCTTGTTGACCAGGTACTTTAATGCTAAGTGATCCATAAAAAATTTTAAATGTCCTCCTAACAGGTAGTGTCATAGTTTTTGTAATGCATACACCATTTCCAATCCTTCTCTTTCTATCACAATGTAGTTTCTTACTGCCATAGACAACTTCCATCTTAGGAACAGAATCGAGTCATCAATTTCTCCTTCCCTTGGTTGAGCCAAGATTACCCCTAATGTGACTCATGAAACATCGACATGAGCATGTAATATTGGTGTTGTGACCATATTTTTCTTTAGAGTATTGAGGATTCTGTGGCACTCATCTTTCCAGTCGAAAATTGAATCTTTCTTCAATATCTTCTCTATTGGCACAATGATTATTGTGTATCCTATTGTTAACTTTAGGTAGTACCCTAAGTGGTCTAGCGTTGCCTTTAGATATTTTACTATTGTTGGTGTCGGTAAGTCGACAATTGCTGCGATCTTGGAGGGATCAACCAACATAACTTCCTTGCATAGCATGTGTTCCAACAAAATTCCAAATGGTGTATAAAATAAACAGTCCATCAAATTTAATGAAATATGATGTTGTCGACACCTTTCTGCCATAAGTTGAAGATTTGTAGTGTAGTATTTCACTAGGACATAGATGGTCAAATCAGCCATATACATTGCTAGGAATTTATGAATGAAGTCCTTAAACACAACAACAAATATTCTTAAAAAAATCACAGGTGCATTTTTTAAACCAAATGACATCACCATGTACTGAAAACATCCTCATTCTATTACAAAATTGGTTTTGTGTCTATCCTCCTTTGCAATCCTTATTTGGTGATAGCCCAAAAATCCATCTGTAAGCAAATTGATTTCTTGTCCTCCAACTCCTTCTAGTACTTCATTAGTAAATGGTGTTGGGAATTGATCATGAAGTCTTGATTCATTCATCTTCATTACATCAACAAAGATCCATATTTCCCCCATATTGTTGTTCTGCACCACCATCAAACTAATCCACTCTGACTCTTCCGTACGCTTGATAATTCCAAAATCCACCATCTGTTCTAATTATTCTTTGACGCGCTCTTTGTATCTCAGATGAAATCTGTATGGTCATTTATTTCTTTGTTTCACATAATTTTTAAGTGGAATCTTCATTTTTTCCATATCACCTAAAATTCCTTTCATATCAAAAAATTTGGTCAAGAATAAGTCCTAAAACTCATGTAGCAGGTTGGTGACTTCATCCATCTCCAAACCTTCCCAATAATCTCCAATTCTAAGAACATTTGGGTCCTTTATCATCCCAATATTGACCTTTTTTAGCTTTAGTGGTTGATTGAATTTTTTACCGATCAATTTTGGTGTTGCGATGTCATGAATTCCCTCTAATTTTAGAATGTCAAAATATCCTATATCATCATCTCCAGTTTCCATTGTGGTGCCATTAGTAAATCGGGTGGAAATACCTCCAACACTTTATCACAAATGTCTTGTAGTTCACTGAGGATGATTGGATCATCAATCAAAAAACTAAAAGTATGACTAAAGCTAACACTCAATTCTTCACATGCTGTAGTTTCCCTTCGCAACTCTACAGAAACATACCATCTTCATGGTATTTTTTCTAGAGTATGAACAGACTCGTGGACCCACTCTTCCTTCAGCCTCAATACCCATGCGGTTTGGCATGTGACGAGATGATTGTTGGGATCATTCCTTCCATCATATTTCATCCCTTGGTAGTGTGTGTCTTATCAAAAACTTCCGTCGGTCACTGGCATACTTGTCTATCTCCCATCGAGGCTTTGCCTCTATCCCACCATCTTACTAGAGTAGCGTTAGTGCTTGTTCTAACTCCAACAAGTGTTGAGGCTCTGATACTCTATCTTCAAATTCGCTAATAGAAACTACCAAGTTAGGTAGTCCTTCATACATCGGTCTTGGAGTCATTTTCCAACCACACATCATTATTTCTCTTATTTTGGCCTAACTTACTCATTATCCTAAGTTTTAACTCAACCATGTAACTACATCATCAAAATGGATCTCCTCCTTCAATCGGGGAGCCTAACTGACTCTCCTTTGTTAATCAAGGAGAGAATATGGGTTTATCTTCTTGAAATATGGACCCGATGTAGTCAACTAGAAGTTGATCCACCTACCTTTTGAGTTAAAATGAAGTGATAAAGGAGCCATCCCATGACTTATGCAAAATTTTTGTTTAAATGTAGTTAGTTGGAGTGTTAAAAGGACATTCAACTAACTTTGTTGACCATGTTCACTTTAACTCACCTAACCGAAGTCAAATAGCTGAACTCACCTACCTGCTAGCATGTAGTTCAGTTTTATTCAGTTGGAATCAGTCTAAACTTCCTCCAAGTCAGTTAGAGTCGATTATGTTGGAGTTAAGTTGTTAGCTGATATGTCGAGTAGTGTTTAACTCAAAAGTAAGCCACTCTCATGCACCCAATTCGAATGACCTCTCTTATATTTGAATTACATGGTTAGTCATGCCATTTCATTGCATTGTAATTGATTCTTCTAATTAATTATTGAGAAAATATACAGCTTGAACTCTTTTGCACTATTTCTGGAATTTCATTGAGCAAATTGGTCTTTTTAATCTATATTAGGTTTGTATCTTGGTTCTTATATTTTTGTCACTCAATTTTATATGGTATCAGATATATGGAAGGAAAAGGAAACTCTTATACAAGTTTCTTGATGGATCTTTAATAAATATTGAGCAAAATTGCTCAAAATTATTCCAACATTGCACCAGAAGCAGAGAGTTTTCCACATAAGTACTATAAATTTATCCTTTCTCCCTCCGGATTCTGTCGAGAGAAATCTATCCAGGCATGAATAAAAATCCATAAGTGTAGGTTTGTTGTCCTTTTTTGTGTGTGTGATTGAAGGCAGGTCAAGCATTTCTATTGCATTCACTACAACTGCAAAATAGACTCCTCCTCAAGCAATATACTCACTCCTTTCAACTATCATCATTGGAAATGGGATGTTGAGATTTCATTGCACTCCTGTTGGGGCACGCACCTTAATGGTCCTTAATTTTGGTAACTCTGTGGTTTTCGTGGAAGCTTGTAAGCGGAGTTGTGACTCAAAATAGTCTTAGGGGTGTCGGGGTTGAGTCAAAGCCCTCTTTTTGTAATTGTCCTTAAATTTCGGGTATAAGCCCATGATTTTGTAAGAGTGCACTTGTATAAATAGGCACTCATGTAAAGATGTCAACGATATCTAATGAAATGAGGATCATGTGATGCGAAGTAGATCTATTTTTGGGTTTTAAGGTCAAGTCCCAGCTATGTGTGTGGACGACCTTTGCACCTGTGTGTGCAGAGGGTTTTTGTAAGAAAGGAACTGCAGCTAAGTGGGTAGTCAGATTTGAAGGAAGGATCTGCAACTGAGTGCATAGATCAGAACTGTTGTTTTCTAAAGACTTGAATAAAATTAGTTTTGTGGATGTAACCCCTACCCTGGGGATGAACTACGTTATATCTTGTGATGTGTTATTTTTGTGTTGTGATGTTTTTATGCTTTTGATAAGTAGGTGAATGCTAAAGTGAGATAATTGTTAAATAGTAACTTCGTTGTGAATTCCCAGTTAAGGGTTAAGTAAGTAATGTTATTTATCTAAACTGCAAAGCTAATTTAGTGGATTTTGAAGCTTTACTTTGTATAAATAATTGTTGTTGAGACTAAAGGTATAGTAATATCCCTCTTCTCTTTGCAAAAACCTGATTCTATGGCAACCCATAGCTGTTTCGGGTGAGACTGCAACTTGTTCGCAGGTTGTTGCCGAAAGGGCCAACACTGTGGGTATTTTTGTTGGTGTGAAGTTAAAGGTATAAAACCTGGTTTTTCCCTTAGCCCAATAGCTCCAAAGGACTCTACAAAGTCACCATGGGCATGCAGATAGATCCAAATGTAGTAATAGAGAAGGAAAAATATTGGGACACGCTAGATGAAGTGTATGGTTTCCTACGCCTTTCCATTTCCAAGGATCTTCTTTTCCATCTCTCTGGATTGAACACTCCCAAGGAAGTGTGGGAAAAAATTTCTAAAGTCTTTGTGAAGAAATATGATTTGAGATCCTACCACTTGGAGAATAAACTCATCTCTTTCAATCCAGGAAACTTTGAGACCACCAATGAATTCTTCACTAAGTTTAAGCACCTTGTCGTCCAATTGAAGCAATGCGAATTTGAGAAGAAATATGATCCACTCATCCTTTGTATCCTTTCAAAGCTACGACTGGACTACTATGTCTTTGTATCTACCTTCCATACCAGAAAGCTTACAATTCCAGATTGGAATATGTTGACCCTAAATGCATTCATTAAGTCCATTACCAATTAGCATAATAAACTTGTTCATATGGGATCCTTGAGATACTACAAAGATCAATATTTTTTTGTTGGAGGACCCAAACCTTCAAATGCAAAAGGAAAGAAAAATAAAAATAAGACTAATTTTGAACCTCCTAAGTAGAAGGAAAAAAACCAGCAGATGGAGGAGCCCTTAGGCTCGAGGAAAAACAAGAAATGGGTAAAAGAGAAGATAGAGTTCTATTACTCTGTAAGAGGTTTTCACCATGAAAGCTCTTACATGAAGGAAAAAATTTATTAGATGGCCCTTATCCTTGAGAAAAAAAACATTACTCTTCTAGAAGGCCCAAGGAAGAAAGAAGTTGGAGATCAAAACAATCATCCTGAAAGAGGACATGCACTCATGGATAATGTTTCGAATGATATATCTCTCCTCATTGAATCTGGTGCTTCAAATCATATGGTCACATGCAAGGATTCTTTCACATCACTGGAATTCAATAGTTGCATCTCCATCCACATGGGAGATGACTCTTAAGTCTCATCAAAAGGAAAAGGTACTGTTATATCTGATTTTACCACACTCAGTTGATCACATATTTATGGCCTTCCTATCCCCCTATAGACTCTTTGGACCCCATGGACTTATATTATACTCTGATGTCCAAATATCATCTCTAAATTACACCTCTTTATGCCTGTATGTGCCTGTATTTTGACCTCAAACCCATGTACATTAGGATGTGTGCATAAAGCCAAATGTTTTTGGAGTTCTCCTCATATGAGTCCAAATACCTTGACTCTTGGGATTCCATATGCCTTGAGAATTCTTGAATTCAACCCTCCATTACCTATTTGGAGTTCCATATAAGGAACACCTTGTGTACATTGAAGGAGGAGGAATTGAAGAGTAAAGAAATTATAGTCCATTGTTGCCTCAATTTTTCTTATACTTGAGTCTGCATCCCTTTGTATTTTTGGAGCACTTAATGTTCTTCCCAACCTTCCCTTTCTTTTGTGAGATTTCTATAGAGACATGGAGGATTGAAGTGGTGGAGGCCTAGGTGGAGGACTTACTTTCTACGGTCCATAGAAGTGCTGACAGAGCTTGTCAGTGTTGTAGCCCTGATTTATTAATAGAAATACCTTTTTCTGTCCAATTATGCGCATTTTGAATATAAATATTGAATATGTGGATATATTTAATTTCTTATACATTATTGAATATATATGATAGAGTAGGTCTAAAACAATATTATATAGCATTCTTGTCTTGTTTTCTATTGTTAAGAGAAAATTGCTAATACAAGCGTGATTGAAAAATTTGAACATGTATCTACTTTAACCGTCCGGAACAAGGTACAATTTGGTATCCCTTAATGTTAGATTTTTTTATTTCTCTTGTATATTGGGAAAGATTGATTTCTGGTGTTATAATATCTATTGTGGTACCCCCAAGCCATAGTAAGTTTCCCTTCATAATAGAATTGGCGACTGTGAGTAGGGAGGTTCTAGGTTTTTTTCTCCGGGGATTGAGTATGCAATGTACTTGAATTGCTATTTATTTCTCTATTTCTATATCGGGTCTAGAGGTATGTCTTCCTAGTAGTGTCCTATAGGAGGAATATTACCTTGGCTTATCATGTTTCCCTCTTTTTCTTCTTATACACGAGTATCTCCTTTACACTCGTGTATACACGCGGCTTTCTTATAAATGCTCGTGTATGTACGCATGTTTACTGCAAACAATCGAGTATGCTTTTGTTTTGATCTTTGTTTGGAGGATTGAGTGTTGCGGGGTGAGTTTTGATGATTGTTCAGTCTTCATGGGTACTGCTGGTGTCTATATACAGCCTCTGTTTATGAACAGGGACCCTTTTTAAGTTATTTTCAATTTGGTTTTGTTATTTTCAATTTGGTTTTTTTATTTTCATTCATTTCTTCTTTTTTGTTTCAGGATTAGTACATTAGGTCTCTTTTATCTTGGTTCCTTTCATGGCTGTTGTCTGTTAGTAGTTGTAGCATCTGAGAGTGGTAGAGTCTTTTCATTGTTTTTTATCTCATTTATTTCAAAAAATACAAAAATATTTTTCTTTTGCATAGTTATGCATTTTTCCATTTTGCACTTGCATGATACTTGCATTAGATTTGCTTATTTAAATTATAGTAATGTTTTCATTTACAAACAATTGCATTTTCATTTGAAGGAAAATATTGCATCTCATGTAGTGACATACCTTGCTTTTCATTTGACAAAGATTGCACTTGGAATCATTTGTTAGGTGTGCATATTTATTTCATTGTTGAGTCATAACTTCATTAGTTGCATGACCATTTCCTTTTGACTAATACCAACCAATTAAAATCAATGCTTAAGTAAAATGAACTACACATTTTTATTTTATAGGGTTCACCAACAAGAATAGGTTTTTGAGTCTTGGAATCGTTCATTTTAAGTCAATTCTCCAAGACTACTAAACAAAACAAGTAGGCATTTGTCCAGGTGAGAGAGTGAAATCCTTGGTATAATTAGTTTTTCTTAGGATGCTCCTATTACATAGGAGTTAAGTACGAGGAAGTGCATGCGATTGTGATTGGGATGACCCCTAGTCACTTTGTGTGAGTGTTAGAGATATTTCCAGGATCGTATTCATATCTAGGGGATTTTGAGGTACCGGTTGGTGGTTTCAAGCTTTGGGCTTTGCTTCCATACCCATATGGTAGATCCTACCTATGATTGTTCTCCTCGGCATTGGTTATATTGGGGTGAATTTAGTTTCCTTTCCTAGGTATCATAGGGGGTACTTGTAGAGGTTATTTTGTAGCTGTCTTGGCAAGGTATGGTTCAGACAGTACTGTTGCTATATGTGTTGAAGCTAAGGGCCACTATAACTGCTTACAAACCTTTGCTTGCAGTGTATGGGAGTATCAATCCTCTCTTAAGTGAGATATACCCGCTGCATTTGGGAGCTCGCATACCCTCCCCTTGGTTTGATTGTATTTTTGCAGTAAAGTTTCTTAAGAGTGTGCTCTGTGTACGTTAGATTGCTTACGGTTGCGTAGTTAGATTGAGTGCTTTCTTTTTATTAATTCATAGTGGATTTGGGTGTGACACTCTGTCACTCTCCTTTTTTAGTAGTACATACACCTTCTACTTCTCCTCCTCCTTTAAAAGAGAGAGCCAAAAATTCTGGGAACACTAATACTCACTTTGATTCACACAAAGATCTCACTATGAGTTACCATGAGTCTAAGATCTGGGAGAAGTCCCCTTCTCCCCCTCCCGTGTGGGAGGATTAACCTTCAAGCACATATGGGAATCTAGTTGGGTCCGACCACCCTATGGTTGGGATATCACATGAATATTTATCACAATTTTTGAATTACATAAAATCTGACCATAGGTATCGATCACACATTCGTAGAAGTGAGAATCACCATGCACCCACTAGCACTAGCACATCTAGATATGGCATGCAAAACCTTCCCAAGACCAGTCTACCACCAAATGTCAGGTCAAGTGTTGACCCTGGTGCTCTTCCTAGGGGAACTTCCATTCCTTTCCTATTATAGAGGTTTTGTAGTAGTAGTCATATTGCACCTTCCATCCTTCTGGTGGGAGTTCCTTTAGACACGCGCCCTAGACCTAGTACTCATGTTCATTGGGGGCACAAGTTAAATCCTTTTCTACATTCCATCTTCTTCAAAACAAGTTCATTCAAATGTTTTTTTGACGACACATCCTCCACCTAACTCACATGGACCTTTGGGCGAGAGTTCTATCATTAGCCATGTTCATCATACATCTTCTCACACTGTACTGTCACAAGGCTATGTGCCTCCTCATGTATTAGTAGGGTATGTATCATCTTATGGACCACATCATGGACCATCTTATGGATCATCCTATGGAAAATCCTATGGAATTCCTTATGGAAAATGTTACGGAATGTATTATGGATGGAATTACACACCTTATGGGTCAGTCTATCAACCCACTTATCAATATCCTAACTATGGATTCGTAGCACCCCATCCTCGAGGTACTCCTAACTACAATATTTCCATGCAAACCTATATGGTTCAAATGGGAGGAGGATAGTATCCCACTGGCCAAGGCCATGGTGTTAATAACAATCAGACCTATATGAACCAACCTTACTCAGAAGCATGGAATCAAAGGGCTCAGCCTAGGCTCACTTTCCTTGCAACGTTGAATTTACCTGACTTGTTGAGATTGACTAATGACCAAGTATCTCATGACCCGGCATGGCCAGCTGTTCCCAGCAAATTTTTTTTGGACATTCCAAATTTAGAAGGTAAGTCTGGTGAATATCTTGGTGAGCACGTCATGACCTTCAACCTATGGTGCTCTTTGAACTCTTTGAATGAAGATTCTATTCATTTGAGACTATTTCAACTTACGCTTATGAGTCCTATGGTGAAGCGGTATATAGAGTTACCTGAGGGGCCTTATACATCATTTAATGACCTAGCTATGACCTTCCTCAATCACTTTCAACTACCCGTGCGTTACAACAATGGTACTGGGCTCTTTTCAAAATTTATGTAGGATAAAGACACCCATATCTCTGAACATATTCAAGAGTGGAATAGATGGAAGAGATTTATTGAGGCCTTTATAGCACAAGAGTTTCTTTTAGAATGGTTCCTCAAGATATTATTTCCTTACATAGCGAAGGATGTTTCCACATCTGGAGTGACGAATGAGGAACACATTATCTTTAGAGATCAACAAATGGAATTGATTTATGATCAATCCAGGATCTTGTATGAGATCACACCAAACACACCTAGATCTAATTTCGACCCAAAGTTCAAAACTAGGCCACATGTTGATGGCATTATTTGCTTCGCAAGTGCTAAGCCCACAGACTCAGTTATGAATCAAATGAGCCAGTTGTCTGTTAACCAGACTGCGTCGGTACAAGCTATCAGTTTGTCTCGTCCTACCCAAATGACAGATGTACTTTCAGTGCAATTGTTGAACTAGAAAGGTAACTGGAAACCTAGACAGAATAAAAAGAAAGGTAAAAACAATAGAAAGGGTGGGAATAAAAACATAAATGGTAATAATGACAAAAACAATAATAATGGTAGGTGGGACAAGAAACCTAAGTGTTAGGTTAAATTTCCTTGCATGTTGTGTGGGGATGATCACCTCACTCACTTGTGCCCTCATATGGAAGACGCCTTGAAGTTCATCGCACACGGCCCATATATGTTGACAAATCCTTTACCGCATAACGAAAATATGAACTTGAGGACTTTGGACCTTTGTAGTGCTTCTAGTGGAACTCAAAACCTGCTAGACACTGCTAGTGGCCATAGTTGTATCAACATGACATATTTCAAAAATGTTGTGACACCTTCTAAAGATTATGGTATGTCACAACCTGACCTTGAGAAAGAACATGTTTGACCCGAGATCTCTTTGCATATTGAGAATCCTAGTGACAAGCCTAAAGCTCTGCCTCACATTACTAAGGGAGTATTAAATCATTTAGGGCACAATCCTAATGCTCGAGACACCCATAACTATTCAACTCTCTTAGATTTGTACCAGATTCCTTGAGCAATGTTTGCTTTATAAGTTATTTAGACATGTCCTCCATAAAGGAAAGCCTTGTTAACTGCTCTTGGAGTGGTAGATAGAATCTCTCCTTCAGTGATAAAATTTGGAACTCATGGAATACAACCTATATTGAGTTATTATGTGTCCCTTCTAGTTCACGTAGAGTTTCTAAACAACACCATCAAGTGCACAGTAATTGATGATGGTGTTGTTGCTTTTGTGATGTCTTTGGCCTATTGGAAGGGTTTGGGATCTCCTGTATTGTCCAAGTCAGGCACCATGTTGACTATGTTTGATGGGAGATCATTTCAGCCACATAGTATCCTTCCTTCCCTTGAGGTCCAATTGGGAGGGAAGACCATTGCGATCGAGCTTGAGGTGGTTGATGCAACCCTCAACTATAATCTTTTACTAGGTAGGAAATGGATTTATAATATGCAGGCAGTTGCATCATCCCTATTCTATGTTTTTTGTTTTCCATTGGATGGGAATATTGTGATGATTGATTAGATATCCTTTGATAATTCTAGTTTGAAAGCATCATTGGGAGCTTCTATCTCGATTATCGATCATTCTCATCCAACAATTGAGAGTGTATAGGTGGGAATGTATCCTTCATTAGTGGGGACTTTTAATTTTGATGTGCTCATTCTTATGATCGATTCTAGTCTTTGTAAGGATTCTACATCATTGATTTTTATTCCTTTTCACACTTTTCATATGGGGGTCCTTAGAGTCTTCCTTCTCTGTGTTCTTTGGTTGAAGATCCTATACCTGCAGAGATAGACATGTCGTTATTTGCAGCATTGGTGGCTTATCAATGTAATATTGATCATGATGTAGAGTCTTGTTCTTCCTCTTCATAGAAGGAGGATGAGCACCCTTATGTGCTTCCTACTTGGGTAGTTCAGTCATCGCACTCTCATGACTACCTCAATGCAATTTTTCCATTGGACAAAGCGATTCTCAAGGTTATGTCTGGGATTAAACAACCTTGGGGAGAGTTGCATCATCGATCTTATTTTCTTCCTAAGCTTGATCACATACAAGGTGATGAATTTAGGGTGTTTCTGAGTGAGAAAGTTGGTAGTCCCATTAGGATCTCCTAGCAAGTATGATGAAGGGAACATGGCTGAATTGTCACCAACTATACCTATCAATATTTCTCATGTTCCTCGAAATATTGAGAATATGTACATTGGGGAAGATTGTTCCCCCGATGAGGTTAGGGGATACACAGAGCTTTTTAAAGAATTTCCTGATGTTTTTTTTGGTCATATGATGGGATGTCGGGAATTGACCCTTGCATTGTTGAACATGAAATTAAAACCTATCTAGATGCTAAGCCTGTTTGACAACATTTGTGTGCAGTGAATCCTAGGAAAGCACCTGCTATTAAAGTAGAGATAAAGAAGTTTCTCAAAGCTAGATTCATCTATCCATTCCATTAATGGAGCGGCTATCAAATCCCATTCCAATGGATAAGAAGCAAGGAAATATTTGTATTTGTACTGGTTTTAGAGACTTGAATCATGCATGCCCTAAAGAAAATTTCCCCACACCATTTATTGATCAGATTTTGGATGAGTGTGCGGGTAGTGAGGTTTTCTCCTTCATGGATGGCTTTTTAGGCTACAATCATACCTAGATAAAACTTGAGGACCAACATAAGACTACTTTCATTTGTCCTTGGGGTATGTTTGCATACCAGAAGATCCCTTTCGGCCTTAAAAATGTTGGAGCTACCTTTTAGTTGGCTATGAAATTTTCCTTTCACAATATTAAAGGTATCATTGAATTTTATTTGGATTATCTAGCTCCTTAATCTCACTTGAGGATGTGTCATCGTTATCATTTTCATTTGGTCTTTGAAAAATGTCGTCATTATCGGATTTGGTTAAATCCTCATAATTGCATCTTTTGTGTGAAGGATTTTCTCTTAATAGGGTTTATTATTTCCAAGGAGGGTATTAGAGTCGATACCTTGAAGGTAGAGGCAATACGTCAATTGTCTCCCCCACGTAACATTACACACCTCCAATGTTTGCAAGGAATGGTGAACTTGTTGTGAAGGTCCGTGATCATTTTTCCAATTTGACTAAAGGCTTTATGTGTTTATTAAAAAAAGACACACAATTTATCTAGGATGAGTGATCCCCAGGAGTCTTTCGATGCTCTTAAGAAATCCTGGGAATTGGCCCCTATGCTTAGTCCACCCGACTATAGCCGTGACTTTTTGATATATGTGGCCCCATCTCAAGAGATGATTGGTATGGTATTGGTTCAAGAGGATGAGGAGCTTCATGAGCATGCCATCTACTATCTTAGCCGAAACCTTATTGATGCAGAGCTTCATTATACCCATGTGGAGAAGCTAGCCTTAGTTACCATCCATGCGTCCTACTGTTTGAGACATTATATCCTTCCTCGCTGAGCATTGGCTATAACTTGCATTAATCCATTTCAATTCATCCTCACTAGAAGGATGATATGGGGAAACTATAATAAATGGATTGTGATATTGCAAGAATTTGATCTCAAGTTTGTTTCCGCAAAGTCGAAGAAATAATTAATATTTGCTGAGATTATATCTGATTTTCCTAGTTTGGATGAGGAAGAGGTTCATGAGGACTCATTCGTTGATTAGAACATTTTTCTTGTCTTGACTGTGAACCCATGGTACAGGGACATTATTTTCTATTTGAAAACCTTGAAGGTTCCTTCTCACCTCTCATGAGATGAACGTCGACGACTACGTCATGTAGCGAAGAATTAAATCATAGTGTATAACACTTTGTATCGTTGTAGGGTTGATTCCATTTTGTGTCGGTGTTTAACTCATGAGGAGGATGAGGTTGTGTTGAATGATTGCCATTTAGGGGCATGTCGTGGTCATTTATCTGATATTTCTACAACTCAAAATATTTTCCAAGCAGGGTATTTCTAACTGTCCATCTTTAAAGATTGTGTTAATGCGGTCAAGCGGTGCCACCCTTGCCAAGTGTTTGCATGGAATATGCACTCGCATCTTGCCACTTTGCATCTGATTATCACCATCAGTCCCTTTACGAAGTGGGGGGTCGATTTTATGGATTGTAACCCAGCTTTGGCTAGGGGGGCATCATCACATTATAGTGGATGTTGATTTTTTCACGAAATGGGTAGAGGTCATTCCCACTATTAAATCCGATAGTGAGATAGTCATGCATTTCGTATTGAACCAAATGATCACCTGGTTTGGTATTCCAAGGGAGCTTGTAACTAACCATGGAATGAACTTTCAAAACAAGATGATGGATTAATTTTCTTTAAAGTTAGGGTATAAGCAATAGCATTCCTTTTCTTACTATCCTCAAGCGAATGGAAATGTTGAAGCAGTGAATAAATAACTTGAGTCCATTCTCCAATGAACCACTGCACAAAGAAAGACTAATTGGAATATCCTATTATATCCCTATTTGTGTGCTTATTGAACCACGGTTAAGACTTCCAGCGATTTTTCTCCCTATCAGCTTGTGCATGGGGTGGAGTCAATCTTACTGATTGAGTGTGAAATCCCTTCTTTGAAGCTAGATATGGAGCTTTTATCAGAGACTTTTGCATTAGAAGAGCGTCTGGTATGCTTGGCACAACTTGATGAGCAATGTCAAGATGCTTTAGTGGCTCTTGAGATTAATAAGTATTGCGTTAAGGTCCAGTATGATAATTCTATATGTCCTAGAAAGCTTAGTGAAGGTGACTTAGTCCTTTTGTGGGATCAAGCCACTAGTGGAAAATGAGAGATTAGTGACCAAGCGACCAAACATTTTGGTCACCATAATTTTTTTCAAGGGATAAATGACCAAAATTGATAAATTTAAGTGAGCTAACTAAAAAAGACCAAGATAAATGACCACTTTTTGTCACGGGATAAAAACCAACTAAAAACGACCAAGATAAATGACTAAATTTGGTCACAGGATATCTAGACTAAAAATGAACACATAACAATTGGTCATTTATTTGGTCATTTTTAGTTGTCACTTTGGCAATGAAAAAAATTACAAATTTGACAATGAATTTGTACATTTTACGAAATTCTAACGCTTCAAATGGATTCCGAGACCCCTTTAGAATTTAAGGAGGTCTCTGAATCCATTTGTAGTGTTAGAATTTAGTAAATTCTAACATAAATTAAAATATATCTACATGTCCCTATATAAACAAAACTGAATTAATGCAACCCAACTATATGTTAATTTGGACATGACCTTGGCATATAAAAAAATGCACTAAACCTTTAAACCCACTAAACCTTGGCATATAATGTTAATTATAAGGCTAATTTGCTTGACCTTGTCATATAATTATAGGTTTATAGGATTATTTAGACATGACCTTGGAACCTTGGCATATAATTATAAATTTTATAGGCTTTTTACATGACCTTGGCATATACTTATATAAGTTTTTATAAGGCTTGACAAGACCGCTAGTTGAAAAAACCAAAGCAATAAAAGATATGGGTGAAATAAATAGTGTCCTAATTTGCAAGTTATAATTAACACATGTTAGGATTATGTGATATGCATAGAATCACTACTACATATGGCTCAAAAGTCCCACGAGAGTTTGCCATGAATAAGTTAAAATCAAATTTTTCGTGGAAAGACAGTTTAAAATTTTGGGAAAAAATGAAAATGTGCATGACGATCGTCGCTATAGTGATGCATAGTCCATAATGTTGTTATAGCAATGCATATTAAATTCATACCTAAAGAAAAGAGGTGCAAGTAGCGTTCCAAATTGAACCCTTCTCAGCCCTTCCTAGAAGTGTAAAGTTAAAATTGCCCTTAAAAAAATTTAAAATCTGAATTTTACCCTTCCAATTAAAAAGGGCATAATCTATATTTACATTTGAAAAGAAGGGAAGCATTTCAAATTAACCATATAAATTTCTCAAGATGTTTAAATTCCTTTTCTATAAAGTTCAACTCATCATTCAAAATATTGGAAATATGATGAATTGTAATCACTCACTCACTCATGTTACACACTCACTGCTTAGCTGTGTAAGATAATCAGTAATCATTGATGACTAAGAGGCACTAGCCATAGAGATGTGACTTTGAATCTAAAGAACAACTACTAGTCAGCTACTACTAGGCAGGAAACGAGCTCAAAATTTTGTGCCTACTACCTATGTGAACCTCGCAACCAATGTCCACTCTTTTTTGTGAAAATGAAATTCAAAAGGCCAGTTTGATAAGTCCTCTACAAGAATTCATTTATTGCATGAATATCATGGAATCATGACAACTATAAACCACACTCGATGTCATGCAAATAGAAATAATGGCATGTATCTAGGATCAGAAACTGTGCAGAGGTCGATTTATGTGTTGCCATAGAGAGGTGTCATTGGGCACACGATATGGAGAAGCAATGGTTATTAAATAAATTTAAAAAACAATTGCCAGCTCAATAAGTGTCTTCAATTTTATGGGTGGCATGATCGTGATGTAATCTCCCTTCGTCCTTTCAAACATTTCTAGTTTCTCACAGCATTTGTCCTCAGCACCAGCAAAATACATAAAAAAATTACTTGTCTTTACATTCTCTTATTTTTAAATCCTCATCTCATAGCCATAACTAAGGATTATTATGCATGCACATACTCACCTTATAATATGAATTGGGTCAAGGCACAAAGACAACCATAAAATTTTAAAATATGTCAAGACACAAAGAGTAAGAGACAACTATAAGTAAGTCTTATATTAAATTTACCATATAAATGTTTAATTAATAGTATCAATTGAGATTTGACACGTTGGATTGTTGTGATATTCTTATCACTCTTTACAAATGTGATTGCAAGGCATTCTTTGAAGGTGAAGTCCATAATTTTAGGTCGTCTTCCTCATTATCATGCTTTTTGGTAAGACAATAAAGAGGGTATTGGCATGCATCAGCATGGAAAATGGTTTTGACATAGAGGTTATATAAATTAATTGTTTTCATTAAATAACTTGAATTCTTACCTGCAACTATCGATTCACTCAATCATGGACTGGTACAAAACAAAACAATATTAGACCCCCAAGCCCTTCATTACTCACACCTGGAACTTTAAAAAATCTAGCCATTAATAAACTTCTTTTTGTATTTTGGTTCAATTTAAAAGGCAGATTGTTGAGACTCAGACATGTAGTGAGTTTCAAGGATTCAATTGACTCAATTGACTTAGCCTTGATTCCATTTCCCCTCCATTCCATACATGTATGCTTTCACGACAAGTCTTGAACAAAATTTTGATGCCCTAACCCGGGTTATGCTAGCTTTGCTAACTTGCTTGGTATGTAGGAATTTTTTTTAATGTTTTCTTTGTTGTGTATTATTTTTGCTTAGGTTCCCAATCCTTATAATTTTTACATCTATCAATCTTGGATTACACGTGGATGCCCAAATATGGTTATGACATAATCTAAGTAGTTTTTTTTGTATAATGAAGTGTGTTCCAACTTGAAAAAAATACAATATAATAATTGTTATGTTACTGTAACATATATGACAACTTAATGTGTTCAAAATAAGTTTTCTTGAAAATATATCATTTTTCCATGTAGATATTAAGATTTTTTCATATAAATATTAAGAAATGCTTAATAGTTTAAAATTATAAAAAAGTTGAAATAACTATTTAATATTTTTTTTTAGGATTCACTTGTACAAATATTTATATTACCCTTCATTTCTAAAAGGGTCAGAGAATAAATACCTTTCCAATTAATTGAAATTAAGAGGCACACTTCAAATTCAATGACTGTGAGAAAGAAATCCTAGAACATAGAACCTCAGAGCTATTGATGTCGATGACTACAGGCAAGAAATCCTGGAACATAGAACCTCAGAGATATTGATGTTGATGACTGTAGGAAAGAAATCCTAGAACTTAGAACCTTAGAGCTATTGATGTTACCCTGGAAGATGTAAAACTTTTTCCCAAAATCCTAAACCATGAGGCCAAGACCAAAAATGCATTAATTATTCGAATGTCAGTCTACCCAAATGGAATCCTAAGATTCACGGTGGACAAAGACGTGAAGAAAGATGAAAAGAGAAAGTGGTTCGAGGTGCCTGACATTTTGGCTGAATATCTGGAGGACAAGCGCCTCTAGCTTCATAGAATCGAGCACGAACAAGATGAAGTTTCTTTCATTTATTAAATCACCGGCTACGAGGCCTTCGTGCAGCACAATCCACTAGAAATATATGTGAGAAGAGGTAAAAATAAACCGTCTAGTCTTGTTTAATAGCCCAATTAATAGGGATTTTCCATTTCGAGCAGCTTAGAAATAAGAACGAGGAACAAAATTGGGATGAGCAATTTTCCAGTCATACTGATTCCAGACCCCATGGCCCCTAATCTATTAACCTAGGTGTTTCTTTTCATGTGGCCAAGCATGTGTATGGGATACCCGAACATGCCCCTGCCATTGCCATCAAGCCAACTAGAGGTCTCGAGGTCGATTTCGATCCTTGATGTTTATTCAATCTTTATGTCTTTGAATACATTAGTGAATCCCCTTTGGACTCTATGGTTCCATTCCTTTCATGTTGTCTCATAGCAAGGAATACACAACCGGTTTTCTTGGCTAAATTCTGCTGAAATGCAAATAGATGTATTCGCTACAGGGTGGGATGGGGGTTTCGTTTCCGATTCTAACCCGAATACCAACTCGATCCATACCATGTGGATGGCTGAGAGTGGTATCATGGATGCATTATTTTTTGTTGGTCTCGGCCCCTAGGATGTTATGAGGCAATATGCTAGTCTTACTGGAACTTCTGCCATGCCACAAATTTTTGCAACTACGTATCACCAGTGTTGCTAGAATTAGAGAGACAAGGAAGATGTAGCCAATGTGGATTCCAAGTTTGATGATTTTTATATACCTTATGATGTTCTTTGGATTGAAATTGAGCACAATGATGGGAAGAGATACTTTACAGGGGACAACTTGCTCTTTCCAAATCTAGGAGAGATGGAGAATAAGCTCATGGAAAAAGTATGGCAAATGGTGGCTATTGTTGATCCTCATATTAAGAGGGATGATGGATTTCCAATGCACAAGGAAGAGACTCAAAATTCAAAAGGGGTATTATGTTAAGGACGTCCATGTTAAGGATTATGATAGCTTGTGTTGGCCAGATGCATCATCTTATTTGGATATTCTGAATCCAGAAATTAGATCATGGTGGGATGGCAAGTTTTCTCTTAGTAGATATAAGGGTTCGACACCAATCATTGTACATATGGAATGATATGAATGAACCTTTTGTATTCAATTGTCCATGTGTATGTTATTGTTCTCACAAGAACCCATTATTTTCCTTGAATTTTTTATTTAAGATACAGATTTATGAGATTCAAAATTCATAGATAAAATTCATTGGAAGGATAGAGGCTAGATAAATCAATGTTTGGAGTTTTGATTTTTTTTCTCTGTGATTCTCCCTTCTATGGTGCAGGAAACAATTATTAGAGATTCCCTTCACTTTGGAGATGTTGAGCACCATGATATTCATAATGCTTATGGATATTTCTTTCATATGGGTTCTGCTTATGGTCTTCTGAAACGAGGAGGTGGGAATGATAGGCAATTTGTTTTATCGCGTTCCTTTTTTTCCAGAAGCCAAAGGGTCGGCACATTTTGGACGAGAGACAATACAGCGGATTGGGACCAACTGAGAGTTTCTGTTTTAATGCTGTCAACCCTTGGTCTCACTAGAATGCCATTTTTCTGGTATACAATTGTCGTGATATATTGAATTAACCATTTTTGAAGACTTTTATAGAAGGAACCTTATATCTACTGCAATTTTCCTACAGGTGCTGATGTTGGTGTCTTTTTTGGAAATCTTGAGCCCGAATTACTAGTTTGATGGTATAAGTTAGGTGCATATTACCTTTTGTTTTAGAGCTCATGCACATCATGACACCAAGAGGAGAGAGCTCTGGCTATTTCAGTAAAATTTATCTACCGTACTTATTTTTCTTTTCTTTCTCATGGCCTGCCACACACCACAATAATTTCCATAGTTTTGGTTCTATTCTTAATAAGCATTGTTTTTTGTGGCACAATATATTTGTAGTGAGTTCTTCAATGTATCATGCTTTGAATTTTGTCTGACAAAAAGCCAAGTATTGAGACTATTTTTCACATTTTTTTATTGAGGCCATGAAGCTCATACTTTCAGAAAATCAAAATAGATATCAAGGCCTACACGTATTAAATACAAATTCAAATTGGATCTTTCTTCTGTCTAAGCGAAACACTTTCATTGCCTCAACCAAGCATGAATTCTTCCCATCCCATTATAGTCACTATCTTTTCCAGGCTATAGTGTCCAATTCTGACCACCATAGGATTTGACCAATGTGCAATATATAACATTCCAAAATTTCCAAAACAATAGAAAAACAGAGTTTCAATCTGAACACCCTATAGGCCTTTTCTGTATCTTAAGCACATAGTATTACCATTTATTAAGGTATTAGTAAAGGGTACAAAGCACAATTATTCTTTAATCTATATTTCTTAAATATGTTCTTCATTTCAATTATTTTTTAATTTGGTTACTTTTTACATGCGACTCTGGGTAGAAAGGATAACAATTCCTCCTTAATTCAATTGACAAATCACCTCATTTTTAAGAGATTGATAAAAATGGTATTAATAAATGATACAAAGTATAACTATTATTTTCCTTGAATTTGAACATAAACACCCAAGATCTTTACCAATGCTTCTCGTAAAGGTTAACCAACAAAAAGCATGTAAGACACTCCAGTTCACATATTAACCTATGTTTAAGTAAATTTTACAAGATGAAGAGCCATGCCTCAACACTATCAACCTATTCTCAATTGAAGTTTACAGCATGGAGAGCCATGTCCCATCGCTATCAGTACATGCATTCCATCATGATTTCAGTCAGACAATTATGACAAATGAAAAGGGATTCACTTTGTTAGTTTTTCGTCATATAAGATAGCATTATGATATTAGGATCTTTTCACTGAGAGAATAATAAGCACGTAAATAAAACATAATCACGTCACAAGAGACAAGAGACACAAAGATTTTTCCTCGGGGAAACCATAAAGGATAAAACCCTGCAACTTCCTCAGAGATAGAATCAACACCAAAACAATAAAAGCCCAAAACAGTAAGTGATCTCCCAACATCAATAGTCTTCTTCTTCTCTCTAGTCGCAGTGTATTTCCTTCCTCACTAATGCGCCACACTTGAGTGATTCAGTGATGTGTTGCAAGTGATAAATAGAGAGGCTCTCACTCTCTATTTATATTCTTCCGTTTACTTGAAGTGTAGTCCATCATGTCAGCCTCACTTAACAATTACTTACTAGAACCGACATCTCTAGGAGTGTCTAATAACCCTAGTGCCCCACCACTTGTGGGGACTTTGCCTCCCCTGACGAATAGGAGGGTAACACAATGGTGGGGACTATTGCCCTGACTTACAATGACCTACCTAGGGTTGACTTCACTAGGATAGTCTAATAACCCAAGGGCCCCACAACTATGGGGACTTTAACCCTTGACCAATAGGAGGGTTACCCATAATGACTTGACATGACTTTCTCATTATAGAAACTTCCCGATCGAAACATCAGGGCATGACATGACTCAAATACATCCTGGAATAAACATCGAGTTACAATAGATAAGAAATACAAGTGAATACATTATGAAGTTATAATTACATCAACACTCCCTCTTAACTAGGAAGGTATTCTCTCGACATAATTTATTAGTAAAAGTCTTATTCTTTCTATCATCTGGGTCATCGTCAAGTCCTCGTCATCTTCAAGTCATCTTTCATTTCGATCTGAATCATCACTCGATCTAGATCATCGTCACTAGATCATACTCGATCTAGAACATCATCACTGGATCATACTCAATCTGGAACATTGTCACTGGATCATACTTGATCTGGAACATCACTGGATCTGGATCATCACTCGATCTGGATCATCATCACTGGACTAGATCATTGCTCGATCTAGATCTAGATCTGGATCATCTCTCGATCTGGATCAACATCACTAGAGTGGATCTGGATCATCACTCGATCTGGATCATCACTGCTGGATCATCATCACTAGATCTCGATCATCACTTGATCTAGTCGATCATCACTGGCTATCATCACTAGATCTCAATCATCACTCGATCTGGATCATCCCTGGTGCTATCTCATGATTCTTCTCATCACAGGAATTTCTACAGAGCCAACCCTTTTTCATGCTGGTTGTAGGCCTAGCCATCATGTAGGTCTCCTCCCAGCACTTACATCTGACCTACTCATCAGAAAGGACCAGCACTTATATCTGAGCACGTGGGAACACATCCCTCAGTCGCTCCAGAAAGGCTCTACACTTACATCTGAGCACGTGGGAACACATCCCTCAGTTGCTCCAAAAAGGCTCCCGCACTTACATCTGAGCACGTGGGAACACATCCCTCAGTCACTCTAGAAAGGCTCTACACTTACATCTGAGCAAGTGGGAACACATCCATCAATCGCTCCAGAAAGGCTCCTGCACTTACATCTAAGCACATGGGAACACATCCCTTAGTCGCTCCAGAAATGATCCTACACTTAAATCTGAGCACATGGGAACAAATCCCTCAGTCGATCCAGAAAGGATCTGCACTTACATCTGATCATGTGTTAACACATCCCTCAGTCGCTCCAGAAATGCTCTACACTTACATTTGACCACATGGGAACACATCCCTCAATCGCTCCAGAAAGGATTTGTAGTTACATCCATCCAAGTGGGAACACATCCTACTCATAGTGATGGAAGGGCTTGCACTCACATCTGATCATGAGGGAACACATCCCAACAATCATATCAGAATGGCCCCCAGTCCTCGACTGAGCTACCTGGTAACTGACCAGGTGCCTCCATTCTCAGAATGGTAGTTGCACTTATATCCGACCTACTTTTCGGAATGGACAACACTCACATATGACATGGAAGGAACTTAATCCTTTAGCCATGACAGAATGGTTCAGCCCTTACATCTGATCAATTGGGAACACATTCCTCTATCACATCAAAATGGCTACTTAGTCCATTGAGCGATCCTGGTAACTGACCAGGTGCCTCCATTCCTAGAATGGCAATTGCCCTTACATCTATCCTACTTGACAAAATGGCCAACACAGAATGGCCAACACAGAATGGCAATTGCCCTTACATCTGTCCTACTTGACAGAAGGAACCAATCCTCTAACCATGACAGAATGGCTCAGCCCTTACATTTGACCATGGAAGGAACCAACCCCCTTACCATGTCAAAATGGCTATGGGTCCCATCACTTTCTCTTGGAGGGAACCTCGATCTGGAGAACACCAAGGTTCTCCCTAAAGTACTCGAACTTCAGCCTAGACAATGGCTTCATTAGTACATTGTCTATCTGTTCCTCTGTTGCAACATACTGGAGCTTCACTACTCCTCTCTGCACCATATCCCTGATATAGTGATACTTGATCTCGATATGCTTCGACTTGTCATGGGACACTAGATTCTCTGACAACTTCATGCAACTCTAGTTGTCACAATGTATACAAGTAGCATCCAATTGGAGATCAAATATATCAGACAGTAGCTTCCATAGCCATACTGCCTCACAACTATCTAAACAAGTTGTGACATACTCTGCTTTAGCTGTACTCAGTGCCACACATGATTTCTTCCTGCTAAACCAAGAGATCACACCTGATCCCATACTGAAGCAACATCCTGAAGTACTCTTCCTATCGATGGCACTGCCTGCCTAATCTGAATAAACATAACCCTCTAGGTTAATCTTCTGATTCGCATCGTACTTGATCCCATAATCAACTGTACCCTTCAGGTATCTCAAAATATGCTTTGCAGCTATCATGTGAACACTTCTTAGATTTGTCAAGTAATAGCTCAAGGTGTTCATAGCAAAGCAAATATCTAGTCTCATGTTCATCAGGTATATCAAGGAACCAATCATCTGACAACACATCGTAGCATCAACCATCTCTGATGAAGCATCACTCAATAGCTTCAGGTTTGATGCCATAGGTGTGGTCATGCAGTCCATCATCCTGAACCTATTCAGGATCTCTACTGCATACTTCCCTTGTCCACACCTACATGCCTAGAAAATAGTGCATCGACACATAACAGGAGCATCATTGGTCTTCCTCCTTCAACTTTGAAGCAAAGGTTGGAATCCACTTTACTCTCAGTAAATCCTACAGTCATCAGTAATCTGTCCATCCTGTCGTACCATGTTGATTCTCAAGATATTCTGTAGTCACTCCCTCTGAAGCACAACATGATACTCCCTCTGTCTTCTGTACTCTATGCATTGAAACATTCTGTACCAGAGTGACAAGTATCTTCCTATGCTACTAATATTCTATGTGACCATCTAGTGTATAGAATTTCATCTTCAACCTTGTAGCAAAGGTTAAGATCTTCATCAATCTCATTATGTATGTGTTTCAACTCTTATTGGCTGCAAATGTCTCTTCGTAGTCTATGCCTTCTTTTCATGAGAAGCCTCGTGCTACGAATATTGCTTCGTATCCCACGATGTTTCCATCTACTGCATGATGGTATTATGAACTTCTCTTTGGGTCTCGATACTACGCCCTGACATCATTCTTCTTGAACTAGTGTTCCCTTTCTTCTTGGTGGATGGAAGGTTTTGCATTAATGATGTCACTACACTCGTCATATTATTCTTTGTCTTTGAATTGTCGTCACTTGTTCTTCGGAACAAGTCTTCATTCTTCTTTGCTTGTAGGTGATTATGTATGCGATCTTTCTACAAGTAAAATGAAGTTGTATGGTTAGAAAATTTCATAAGGAACATTCATACTGGAAAATTCTTATGCATAAATATATGATCATGCAACTACTTTAGCCAATACCACATTCATCCATATCTCACTGAAAATTTCTAGATGCCTTCCATCTCTACCAGGACAACGTTGAGATTGTGCACTAATCCAATATGTCAGCAAAGAGGTTTCATTCTAGATATGTAGCAATGGAGAGTTGTATAGCACCATGAGCTACTTACCCATCACATGCATATTAGTAGTATACTTTCATTAATGCAAACATTCTATCATGCATAATACTTTAACTAAATATACACAAATGCATAACAAAACAATGAAATGACAATTGAATACTTATCTTTATTTGTTTCATGGGTAGACTGCTTCTTGAGCCTTCAACTTCATCATCTTCTTCATTCATGATAGCATCATTTCTTATTCAAATGCTAATATGAATAAGAGGTTCCTCAAGAGTTGAGTCCTTTGTATTCCTCATTGCTTGAGGGATCTTGTTTGGATGATGAGAGCTTGATCTTCAGTTTCTCCCCTTCTCTTCTTATGAATCAAGCTTCTTCTTCTTCTTGGAGTCGATTGAAAGTAATCACTTCCTTCTGGCACAAATTCCTCGAATGAATGAATCCCATGATCCTAGGAGGACATTCAAGGTGGCCATCACCACTTCTGCATTCTTCAGTTACCACTTCAAGTTGTTCTTTGATTTGAGAGACTCTTATGACTGCATGGTCTCTGCATTCTGGATCTTCACATTCTTCAACTGGTTTCTTAAGGTCAACTTCTGATGTATGTTCTTCCCTTCAAATAGTTTGTTCAAGGAATCAAACATCTTCGGTGTCTTTAGGGAAGATACTTGTACTACAAGTTGATTCGTGACTGAATCAACCATGATCTTCTTGGCCTTGACTAAGTTCTTCTTGTGAAAGGCTTCTAACCTTATCTCCCTCTGAAACTAGAACCTCTCTACTCATGTAGGTTTCCAATTCATTCTATTTAGAGAGATCATATACTTCCATGCTTGGAAGTTTTCAACTTCACCAAGCTTATAATCAAGCTGATGTGATAGATCACTTTGAAATGAGAACCTCAAATGAAAATAGCAAAGGATTAGATCTTACCAATTTGAGGTGTTCGTCTTGGTTCTGGAGCTGGATGATCTAGGGTTTGTCACATAAACCCTAATTTTTGAAACTTGGAATATTTCAGATCTGATTGGATATATAGATATATCTCTTCAAATGGATTTGTCCAATGTACTCTTTTTTCTGAAAATAGTGGAGGGAAGCTCCCAGAATAAGAAGCCCTAATTTTCCAATTTCTTCTGCAGCAATTTTTGTTACTGTTTCTATCATATCTCCAAATTTCCTACTCCTCTATGTCTGAAATTTATTACTAAGGTAACCTCGCATGTCCTTGATCCAACACCATATGTTTCATCAGAATGGGTTTCACCATTTGGGATTTATGATCCTTTTCCCAAGGTGACCTGTTAGAGGACTATTCATAACAGCGAAGTTGTATGGAATGCCACGTGTCACTGGTTCATATTCTGAGTATGATATTCGGACTACCAAAATTAAAGTCCATTCCCTTTCTGGAACATCTTCAGGAATTCCATTTGGACATCTGTAGCCCAAGATATTGCAATTCTCCCCAGGTGTCATGTTTAAGGATGAATTCTGGAAGAGGCTGGAACGCTAACTTGGAGGGATCATATCTCCCAGAATGTAGTGAATATGAGGCTTATTTTTGGACACAGTATTCACCGGGATTTTATCTTCATACCCTGAAATATATAGCTTTTGAGACTTCACCAAACTCGAAATATAGCGAATTTACCAAAACTTATCAGTTTTAGTATTTAGGGTTTTTCCTAGCTTGGGGTCAAACTAGGGTTTGAATTTCCCAGAGTTTCACCCAACCAAATTTATTGATATAGGTCTCTAAAATTAGGTTTTGATGAGGAGAACAATCCTATGCTAGTATCACTCAAAAGTTCCTCTTTTGTAGAAAGCCCTAATTTCCACATCGAAAATTGAAAATGCTCGAAATCGAATTCTGCTTCGACAGAAAGATGCACCCTTCAATGGAGAGTCATCTTAGCATACTTTTCTGATGGATTGTGGAGAGAGAGACAAAAAATAAGAAGCCCTAGATTCTTTTGCTGCACAATGTCTTCTTCTCAGGTTAGCTCTAATTCCATGTTAGTTTTTCATCATATAAGCTAGCATTATGATCTTAGGATATTTTCATTGAGAGAATAACAAGCACAACAATAAAACATAAGCACATCACAAGAGACAAGAGACACAAAGAGTTTTCCTCGGGGAAACCATAAAGGAGAAAACCCCGCAACTTCCTCAGAGATAGAATCAGCACCAAAATAGTAAAAGCCCAAAATAGTAGGTGATCTCCCAACAGCAGTAGTCTTCTTCTTCTCTCTATTCCCAGTGTATTTTATTCCTCACTAATGCGCTACACTTGCGTGAGTGAGTGATGTGTTGCAAGTGATAAATAGAGAGACTCTCACTCTCTATTTATATTCTTTCATTCACTTTAAGTGCACTCCATCATGTCGGCCTCAGTTAACAATTACTTATTAGAGCCGACATCTCTAGGAGTGTCTAATAACCCTAGTGCCCCACCACGTGTGGGGAATTTGCCTCCTTTGACCAATAGGAGGGTAACACAATGGTGGGGACTATTGCCTTGACTTACAATGACTCACCTATGGTCGAATTCACTAGGATAGTCTAATAACCCAAGGGCCCCACAACTGTGGGGACTTCAACCCTTGACCAATAGGAGGGTTACCCACAATGACTTGACATGACTTTCTAATTATAGAAACTTCCCGATCGGAACATCGGGGCATGGCATGACTCAAATACATCCCGGAATAAACATCGGTTTACAATAGATAAGAAATACAAGTGAATACACTCCGAAGTTACAATTACATCAACACACTTATCTATCAAAACAAAAACCAAGAAAAATGCCATCTTCTAAAATTTCCAACTTTAATCTATTAACAGTTAACAACATCCGAAAAGCCTTCAACTGCTATTTATCCATCTTCTAGGTGACACGCAAAGGATTTTCCCTTGATGGTGATAATGGAATTTACCACAAAATAAGGTCAGTTCAAGAGCAAATCCAAATAAGGTGCAGGACCTTACCTTAAAGAAAAATGGCAGAGAATTGTTTGAGCTCATGTAAGACCCATGCCCAACCTAGTAAAGCCTTTTAGGTCAAATAAAGCTACCATATAATTTCACCTTAAAAAAGGTGATTTTTTTAATGGCCAATTAATTAGAAGGAAATAAGAGGATCACAAGCCATATATACAAACCTCTGTATGAATCCAAGAGCTATTTTTAATCTTTTTTCTACATTGTAGAAAATTAGTAAGGATTTATTATCGACCTCCCAATTATATTTGAGCTCGAGGTTTAATTCAATTTATCTTATCCTTATTTATGGACTTCTGTTTGAATCCAAAGCCTTTTTTCAATCAAATTCCTATCATACATCATGAACTATTCATAAATGAATGACACATACCTCCCAAGCCATAAAGTGACATTTGAGCTCAAGGACAAAGATAGTTTATATTTCTTTATTATGAACCTCACTTTAATCTAGGGTCTCTCTTCAATCAAATTCCTTCTGAATAGTTGTATTTCAGCTCAAGCACAAAGATAATTTATCTTTCTATAATTATGAACATCGGTTTGAATCCAAAGATTTCTCTCCAATCAAATTCCTTTTGAACAGTGATACATTATTAAAAAATGTTGATACATCATGAAAATTTGAAAATGGCTGATGTAGACCTCCCCAGCCATGATGCATTATGAAAATTTGCAAATGGCCGATTAGACCTCCCAAGCCATGGAATTATTTTTTAGATCCATCTCCAATTTGGTTTTTCTTTTGATACTCTTATAAATTATTTATAAAAGAGGCCACTAAGCCTACAAAATTGTTCTAGATGGTCAATCGTGAGAGACCCAACATCTCAATGATATTCCACAGGATGGCCGAAAGAAGTTCAACAAAGGCATGTAGGGCAGTGTGTAGATGAACCAAAAATTCATAAAACACAAAAACCAAGAAGCCCACTAAAGCACTGAATACATCCTGAATCAAGCTCACAGACCCAAGTTCTGATGTAATCATCAAATCTGTGATATACCCAATCACATACTCCAAAATTATGGTAACCCCCTGCATCATATTTCCGAGAACTGCAAGAATTATTGATACATGGGTCCTCAATATATGGATTAATGCCATTGATGCCACTGCAATGATCCTGAACATAACGTATGATAATATGCCAACTATTAAGATAACAATATCTGATAGGATACACATTTTTACAGATGAATTTATCCTTCATACCCATTTATCAAAATATTGGTTTTCCCCATTTTTATTTCTATATTGCTTCTGTCATTGTTGTTTACAAAAAGAGAATATCAACGTGAAGTTTGAACAATGGGATTTACATTGTGAATATATTCCAATCATTTGTGTGTTTTGTCATATTTTGACAAAACTCATTTCGTGTGTTTTGTTGGAGTTTGACAAAACATGAAGGTCAGGTTTCCATCTAGGTGATAAATAGAAGCCCACCTACAGAGATGGGTGGGATGGCCTACAACCAAACAACCAGAATGCATGATGTCCACAATTGATAACGTGGATTCCAGGTATGGATGACCCAACATTGTTGAAAGAAAATGATTGCCCAATAGTTAATGATGTCCATTCCCCGTCACATGATAACCGGCCCATTATCAAATTTTCACAGGCTACAGAAATTGTTTTCCAATCTCCCCAGCTTAGTATATTTTAGTTTCTTGTGCAAAATTTATCATGAAATGGTGCCTATTTAGTATTTACACTTGCCTTATGTTGATCATTTTTTTCCTCCTGTATGGCTCTTGCAACAGTTTACTATTCGCTTGCAATCTCTCACAAGTGAATGAAATTGTTGCTGCATCGCCCTTTTTTTATCTAGTTCTCTAATGAATATGAGATTATTTGGTTTGTATTATGTAGTTGGATCTATTGATTGAAAGAATTTATGTCCTCATGAATATAGATATATTTTTTCTTAGGAAAATATTGTATACTTTTACTTCAGTATGAACAAACTTGCATCTATAAACATCGTAGAGCTCTCTGATGTTCATCTCCATCACAAGCTAGTGTGGTACCTCATAGTAAATATGTCAACCAAAATAAAATGTCCATAATCATAAACTACTCTTAATACTTACGTAGAGTTATATGTATTTGTAAAATACAAAACAGGGCTTTGAGCCCATTCATCATTAAAGTCAAAATTTGAAAACATGTATATCCAGTGAAGATGGATTGATCAAAATAGAAAGAGAGAAATTCAAGTATGTTAGGTATATAGGGATATTAAAGACTAAAATCAAACTATGAAATCAGACCAAAATCAAACTATGAAATTATTAAATAATATTTATGTAGAGAGATGAATCTTTTGCAAGTGATTGGGGTCATCCTCTATGGGAGATAGAATATCTTATGAGAAAAATGTGGGAACTTGTTGACGAGAGTTGTTCTTTACCCCCTATTGAATACGGAGATATCATCATTTACCTCCTATAAATGAAAAAAATGAACTGTTATATTAATAGAAACCTTGTATTCTCTTAGGGAGAGATGGACCTTTTTCATTGGTATAAATGTATTGAATAGGGTAGCAACAAGTTAATTTAAACCTGCTTGAGCTATAGTGGACTCTAGATTGATTTAGATTGATTTTGTTCTAAAATGAAATTTCAACTATGCACACAGATAATTCAATGCTATCTTACAACTTTACCTCCATTACACTAGGGATTATTTACTCAGAGTCTCATTGATAGTTTCAACTATGCACTAGGGAACAATGTATCAATACTCCTAATTTTCTATACCTTTATCCCAGTCTAAATTATGGTGGATGCATGCATTATTCCAACCACATGTTGGGGTAGGTGATCACATGAACGATCCATAGATGAATCTATCAAGATGTCACATTATGAGCTACCAAAAATAATGTGAAGAAATGGCATGGTTATATATTTATAAGTTTACCTTTTTCCAATCTCCTTGCATAAGGATTAAAACCAAAAAAAACATGTAGCTATGGAAACACAATACAAAGGAATATTATGTAATTCATTATTCTTGATATTTGGGACTATCCAAAACTTTAGTTCCTTGAAAAAGAGAATTCAATATTCTTGATACTTGGGACTATCCAAAACTTTAGTTCCTTGAAAAACAGAAGTGGTATGATTATGTTATTCTTTTGTGAGATAGAGAGGCATTTTTATTTGAGATTTTGGGTGGATTAGGATCTATGTTTTTTCATCTATAAATGAGGATGAGACAACTTTACTGTGGAGATTGATTTTATGGTAGTATTTCAAAATTCAAAATAAACAATTATACAAAAAAATATATATAAAAGATAACTATAATTGATGCATGGATAACAAGAAATTAGAATGATTGATTACAATTAAGAATGGAGAACAAGTAACAAATTGACTTGTTCATAACACTTAACTTGTTAGTAACACTCAGCTTGTGGCCTATTAGTGTTCACCAACCATAAGTTAAGTGGTTGTAGTAGTTATGTTTAGGTGAGATAGGGTATCAATCTAATTCTGTGCTATATCTTTACTATCCATTTCAACATTAAAAATTAGTGGGTATGCCCGTCTAACTCATATTTTTTAATTGATGAAACCCAGTTTATGAGGGATCTGTCAAGTGCACGAAGGCTTTATATTGGCAAATGAAGAAAACATTGAAGTCTAATAAGACCAAAATCGAACTCTGAAATTATTTTGTTGAGCTCAGTCATACCTTTTTAAGCTAAGAGAAAACAACAAAAATCCCCATCCTCACGTAGGATTGTCGTTGGTAATAGAATCAATGATGCATGTCTATGCCTCCTTGCCATTTGCATAAAACACACTAAACTCTAGACCAAAGTCACAAAACACACTACCAAAAAATACCCAATATAATCCTCATCAAACACACTAAACACTGGTGAGCTCCACTCACAGGTCTCCTCAAATTCCCATAAACTAAATTATGTAATTAATTGAGGGTAAAAAATGAAAAAAATTAATATGTAAATCAAAATAATTTTACTGCTCAAATTTCATAAATAACTCTCTCCCCTGCTTCCCATCGTGGTTGTGACAAACTCAATTTGTAATTCCCATTTATATTCCATATAGTTCCTCCACATGCTTCTCACAGTTGTTTCTTTTAGGTGTTGAAGCTCCAATTATAACCTAGTAGTGACAATAGTTTTCCTCCTTTCATAATTGTTTTATTGACATTTGCACGTTGATGAACTAGAATTCCCCAATTGCTCAACTATTTGATGTATTTTGTGGATAAGATTTGCGATATGTGGCTATAGCCTCTTGCTTAGAGCTTACAATAGACGTTGTGTTCATAGTTTCCTGTAATGCCTTATCTATTGATGGGCATTTGCAATGGGAATAGTAAAGTAGGGTTTTTGGACTTTGCAGATATTGTTGAGAAGACTAAACTAAGCTCAGAGCAGCATCCATACTGATTTGATACCTTCTCTATAAATCCTCAGTTAACTTTGTGCTACACCCCTTCTATAGTTTTTGTTGTGGTTAGTAAACTCTAAAAATCTGTCATGGTTCTAAAAATATCTGCTGTCAAATTATTTTTGAGTAGTATTGAATCATCAATTTCTAATGCCAAATGGTGGAATTGCAGCTGTTAGTGCTCATCTAATGCTGAAATTACATATTGCATGGTATGATTTATAATGCAGCCGAGTCATCTGGACTTCAATGTTTTCTTCATTTGCCAATATGTATCTTGAAATTACATGCCACCATAGGGTAAAAAAATGCTATTGTTGCAATGCTGATTTCCATGCATTCAATGTTTGATGTTGTTAGAACTTGATCCTATGGTCTAAAGGAAATTTGGATGTAGCTGGAACAACTATCTAAGAAGGAATGAAACTTAAGAAATTTGTATTGGCAACTCCGTGAATTATTTCTTTTGTAAAAGGTGCTGCAAAAGGTTCTATCTGTCACTCTATTAAAATCACAGCATTTTAAAAAAGACACCAGCCCCATTCTCAAAACTATAAAAAAGTTAGACACACAAGCGTGCTGCCATTACAATTCAGGCTTCACAGAAAGCCAAATTAAAACAGAAGAAACCCACCAACCATTTGATCACATACATCATCAAAGAAGATAAAATAAAGTGAGTGGCATATGAATTACAATAAGTGGAAGGGAGGATTTTTTGATATAAAACCTCATTGTATTGCATTAGCTTCATTATTCCTGCCTCAGATGTACCCTTTCTCTAGATAAGGAATCAAAACTGGGATTGAGTTCATGAAAAATATGAGTGAAAGAAACCAGAGTAACGTTACTCCTCATAGTTGTAATCTGATCAAGCCATCACTGCTTGAAGACCTATATATTGCGTTGAAATGTTTTCATTGAGACAATCTACTGTTACTTTGGAGTTCCCAAACACTTCTAGGCTCCTCACATTTCTTTCAATAGAAGAGCTTCCAGTGCCGTAAGCTCAACCCGGTTATTGGTTCCTTTAACAATGCTCAATGAGAAAGAGATATAATGAGATGAGGCTCCAATAAAGAAAACTCCTACACCACATTTAACTTAATTCCTTGGGAAAGCACCTTTGAAAATTCCCTATGGGAAGGATTCATCGATCATTAAAGGATAAACTTGTCGCTCCTCCACCATTTATATATTCCTTGAAGCAGAATTTGACTCTATAAACTACTTGCTCCAAAGAAGGATATCTATTCCCAAACCTCCCTATCATAATACCAGGATTTAAAAGCTTCAACTAAAGAATTTCCAATACACCTACCCACATTTTTCAAGAGAGTTACTGAAGTTTCCCAAACTTCTTTGGAAAAATGACATTCCGACAAATAGATGATTGAAATTTTATTCATGTTCTAGGAAAGAGTTATGTGATTGTTTTGTGCACATGTCAATAACCTTCCCATGTATTCAAATTCCAAATAGGTATAATTTCCTGTGGATTTTATCTGCTAGTGTGTTGTACAAAGGGATGGGTGCATGACGTACATATTTTGAATTTTGTAATACTGGTTGCAGCTGGTGGATGTCTCTGTAACTCTTTTTGACAATTATAATCCAATTTTAATTGATAAGGAGAGGAAAATTATGTTATGGAGCCTGTGCATGATCTATCCTCATGATGGCTATGAATGGTGGAAGCTTACAATGCAACGTTAGGGCAGTGAGTTTTGGTAATGGACCATTTTGGTAGTTTCACTTGGGTTGGAAAAGCCTCTAAGACATGGACAATATTTATCCTATGATAAATGTGTTTTGATGTGACCTATTTTAAATTTAGTGTGTGGGTAGCATGCACTAGTACATAATTTTTTTTGTGACAATGTGATATTCTTTTATGCTAGGAGAAAGGCATTTCTTTTTCAATGGTCTATAATATTATATCTAGACATTTAAATGTAGCATGCTTTTATTTTGCTGATATAGGACACATCAGTATTTCATTACTTTTAACTTTCTCAGACATAGGCATTCCATCCAACAAGTTCAAACATTGCACCGCATGTATGGAATTGTGTTCTCATCCATGTTCTTGTGGGGGCAAGAAATGGGCTAGCTGCTATTAGAAGTTCATGTTCTAGGTCCTCTTTTTTTACGTTACAAAAATCATAGGTGAAGTAACTAACTTTAAATCACATGTGAAATCATGCATAAATCATAGGTGAAGTAATTGACTTTAAATTATAAAGAAGATTGGATAGAATAGTTCCATGGAAATTCCAGACATGACCCCCATGGGTGGCAATAATTGCATTGCAGCCATTGATCAAAACTAAATAATTAAAATTTACACCCAACTTATTTTAACCATGTGTACATAATCCAAATTACTTGGGTTCCCTATATGTATGCATTTAACAGCTTAACTTGAAGGAAATAGAGGCTTTAGCTATCATCACATCAATGTCCTATGCTATTGTTCTACAGTATGGTCATTGATTTGAGGCCTTGAACAATTTTTATTTATTTTTATTTTACAGATTTACAATGGCACTTGGTGGACTTGCTCTTGACGAGGTAGTTTAGAAAACATTTGGTCATCTTGAGGCGATTAGAGCTGAAGCAGTGCATGTGAGAGCAAATCACTAGTAACCTAAGCTTGCCATAAATGCATTTTCAAGCAGATATTTTATCCTTGATTTTGTTAAAATTTTCATGGTATTTTATGATATTTACATAAAATAACCTTATATTGTTCTAAATGTTCTTATGTTTTATTTCTGCAAAAGCTTTTTGAGGTGTAAAGTAATGACCCAAAGTGATAAAGTAATGGAAGATTCTCTGAAAATTGAACGACCAAATGATTATATTTTGAAGGAAAAGTTTTTCAGATCAAAAGCATAGGCCAAAAGCATAGGCCATGACTGATGATATTAAGGTTGTTTCAAACAATTTTACCACTGGTATGCGGATATTATATTCCTAGAAGTCTTTTACTATTAGGAAACCTGACTATCCAACATGTCAAATGTGTTCAAATGGAAAAAAAGTAACAAGCAATAGTTCTTTTCAAATTCATGATTATAATTCATAGAAGTATTTTTTTTCATATACTAGTATATATGATTTTATTCCAAAGTGGCCAGGTTGTATGGGTGTGGTTCATGTATGAATGTCATTCTGTTGTTTTTGGAATCTAGGTGCAGAGGTTATGGCATGTCACTAATATATGTATGTATATATATATAAAGTTCACAAAAATTTTTGAGTGAATATAAAGTGAATTTTCCAAAGTCCATAGTCCAAGAAAGAAAAAATCATGAAATTTTTGGAGTATATATAGATATAGAGGATGAAATATGATGGTTGTTGGCTTGATGCCTGAACTATGTCATGAACACTTTGAGGCTGACAAGTTAAAAATAATTGTTTATAATTTTCTTTTGTTTATATATAAATATATATTTGAAACAATGACAAGGTAGGCATGTAGGAAATTGTGAATGTTGATGCTATTTTATGGGTTTTGATTATACTGATGGTTGAGTATAACATCACAATAGTTTGATGGGGAAAGGTGTTTTCATTGCATTGGTTAATGCTATTTGATAGATTTTGATTATACTAAAGGTTTAGTATAATATCACTATGTTAGGAAACTATGTTTAAGTGGAATACAGACTTCTTTTTCCATAGGAGGCTTATGCACATAATAGGATTTGAATCATTTGTAGATATTTGAATATTAAAATGTTGAAAAACACTAATATCAAGGATAATGATAATATAAAAATGTGCTAAATGATTAGGGTGTAGGTAGTCAATTTCATGGACAAATACTAGGAGACATCTCTACTTAGATACCATCCTTTGTGAGAATCCTATGTAGTATAAATGCAATCATGCTCTACAAAATAAACCTAGTATTACATGAGAATTGTAACATTGGTCCTCTATTGTCATTGTGTGCAGAGCCATAAAGGACAATTCTTCTTTTCAGTTCACCTTCTCTTGTTCCAACAAGGCCAGCTCATCAAGCGGATTCCCCTGAGGTTTCACTTCCCTCTTTTATTTTGATTTATGTTTATTGCATATTTGGGAAAGTAGGTTTATATAGATTTTCTCACATACACAATTCAGACATTTAACTTTTTTATTGCACTAGCATTTCCAGCATGTGTTTGAGTGCATTTGTTACACTTTTGCACCAAATCATACATAGGAGAATGATAACTCCACAGGTAAAGAAATCTATTATTTATTCTTTTGGAAGTTGGATTTAATACTTTCTTAAATCATTCATCAGTTTCCATAGTTGTCATGTCATTCACTAACCACATGACATATAGAGGTCAAATCTCCTATAGATTGCACTATGTATGCAGGTTTATACCTGTGCAGTTGAGCATAATTGTTTTGTGGGTTTGTTGATTATCTTTCCTGTTGAAATCCATTTCTTGGTTTAGTGCTGAGTTTTACTTTTCTTAGGTACTAAATAGTGCAGATTTATCCGTTCAAGTTTAATTTTAAACAATTGTTAAATTGAAATATTTTCCTATTTTGCACATGATCTTGGTTATTGTTGTTAGTTGTTGAACATTATAAATAATTTGCTTCATTGTTTTTCTACTTTACAGTTCACTGTTTTTCTATTTTACAAGTGATATTTTTTTATTGGATTTTGCAAAAGTGAGCATAACTTATAAGTGGGCCATTGAGTATGAAGAGCCTGCTGCTGAGGCTTTGCCATTCAGTATGAAGAGCCTATTGTTGAGGCTTTCAAAGCTGTTAAGTATGGTTTTGAAGCTGCTGACGTGGGATCTAAGTATGGTTTAGTGCTGAGTATGGTTTTGAAGTTGTTTATGTGGGATCTAAGTATGGTTCTGTACCCAAGTACAAGTAGTATGGTTTAGCCATTGTAATATTTTGAAAAGTGATGATTTTCCTATAAATTTATATGGAAATTATTCTGAGTCTTTGAGAAAACGCATATTTATTGTAATATTTTTGACATCTCATATAATATAATTTATGTGGTTTAAAACTTATATATATGGTTGTACTTTATATTATGTAGCAATGTTGTAATTATTAACTAATTAATGTGACATTGCATGATTTACATGTGTATTAGATATTATTTACAAGTGTTGTATTTAATTATAATGTGACATTGCATAATTCACATGTGTTATTAGATGAGGATAAATAATGTATGATTCTTTTTTTAATTTAAACATAATATCATCTTAAACATTTATATTGATTAATAATGGACACCATTATAACTACTAAAATATAATGACCACATAAAATGACTAAATTAGTGACCAATAAATGAGATTAATGACCAAAATTTGCATATATAAAATGACAAAAAAAATGAGAGATATGTAACCAAACAATGAGATATAAATGACCAAAATTCGCATATCAATAACAAAAAAAAAAATTCGTGGCTAATTTATAGTCTTTTATTACACGACCAAATTTGTTTATATTCTAGCTTGTCATGTGGTCATTAATTTGGTCATAAAGGTGGTCATATATTTGGTAATTAATTCAAATATACGACCAAATTAATGACCAAATTTATGACCAACTGACAAGCTATAAATGACCAAAATAAAAATGACCAATTTTGGTTCGTAATAAAAGACCGTAAATTAGCCACCAGCGATCGCCAAACCAAAAGGTGTCATTGATATGCATATTTTGGTCATTTTGTTTGTCACTAATCTCTCTTTTTCCATTAGTGAGCTAAGGAACCCTTGTGGGTAGGAAATTTCGACCCTATGTGGCATGGTCCTTACGTGGTTAAACGAGTATTAGAAAAAGGTTCCTAGGAGTTAGTGGATTATGAAGGGACAGCCTTTGCGGAGCCTAGAAATGGGCTCTATATTAAAAAGTACTATGCATGATTGTCATCCAGGGCTGGTTTTTGTATATTATTGTACATTTTCATAGCATAGTTTTTTATCTTCTTATGGTGATCGGATTTGTTGAATTTCTTTTGTTTGTTATCAGAGATGTCAACAGAGTCTTTAGTTTATGTAGGGTTTATTGATGGTATTAGCTTTCACACTCAAAGATTAGCCTCGGCTGCTTGGGAGATTTATACTCCTACGGTTCAAGTGTTGTCTTCAGGAGACATATGTTTATGACCTTCGTCCAATAATGTTGCCGAGTATAGTGCCGTGATTGAGTTATTGCATGATGCCATTTCACATGGTGTTCATTCTCTTGAGGTATGTATTGATTTGCAGTTAGTAGTATCACATCTTGGCTTGTGTCATATTAAGGATTCAAGTTTGTTACGAGGGTTCTTATGCATACAGTTGCTAGGATGAAAGTTTGAGAACATAACATACATTGATATCATAATAAATTTTAATCAAGTTGTTGATTCATATGCAAACTATGTATTCGATTGCCATTTGTTTCACAGATGATAAAGTATTCAAAAACACATCTACAAATGTAAATATAATAATCGATCACCATTGGTATTTTTCATTAACATATAGTCCAAAAAATTTGATGTCATCATACATAATGTAATATAAAAAAATGGGGCTTTTGAGCCACAAAAATATACTACGCAGTCATATAACAAAAAATACACCCTAGCCTCCAAGCCTATGGGAGAGGAGGGTGTTGATCATGGTAGTACACTACGGCTCTAGCTATATGGAAAATAAATCAAATCCATTCCCATGGTACTCCAACCCCATGGCATTGCATGGCCTCTAGAAAGTCCTCGACTTGTAGCATGGGTACTCTATGTGTTAGACAAACAAAGTTCGTGTGAATGTTGTTGAGAGAACGCTCCACATCCAGACCCATGATCTCATGTCCTCTTCCCCTCCATTGATGAGGAGGGAATCCATCCAGTCATTTAGGTCCCACCTCTACATATACATGACCAAGTATTAATATATGTCATCACACCAAAAACATGTCTTTTGATTCAATTATATCAAAAAAAACAAAAGAATTTATAATTAAAAAAACAAGCATTAGAGGAAATTTCAATTTAAAATGGGACTTCCAAAAATAATACAAATTCCATGTCATCATGTATTAGCCAATCAAAATGCTTTAAAATTAAAAAAGGGAGCACCTCTTAAACAAATTTTTAATATAAATTTAGGGATATGTATCATAAAAAACTACTTTTTTTGTTCGTATTTTCGACATATATCTCTGTGTTCTTACTCAAATTTTGATAGGAATATCTCGTTGGATGCAAAATTCAATTCCGCATCCAACGAGTACCCACTTGGAATACGTTTACCTGCCCTGATACCCCAAAAAAAAAATACCTAAAAAAATGTGATGATGATGCCATCATCATGTTTTTTCATGTATTTCTTGTTTTTGGGGTAGAGAGGCTAGTCAAAAGTATTCCAAGTGGGTACTCGTTGGATGCAGAATTGAATTCCACATCCAACAAGATCTCGTGATCAAAATTTGAGTAAAAACTAAGGGAGATATGTCAAAAATACGACTAAAAAAGTAGTTTTTTCTTTTCTTCCTCCAAAATTAATAAATATTATTTTATTATTTTAACTATTATTTTATTAATTTTCCTTAGGAGGCCCATTTCGAGTTGAAATTTTCTCTAATGTTTGAGTTGAGATTCATTAGCTATAGCTCCATATGTAGAGCTTGGTATAATGGCCATATCCAGATCTCCACGGAAGTCTATCCCCTCATAGGGTTAGTCATCTATGGCAATGATTTTCTTGTGCCACCAAAGGAAGAATTATGCTGCATACGAGTTGGCCACTTTCCACCCTCCTAGTCTCCACATGACATTGGCCCAACATAGCTAAGCCATATCCCAAACAACGTGTGCAATAATATTAACTTTAAATATTTTCCCCAGCACAGGCTCAAAAAAGAAAGCAATCAAGATGCTGCTTAACCGAAAGTTAGTCACCCTTCCCATCTTGCAGTCACTGATTTGCTGATTCATGTTTTTCATTAGTGAGGTACCCTATTCATACATGGTAGGTTGCATACACTCTACAATATATAACATCAATGGCCTTGAGGCCTAGTGGAGTGATTCTAAACCTTATATCCTACCAAGTGTCAATAGTATGGCCTTTATCCCTAGGTTCTTAATCTAGTTTGTCAGGATTTGGCTCCCAACCTTCTCTTTATCCGAAAGGAAATAAACAGCAATGTATTCTTCTATTATGATACCACCTCCTATCCCACGAGCTTGTAGGTTCACTAATTCCCCTCTGCAGGACAATCATGTTATAAAGTATATATCCTCAACCTCGAGGTTGAGGGGCATCTCGTCCAACTGGAATGCCTCTAAGTGAAGATTCCAATACTCTACTAGCATATTGAGTAGCCTTAGTTTTTCCCTCAAACTACCAAGGCGCCAAAACTTGTATAACCCAAAAAACCTTAGCGCTTGTTGAGCCATCGAGTCATCTTGCATGTCCGGATCAACATCCTCATGTTCATAGTCTCTCCATTCTACGACAATCCTGCATAAGAATTTAAAAGTTTCATTAGTATTTTCCTTTGTTTTTGTCATTTATGGTCCTATACATGACTATTTTCAAAACAGTCATGTACATATGTGGTCATCGTGGTTTTTTCCATGTATATCCAACCCTATACATGGAAAAATAGTTGTTTTCTGCATGGGTCAAAACCTCCTACTTTGGGATGGCCCATGTTAAAAAATTGACCATGAAAATTAAAAATAAATCCATAAAAATGAAAGAGTGTGGCATGATGAGTTACCTAAACCAAACGGGGAGTGATTTGACTAGTGGATGTTCTCGGAATTAGCTTCTAAATTTTTGAGTCCAAAAACACTATGGTGGGTGAATTTCCAAATGGTATGCAAATTTTTATTTTTTCACTATTTTATAGAACTTGTTTTATATTTTTACCCACTTTCTATAGCTTTTTACAATTTTTTACAATTTTTGCACCATTGGGACTGATATGGTGTTGTAGGGGCCCATTTTGAGAGCGTTTTGGCCAAGTCTTTGATTCATTCATGTTTATTAAAGGTATAATGTCTAAACTGGTATATAGGTTAGAATTTCACATTCGCTTACATTTTGCATGGACTTATGAACATTTCATCTTAGATTTACATACAAAACCATTCCATAGTGTCACAGAACCTTCATGCTACTATTAGAAGTGACATTGTACGAATGGTAGAGCCTTCCTATACATGGGTTCCCTAGTTAGATCCTATTTTGCATTTGGTGCCCATGCCTAGATTTCCCCTTTAGATTCTGGGAGTCCCTTTTTAGTCCCTCGATGTCCTTGAGAAAGAGCTTCATACTCCTCTTGAACTTTATGCTAGATTTCTTCCCTTTTACTTGCTTTTATATATCAAGTTTCAATTGCATTTCACGAGTTTTTCTTGTCTTATTGAGCTTTACGTCGGTTCCCTGCTTCAGAGTTATAATCCATATAGCCCCATCTTGTCTCATGTCTAGCCAAGTAGAGCATCTTTATATAGCCTTTTCAGCTTGATCGTCCCCTTTTTTGACTGGGAAGATACCTTCCCTCAGGTGTCACTATCCTGCACATACTTCCTTGCATTGAGCATAGGTATTTTCCACTATTTGGAACTAGTTTTCTTGTCTGTGACACTCGTATCCTCCTATATTTGTACTATAAAGAACTTTTATTCTTTTTCAAGATTTTCAAAATATCTGAAAATTTCAAAAAAAATTAAAAAACATAAAAATCAAGACGGGAAAATATGTTATCTTTGGCAGCAGTCAAGTCATGTCACCTTCAGAAAAAGCACTGTATATCACCTCCATTGGTTGGGTTAGTAGTTCGAATTTAGGATTTGTACGCGTTACTTTGAGTTTATCTCCATCAACTGGTTATGCTTCCAGTCCCCATGGAGACTCTGTTGATACCTCCCATGTCATAGAGATTTCCTAGTATGCATATCCAGTCATAGCTGCCTCCTTTCAGTCACCATTCACCTTATTCTCTTTTTCAAAGGAAGTTTAAATCCTGAGTTGACCATTCCTCAGTTATCTTGACTTTGCATGTCGACCATTCTTGGTACTGTTACTCATTCGTGCACATCTTGTTTGAGTTCTTCCAGATTATACAATGTTGATGAGTACCTCGTGTTGGTTGATGGGCGATTTCTTAATTCCCTCCTTCCAGCAGATTCCATTCCATCGAATTTAGATCATTTATTCCAGAATAGGAGTCTAGAGTCATTTGAGTTCCTTGAGACTTATAGTCATCAGTGGTAGGTTCTATCACCATCGATAGTTTTGGGAATAAATCAATGTCCCTTGATTGATGGATTATTCCAAGTGTTCGACCTCAGCACATCTATTAACACTTGTTATATTGCACTATGTACCTTCATTCCCATTTTCATTATCGGTGGGTGATCTCACGTCTGTTAATGGTATACATCAATGACCGGTAATCAGACAATGGACTACAATGTTTGACCTTGACACATTTATTCACATAGTAGGACATGTACTCATATAAATTTATGAAGAAGAACTTCCATCTTGGTGGTATTCCATATATGCTACCTCCTTGATTATGCCAGTACTCACGAGATTTTAGCTCTCATGATTTGATTCTAGTGTATATCAAATATCTTCATCTATTATGGAGATCTTGATCCATTGTATATCTTCATCCATTATGGAGATCCTGTCCATTGTATATTGTACATGGAAATGAGCACACATTGAAACTTTTTGTATATCATGCCTATTGATTGCTATTGTACTCTTATGTATCCGGGACTACTGTATGTATTTGCAGTCACATGAAGAGATTGATTATTGTATTATAATCTGTTAGATTTTTAACATTAAGCTAGCATTATATTAACATCTTTAATTGAGAGAATAACAATCACAACAATTAAACAGAAGAGGCAATGGAAACAGTGTTTTTCCTCGGGGAAACCATAAATGGAGAAAACCCCAGAAATTCCTCAGAGATAGAATCAGCACCAAAAGTAAAACCCCAAAACAGTAAGATGATCTACTGACAATACTAACCTATTTCCTCTTAGCCCCAGTGTATTCTTCTTCCTCATCTATGCGCTACAACTTAGTGTGAGTGAGTGTGTGATAAATAGAGAGGCTAGCTCTCTATTTATACTAATTCATGACTTCACTAAACCCTACCAAGGCTGACTTCACTAGTTGAGTCTAACAACCTGAGTGCCCCAGAACTGTGGAAAATTTAACCCTTGAACAATAGTTAACATTAAGCTAGCATTATATTAACATCTTTAATTGAGAGAATAACAATCACAACAATTAAACAGAAGAGGCAATGGAAACAGTGTTTTTCCTCGGGGAAACCATAAATGGAGAAAACCCCAGAAATTCCTCAGAGATAGAATCAGCACCAAAAGTAAAACCCCAAAACAGTAAGATGATCTACTGACAATACTAACCTATTTCCTCTTAGCCCCAGTGTATTCTTCTTCCTCATCTATGCGCTACAACTTAGTGTGAGTGAGTGTGTGATAAATAGAGAGGCTAGCTCTCTATTTATACTAATTCATGACTTCACTAAACCCTACCAAGGCTGACTTCACTAGTTGAGTCTAACAACCTGAGTGCCCCAGAACTGTGGAAAATTTAACCCTTGAACAATAGTTAACATTAAGCTAGCATTATATTAACATCTTTAATTGAGAGAATAACAATCACAACAATTAAACAGAAGAGGCAATGGAAACAGTGTTTTTCCTCGGGGAAACCATAAATGGAGAAAACCCCAGAAATTCCTCAGAGATAGAATCAGTACCAAAAGTAAAACCCCAAAACAGTAAGATGATCTACTGACAATACTAACCTATTTCCTCTTAGCCCCAGTGTATTCTTCTTCCTCATCTATGCGCTACAACTGAGTGTGAGTGAGTGTGTGATAAATAGAGAGGCTAGCTCTCTATTTATACTAATTCCCAACTTCACTAAACCCTACCAGGGATGACTTCACTAGTTGATTCTAACAACCCGAGTGCCCCAAAACTGTGGAAAAATTAACCCTTGAACAATAGTATGGTTACCCACATTGACTTGACATGACTTGTTTACATTATAGAAACTCTCGATCGGAACATCGGGGCATGACATCACTCGAATAAATTACAGAAACATATCGGAATAAACATTTGGGTACAATACATAAGAAATATAAGTAAATACATTCCGAAGTTACAATTACATCAACACTCCCTCTTAACTAGGAAGGTATTCTCTTGACACAATTTACCAGCACAAGTCTTCTTGTATGTATCATCTGCATCATCATTGAGTCCTTGTCATCTTCATCTTCAAGTCATATCCATCTGGATTTGGATCATCACTTCAATATGGATCATCATCACCGGATCTGGATCATCACTCGATATGGATCATCATCACTGGAACACCATCACTGGATCTGGATCATCATCACAGGTGCTATCTCTTGATTTTTCTTGTCATAGGAAGTTCTATAGTGCCAACCATTTTCCATGCTAGTTGTAGGCCTATCCTCCATGTAGGTCTTCTTCCAGCACTTATATCTGACCCTAAGTCAGAATGGCCCACCCAAGACTTATATCTGATCATGTAGGAACCAATCCTATAATCATATCAGAAAAGCATGCCCAACACTCACATCTGATCATGTGGGAACACATTCCACAACCCTGTCAAAAAGGTCCAGCACTCACATCTGACTTACATTCAACCATATGAGGAACCAATCCTCCATGCTGAAAGGCTCTGCACTTACTTCTGACAACCAATGTCAGAAAGACTCGGCACTTATATTCAACCATGCAAGGAACCAATCCTTCATGCCTAAAAGGCTCTGCACTTACATCTAACAACCAATGTCAGAAAGGCTTTACACTCACATCTGATCATGTAGGAACCAATCCTACAATCACATTAGAATGTCTCTCAGTACCAGAATGAGATTTCTTGGTAACTGACCAGGTGCCTCCATTCCAAGAATGGCATTCAACACTTATATATGATCATGTAGGAACCAATCCTACAATCACATCAGAATTACCCAAAACTCACATCTGACATGGAAGGAACCAATCCTCTCACCATGTCAGAATGGATCATGGACTCATCACTTCCCTTTGGAGGGAACCTCGATCTGGAGAACACCAAGTTTCTCCCTGAAGTACTCAAACTTCACTTTAGCCAATGGCTTTGTCAACACATCAGCTATATGTTCATCTATGACAATATACTCGAGCTTCACTACTCCCCTCTGCACCATATCCTTGATATAGTGATACTTGATCTCGATATGCTTCAACTTGTCATGGAACACTGGGTTCTTTGACAACTTCATGCAACTTTGGTTGTCACAATGTATATAAGTAGCATCCATCTGGAGATCAAATAAATGAGATGGTAGCTTCCTCAACCATACTACCTCAAAACTAGTAGAACAAGCTGCATCATACTCTACTTTAGCTGTATTCAGTGCCACATAGGATTGCTTCCTTCTAAACCAAGAGATCACACCTGATCCCATACTGAAGCAGCACCCTGAAGTGCTCTTTCTATTGATGGCACTACCTGCCCAATCTGAATCAACATAACCCTCCAAGTTAATCTTCTTATTCGCCTCACACTTGAGCCCATAATCAATTGTACCCCTTAGGTACCTCAGAATATGCTTTGCAGCAATCAAGTGAACATGTCTCAGATCTGTCAGAAATTGGCTCAAGGTGCTCACAACAAAGTAAATATCTGGTCTCTTGTTTGTCAGGTACATCAAGGACCTAATCATTTGACGATACATCATATCATCAACCAATTTTGATAAAGCATCACTCAACAACTTTAGGTTCAATGCCATAGGTGTCATCATGGCCTTGTATTCCATCATCCCGAACCTCTTTAGGATCTCTACTGCATACTTTCCTTGTCCAAGGGAGATTCCATCCGCATTCTGCCACACCTCCATTCCTAGAAAATAGTGCATCATACCCAAGTCCTTCATTTCGAACTTGGTAGCAAGCTTTCTCTTCGTATCGACAATCAACCGATACATACCTATTACAACCATATCATCTACATATAGTAGGAGCATCACTAGGTTTCCATCTTGAACCTTGTAGTAAAGGTTGGAATCTGCTTTCCTTTTGGTAAATCACAAACTAGATAGAAAGCTGTCAATTCTGTCGTACCATGTCTTGGGTGCCTGTTTCAAACCGTACAGGGCTTTCTTCAATCTATGCACATGATACTCCCTATTATGTGTCTCAAAACTGATTGGCTTCTCTACATACACTTCCTCTTCCACTACACCATTCAAAAAAGCAGTCTTGACATCCATTTAGTGTATATTCCATTTCATCACTGCAACTAGAGAAACTACTGATCTGATGGAAGTGTATCTGGATACAGGTGCAAAGGATTCTTCATAATCTATTCCTTCTTTCTATGATAATCCATGAGCCACGAATCTTTCTTTATATTTATCTATGCTGCCATCTGCAGCATGCTTGATCTTGTAGATCCATTTGGAAGTTACAACCGACTTCCTTTTGGTCTTGGGACAACATCCCAAACATCATTCTTAATGATCGATTGATACTCTTCAATCATAGCATCCTTCAATTCTTTCCATTCTGCCGCTTCTTCATAGTTGGAAGGTTCTTTATTGATAAAGTCACACAATAAATCTACATACTCGGAGCAGGACTTGGTCCTCTTTATTTCTCTATGATTCTCTTGAGGAGCCCCGTATCTTTCTACACATTGGATAACTTCATGTACCCAAGAAATTTTCCTCTTGTGAGGATTCTTCTCCTGAGTTGGATCTATAGGTTCTTGAGGTTCTTCAAATTCTTGATCTTCTTCTTGAGTTTCTTCATTCATGGTTTTGTCATGAGTTCTGGGTGCTTTTGATTCTTTGGGATCTTCAGCAGGTCTCTTTCTGGATTTGTTGTAAGCTCAGTCTTCATCAAATGTTACATCCCTGCTGATGTCGATCTTCTTGAATTCTGGGAAGTATATTATGTGACCCTTTGAGTTTTCAAAGTATCCCACAAATATACCCTTCTTTCCTGACGGATCTAACTTTGTCCTCTTTTCTTTCAAAATGTGTATGTACACTGGACAACCATATATTCTGAGATTGCTGAATTCTGGTTTCTTGCTGGAAAAGACTTCTTTAGGTGTCTTGTTCTCAAGTACTCTATGTGGAGTATGGTTCTGTACATACATCATTGTTTTGGTAGCTTTTGCCCATCGATGCATGGGAATATACAGTGATCATTAATCATTGCTCTTGCATATTCCATGATAATTCTATTCTTTTATTCTACAACCCCATTTTGTTGTGGATTATATGGAGTGGATAACTCCCTCTTAATCCCTGAATCTTTGCATAAGTATTTGAATTCATTTGATGTGAATTGTCCGCCATTATCTAATTGAGAGGTCTTGATCTTGTTTTTTGTGTGGTTCTTGATCAAGGCTTTGAATTCCTTGAACTTGCAGAAAACTTCATCTTTGTTCTTCATGAAGTAAATCCATGTCTTTATAGAAAAATTATCAATGAAAGAAACATAGTATACATACCCTCTTAGTGAAATTGATGACATTGGTCCACATACATCGGATTGGATGATTTCCAAGATTCCTTTTTCCTTGCTCTTGCTACTTGGAAATGTTTTCTTTGTATTCTTTCCTTTTGCACATCCTTTTCAAAATCCTTCATGTTTTGCTTGAATTTCTGGAAGACCTTCAACATCTTTGCTTGCAAGTAGTAGTGCTCTGTAGTGCACATGTGCAAGCCTTTTGTGCCAAAGTTCATTTGGCTCTACTGTGTCATAGACCAAAGCTTGTTCTGGACGGCCCTTCAATTTGTATAATCCTCCTTCTTGTTCTCCAATTACTATTGCATCATCAATAGTATTTCCTCTTAGCCACATGAGGACTTGGCCATCTACAAATGAAACCCTCATTCCTTTTGCATCTAGTGCCGATATCGAGAGAATATTATTCTTTAGTCTTGGTACAAACAAGTCATCCTTCATTTTCATATACTTTCCATAGTCTAGCTTGTAGGAGGATTCACCACTACCTTTTATGGGATATTGGTAGTCATCCCCAAGTTTCACCTTATGGGGTGAATTATGTTCAGATAGTTTCTCAAAAGATTCCTTGAAACCTGTCATTTTTTTGGAAGCCCCACTGTCAATGAGCCAATCTTTGCCTCCATGAGTGATAGTTTCTGTGAGAGTGGAGATCAGAACATATTCTTCATCACTTGAAGAGTCTTCACTTTCTTGTTTTACTTTCTTCCTGGGAGGATCATCATCCTTAGCACTATGAGCATGATGTCTTGTTTTGGGGTTCTTCTTCTTCTTGGATCCATTCTTATTCATGGAACAAATTCTAGCAAAGTGTTCTTTTTCATCACATGTATAACGTCTGAGTTTGGATGGATCCCTTCTTACAAAATTATTTTTCTGATGAGAATGTTTAACTTAGTGATGATGATTTTCCCTTCTTCTTTTCTTGGAGTGTACTATGAGAGCTTAATATTCACTTCCCATATTTTCTTCTCGAGCTGCTATTCGAGATTCTTCTTAATAACATTCTTCCCATAGTCTGTTGAACTTGACCAACTTCTTCCCAGCACATATTCCTTGGATGAAAGAATCCAATGACCTAAGGAGACCATTCAAGGTTGTCATCATAATTTCTGCATTCTCCACTTCTTCATCTACTCCTTCAAGTTTTTCTTTGATCTGGCAGACCCTTGTGAATTATGACTATATGGTCTCCTAATTTTGAATCTTTACATTCTTCAACCGGTTCCTTAGAGTCATATTTCGGTTTATGTTCTTCCCTTCCAATAGTTTGGTTAGGGCATAAAACATATCTTTAGGTGTCTTGAGGTGTCTTGAGGGAGGACACCTATAGTATGAGGTGATCCTTGATTGAATCAGCAATAATCCTCTTTTCCATAACCAAATTCTTCTTATGTAAGGCCTTAGCCTCATCTCCCTCTGGAACTGGAACCTCCTCATGGATGTAGGAGTCGAACCCATTTTCTTCCAGAACCAGGGAGATCCTATACTTCCAGGCTCGAAAGTTATTAGATCCTTCAATATTTTCATCAAGCTTGGTATGATGAGACATATTAACTGAAAACCTCAAATGGAAATACAAAATATTTAGATCTTACAAGGTCAAGATGTCGGATCTGGATTTGGAGCTGAAATTCTGTAGTGTTGGTTCAAGAAAAGATTAGGGTTTTTCTTTTTTGGAGTTTTGTCCAACCAAATGGTTTGATATTGATCTCTAAACTTTGATTTTAGGGAGGAAATCAATGTAGGCCTGGGATCACTGAAAAATCCCACTTCTGTGGAAAGCCCTAATTTTCGGCAGTAGTGTCAGGTCCAAAACTGAAAAACCTCACAATTGGATTCTGCTTCGACAAAAAGATCAGCCTTAGGGAGGAGAGTTAATCCAACCTTATTTTGCTAAAAATATATGGAGAGAGATCAAAAAAGTAGGAATCCCTAGTTCTGACAGTTGCACAATGTCTTATTCTCATGTTAGCTCTAATACCATGTTAGATTTTTAACATTAAGCTAGCATTATATTAGGAAATTTAACTGAGAGAATAACAAGCACAACAATTAAACACAAGAGACAATGAACATAGTGTTTTTCCTTGGGAAAACCATAAATGGAGAAAACCCCACAACTTCCTCAGAGATAGAATCAACACCAAAAGTAAAACCCCAAAAAAGTAAGATGATCTCCTGACAGTAGTAAGCTCTTTCTTCCTAGCCCCAATGTCTTATTCTTCCTCAGCTATGCGCTACAACTGAGTGTGACTGAGTGTGTGATAAATAGAGAGGCTAGCTCTCTATTTATACTAATTCCTGACTTGAATAAACCCTACTAGGGCCAAATTCACTAGGTGAGTCTAACAACCCTAGTGCCCCGAAACTGCAGGGACTTTAACCCTTGAACAATAGGAGGGTTACCCACATTGACTTGACATGACTTGTTTACATTATAGAAACTCCTGATATGAAAATTGGGGCATGAAATGACTCAAATACATTACAAACACATCTTGGAATAAAAATTGGTGTACAATACATAAGAAATACAAGTGAATACATTCCTAAGTTACAATTACATCAACATAATCAAGCATGATAGGAAAAGCCATAGGAATTTTCTCTTCGTAATAGATACTATCCATCTACAACATGGCAGCTTTAAAAATGTTCTGTATGTGCCCTCTTTAGCCTCAAAATTTTTGTATGTATATAAAATGACACACACTAGTTTTCCTAAAAGTTTTGTATTCATCCCCAATGATGTTGATATATCTGAGATAGCCACAAGAAAAATCATTTCCCTATGGAAAACAAATCATGTTACTGAGACCTATGATTTTTCTAACTTTGTGCCTGATTCAAAGCCTAGTGCGCTCCTGACCCATAGGAATGAGTTCAAATGGTTGTGGAATGAAATTTTTGGACACCTAAACTATAAATATTTGCAGCTTCTTTAAAAGGATTCCATAGTGGAGGTCCTTCCATCAAACAAATCCTCAAAAGGGATCTGCAAGAGATGCATAGTCGGCAAGCATCCTAAGCATAAGTTAGATAGAGGAAAAGCTAGCAGAGGTACATGTATTTTTGGGATAATCCATTATGATATCCTTGGTATAATTATAAAAACATCCATGAGTGGATAGAGGTATGCTCTTACCTTCATAGATGACCTTTCAATATTTACACGGGTCTACTTTATCAAAGAAGAAATCATAAGTCCTTGAAAAATTCATTGCTTTTAAAGCTTTTGTTGAGACTTCTACTGGGAGAAAGATCAAAGCCATCAGATATGATAATGGATGTGAATACATTAAATCATATCTTATGCAATTTTTTTCAAAAAATGGGATAAATATCCATCACATTGTTCCCTATACACCTCAGTAGAATGGTGTAGCGGAAAGGAAAAACTGAGCACTAAAAGAGATGACAACCTGTATGCTTGAGTCTAACAATTTGGATGAAAATATTTGGGATTAGGATATGAATGTTTCTACATAAATTTATAATATATTTCCACATTCATCCATTAAAGGAATAAAACCTTCCAAATATTACACCAGTCACAAGCCTGATGTGTCCAATCTCAGGGTTTTTGGGTCCACTACTTGGGCTAGAATTCCACTGGATTAAAGGAATTACTTGAAATCATAGAGTGTTGAGTGTATCCCCATTAGATATGATGAACAAAAAAATGGATATAAGATATTTAATATCATAACTAAAAATATTATCATCGATACAAGTGTCCGCTTTGAAGAACCTCTTCAAGATTTTAAACTAGTAGAGGAAGAAACTGCAACACCACTTTGTCTTTCTGGTGAAGAATATGGGAATGAATATGAAAGTATGTGCTATTATATTTCAGACACAATAGGGGATTTTTGAGGTATAAAATGGGCCTCATAATGGAAATAATAAAATATTAGTTATAATAATAAATTAAAAGTTCTAAGTTTTAGAAGGGAAAAAGAAAAACTTTTGTTTATCGTATTTTTTGAATATCTTCTTATCGGTTCACTCAAATTTAGAGTTTGGGAGTTCGTTGGATGTGTAATTTATTTACGCACGAAACCCATACCCACACTGTATACTTCTCAAATAACCATGACACCCAAAAATGAAAATCTCAATAGAAAACTATTTTAATATTAAAATACGTTTTTATTGAAATTTTCATTTTTGGGTGTAGTGCGTACCTCAGAAGTATCTAATGTGGGTATGGGTTGGATGAAAAAAGTAATTCTACATCTAGAAAGTCACCAAAATTGAAATTTGGGTGAACCAATAAGGAGATATGCTAAAAATATGATAAGAAAAGTAGTTTTTTCTTTTTCCCTCCATTTTCATTCACAAATTTAACCCTTATGGTTGACATCATCATCTTGAATCCTATTGGTTCTTATAGAGTGAATTTTAATGGTACAAATTTTTTTTTGAGGCCCATTTTTCTACCTCAAAACTCTCCTAATGTAATTCTTGATATCAATGAGCATGAAATATCAGGTTTTGAATCTATCCAAATGAGCCTACCTGTAGCATACCCCAAATTTGCAAAAACATTTTATGTTTTAGGAGACATTGTGTTATAATTTTATTATAATGTTTGTAATTAACGACCAATTAGGGCCAATGATAATTGCATGTAATTGCTGAATATTTTATTAACTAAGAAATGAAATTTGAGACAACAGATTAAGGAGGCATTTAAATGAGTGTTTTACTAGCCACTTGGTGGAATAGGCTAGGTTGAGAGCAGATTGACACTTGCCAGCATCCTCAAACTACTTCTAGCTGTTGCAGGAGGAAACTTCTGTATTTTTGTGGTCGTGTTCCCTAAGAAAGTGGAACAAGATCAAGTGGCTCATTAAGTGAAAACTGAACTAAAATACCTAGGAATGCTCATAAGACTTCCCATTGAATTCAGCTGAGGCTGCTCATTCGTTACTTGTGAAATTTTTGAGTGAAATTAGTGCACAAGAAATTCAATGGAGGGGACTAGTAGAAGTTTTTAAGTGAAAAGAGTTGAATTTTTGAACTAGTGTAGCTTATGTAAGCTAATTTCATACTGCTACAAGAAGAATAGATTACTGTTGATTACTCAGTAGAGTTGAAGAGGTTTCTAAACCAGGTCTCTCACCTAGTGCTTTCAACCAGGTGGACCAGTAGACAGGATCGAGGGTCCTAAGATTTGCAGTTCAACTACATTTTGGAGTTGGTTGGGAGGAACATGCTCCTTAAGTTGTTGTATTCTCTTCTACATTACTAGGTTCTACATGTTCTTTCTAATTTCTCTATGAGTACTTAGGAACAAGAAGGAATGGATTTAGGAAATAATATGTTATGTGTCTGCTTCGTCTATTATTTTAATTATTGAAGGAAATATTTTACTGTAAAAAGATAGATAATTTCTAGATTAGATATGGATTAGGATAAATGATTAGAGTAATTTCAAATTTTACTGATGGATAAAATACCTAACTGTATTTTTCCACACCTTCAAGAAGGTAGTACTCTAGTACAGTATGTTAGATTAGATTTTGATGGATAAATCAAATGAAGAATGTAGGATTATGTTTATTTACTTTTTACAGATTCTTTGTAAGAATGCTCAAGAGTTCCTTAGTTAGAATGCACCTGTTAAAGAAGTTAGACATTAACTATTTTCCAAGAAAGATCTTTAAAAAAAAAACTAGTACACAATCTGTGTAATGGTGCTCCTTTTTACATAATAAATAAATTACTAGCTATAAGCCTAATTATTATAAGTATACACAGTTATTAAACATTATAAGAACTGAAAAATAGTAATAATAAGATAGGAAAAGTGCAAAAAAATTAGGGTTTTGGGGATGTTTATAGTGAGGTTCCAAAAGTCAAAACCCTATCCTATAACCATCGACTACGTGGAAGGTCAATATGTATTGGAATTATGGGTCTCACTCTATAGTTTCGAGAACCTTGGAGCAGCCTGCAAAAAAAATGATTTTTCATAATCCTTGGTTATAAACCCATTTAAAAATCGATTGATATCTTTATATTCATTAGGATGCATATTGTAAATTAAAAAGGTATGATAATTATAACCTTCGCTTAAATAGGAATTATAGTTATAGAATGAATACCTTGTAATTGATAGTTGTATGTGAAAAATACTTTCAATCTTGTTAACATTATAAACAAACAACCTTATGATAAATATTAGGACTTGCAGAAATACCTTTCGAAAACCTATGATAATACATTGGTTAAAAATTCTTATATGTATAAAGTTGCAAGTATAGAGAGATACTTAGCATGATTCTTAGTAAGAGTATTATAACTTACTTTTGTTTATAGGGCAATAATTTTTACATAATGTCTCCTTGTGAGATGAAGGTCATGCGAAGGCTAGCTTAGATATATTCTATAGGAAATGATCTCGTCATTCCTTACAAAAACTAGTTAGTAGAACTGTTTTCTACATTAAATCATTAGTTCCATGTATGTATGAATGAATGCCAACCATTATACCTTATAACTATACCTAGACTTAGGTTTTTCTAGTTATATAACTTTTGAGTATTAGTTGAGACAAATACATATGAGTTACCATGGTAACATGTAATAATGTATCAAATGACCTAGTATGCAAAATTTATCTTTCTCTAGAATTGTATATAGGACCTAATATGATAATAGATAAATGAAAGTATGGTTAACAAGTTATAATCAAAGCTAGGTAGAAGAACTTCTGGATTTATGTTCATATTTTTCCAAATACTTATGCTTACAAGAAATTCAATAAAAAATAATTATACAGTTTCAACGATACCTCCTTTATTTGATCAAAGCTTTAAACTAAACAAATATACTAGCATTTTTTATTTATGCTAGTTGAGATAATTAATCTTGATCTAGAAACTGGTTACCAAACATCTTACCTGTAAAAGGACCTATAAAAGAAGCATCACTTCACTGCATTAGCTAAAAGCTAAGTAATCCTTGGACATGAACTGAAATTCCTTCATGTTTACAAACAGTAAAACACAATTTAGTACATAGTAAGCAAACATATGTTTCATTTCATGCTACTTCAGATCATCACCTGCTAAATCAACTTTTAATATTGATTTATAAAAGCAAATAATTAGGTATGAAGATACATACTTTAATAAGGAATTAGTTAGTTTTAATATGTTAGTTGTTAACGGTTAAATGTACCTCTTATGTGACGATTGTAAACATTTAATGTCATAGGAAAAATTTTAAATTTTTATGAAATTTTGGAGTATTACATGTGGTATCAGAACACACGTTCAGACACTAGGCATGAATGCAGCTCAACCTGCATAGGAAAAGAGTAAATAAAATGCATGCATAGTCATTACTATTATTTTAATTTTTGAAATGTTATTACTAGAAAATTTTTCTAATCTAGAACTGCAGGTATTGAAACACTCGAGGAATATGCAGATGAGGAATCCCCGTTTAATGAACAAATAAATTCTAGAAGAGAACCAGTTCAGGAAGAAATAACTAGCAATTATTCAGAATTATTACAGACTGTTAAATAATTAAGAAATGAAATGGAAATAGTTAAAAATGAAAATGAAATAATCCTAAGAGCTCAAGAGGAGCTGGACTATATACTGATGGAAAAATTTTAGAGGGAAGAAAAATATAAACAAATAGGATCTCAAAATATGTCCTACCAACACAAAAGTAAAAATTCCAAATAGTCTAAACTTGAAAGTAGTTCATCCTCTGAAATTTATGGTGATTGACACAGGAAGAATTGCTACTAAACTAGTGAGAGCAGTGAGGATAATTACTAGTCAAGAAAAAGAAAATTTAATCCTTATGAGGAAATTTCAGGAGAATTTAAGAAGATAAAACCACCAACTTTGAACTGTGGAACTAAGAAAGGATAGGAACCTAAATCATGGCTGTCTACAATGAACAAGTATTTCCAAATCTATAATTACTCTAACAAACTAAAAGCAAGGATGGCCATTTAAAACATAACTGAAAAGGAAAATATTTGGTGGCAGGATTTAAAATGAGTAAAAGGTATTAGGGAAAAGAACATTAATTGGACTGGACTGATGCACAATCATGGACTCCTTTAAAGACACTTTAGATGCCACATAATACTGGAAAAACATGGAAACTCTGACTTTAGGTGACAATTAGGGGTACTTCCGTAACTTATTTGAAGATGAAGTAAAAATAAAAAAGATAGGTAATTGAATTATATTTCATAATATATGGCATTTATGCAAACATAATGTGTGTAAATGATTATAAAATCAGCTCCGTGAAATTGGGTTTTCAAATTTTCAGCACATCATAACATATATGTTTGTGTGAGTGCAACAATATATGAGGTAAATGATGTCAATTTGGGATAAAATATTGCATACATATAAATGACATATGGGCCTAGTGCAACACTATTTATTTATAATTTTTTAGGAATTATTTTTTATTATTATTAATTATTGAAGTCACAAAAATCTTGAAATGAAAACGTTATGTGCAAGTGCAACACTTTAGGGGAAAAAATTAATGAAATCCTTTATTTATATATATAAGGTCGTAGAGCTTCCTCTCGTGTAGTGCACCATATAGTTTTCTTGAGAAATGGTAATGGAAATCAAAAGTTATATAAAAAACAATCGATGTATCTATTTTCGAAAACTAACGTGTGTCATTTAGAAAAATAATAACAAATAAATAGAACATACTTTTGGAGGAAAACATTACATATTCAGAATCGTAAGATCGCACCCTACAATATTCTAAATTTTCATAAAAAAAAATATTGTGTCTGTCATAGCAAAACATGCCATCGAAACTGAGCATATTGAAATAGTTCTAAAAGACAAGCAATAGACCTAGTTTATTTGTCCTAGCCAATAGGTTGTGTAGTCCGAAGCTATTTTTGAACATAATGGAAAACCTTATTCACACTGATTTTTTTAATTTAAAAAGAAACACATATGCATTATAACGCATATTCATTATATCTTATTCATATCACATATGCGATATAGCGCATATGCAATCCATATCGCATATGCGATTCATATCGCATATGCATTATAACGCATATGGGTTTTTGATACTTATCCCATTATAATACTATTTAGACTCCCAATATTCCATCTAGACAATTTATGGGGTGCCTCATGGCCCAACATTACATTGGTTAAGAGGGGGGGGGGAGTCAAAGGAGGGAGAGGAAGGTGTAGAGGGAATCATGGGAGGGAGGGATGGGTAGGGGACATATATGGGGGGGATGAAGGGAGGATAAATATAAGTGGAAGGGAGAGATGGTTATGGGAGATATATGAGGGGGGTATGGGAGAGATATGAGGGATGGACAGTTGTTCATCGATGTTTGCAAATGTACGGTCCATAGAATAGAACAGATCGTCTGGTATCAAAAATATTCAAACAAGTGTGTGCCCTTTATTTTAATGAGTGTTTATATGTATATTCAATATTTCGATGGTTTTCAAGATTTAGTAATTAGTATTTATAGTAAGCAGGTGAAATCTCATTACTATCATCGTCATCATTATTGTAATCATCGCTATAGCCATAATCATCATGGTCATCATCATCAGCATCATCATCATCATCACCATCACCATCTTTGTTCATCATCATTGTCATCATGATCGTCATCATCATCATAACGATCATCATCATCATCATCATCATCATCTTCCTCATCATCATAGTCATCATAGTCATCATAATCATTGTCATCATCCTCCTCCTCATCATCATCACCATTCCATTGCAAATGCTTGAAAATAAAATCAAAGCAAATTTTCAACTAAACCTATCATCATCATCATCATTGATCCTCATCGTTGTTGTCATCATCCTCAGCCTCATCCTCATCATCATCATTATCATCATCACCGTCATTTTTCATCATCATCATCATCGTCATTATCACCATCATCATCATCATCCTCATCATCACCATCATCCTCCTCCTCCTCCTCCTCCTCATCATCATCATCACCACCATCAATTCTTGTCATCATCATCATCATCATCCTCCTCCTCCTCATCATCATCATCATCATCACCCTCATCTCCATTCTCCTCCTCCTCCTCCTCATCATCATCGTCATCCTTATCATCCTTATCACCATCATCATCATCATCATTGTCATCATTAACACCATCATTGTTCATCATCATCATCATCATCATCGTCATCATCATCATCCTCATCCTCATCATCGTCATCATCATCATCACCCTCATCCCCATCATCATCATCATAATCATCCTTCTCCTCCTCCTCCTCCTCCTCCTCCTCATCACCATCATTGTTCATCACCATTGTCATCTTTGTCATCATCATCATCGTCAACCCCATCCTCATCCTCCTCCTCATCATCATCATCATCATGATCCTCATCATCATCATCATCACCATCGTCATCATGAACACCATCATTGTTCATCATCATCGTCATTGTCATCATCATCATCATAATAATCCTCCTCCTCCTCCTCCTGCTCCTCATCATCACCCTCATCCTTATCATCATAATCATAGTGATCATCCTCCTCCTCCTCATCATCAACATCATTGTTAATCACCATCGTCGTCATCATCATCATCATCATCATCATCATCCTCATCCTCATCATCATCATCACCCTCATCACCATCGTCATGGTCATCATCATCATCATCATCATCATCACCCTCATCCTCATCATCATCATCATCATAGCCATCATCCTCCTCATCCTCATCATCACCATCATTGTTCATCGTCATCATTATCATCATCATCATCATCATTATCATCATCATCATCATCATCATCATCATCATCATCATCACCCTCCTCCTCCTCCTCCTCCTCCTCCTCATCATCATCACCCTCATCCTCATGATCATCATCATAGTCATCATCCTCCTCCTGCTCATCATCACTATCACTGTTCATCACCATCGTCATCTTCATCATCATCATCATCATCATCCTCATCATCCTCATCATCATCACCCTCATCCTCATCCTCTTCATCATGGTCATCCTCCTCCTCCTCCTCATCATCACCATCACCATCCTCATCATAATCACAATCATAATCATCATCACCATCATTGTTCATCATCATCATCATCATCATCATCATAATCGGCATCATCATCATCATCCTCCTCATCATCATCATCACCCTCATCCTCCTCCTCCTCCTCGTCATCGTCATCATCATCATCACCATCACCCTCATCCTCATCACCATTATCATAGTCATCCTCCTCCTCCTCCTCATCATCACCATCATTGTTCATCATCATCGTCAACATCATCATCATCACCATTATCATCATCATCATCCTCATTCCCATCATCATCATCATCACTCTCATCCTCCTCTTCCTCATCATCAGGGTCATCATCATCCTCCTCCTCATGATCACCATCATTGGTCATCATCATCATCATCATCATCATAATCATCATCATCCTCATCTTGATCATCATCATCATCATCATCATCATCACCATCATCATCCTCATCATCATCATCATGATAATCATCATCACCATCCTCGTCACCATCATCATCATCACCATCATCATCACCATCATCATCATTATCATCATCATCATCATCATCCTCATCATCATCATCATCATCAACCATCATTGTTCCTCATCATCATCATCATCATCGTCATATTCATCCTCATCATCATCATCATCATCAACATCATCATCATCACCGTCATTGTTCATCATCATCGTCATCATGATCATGATCATGATCATGATCATGATCATCATCCTTATCAAAATCATCGTCGTCATCACCCTCATCCAATCATGATCATCATCATCATCCTTATCAAAATCATCGTCGTCATCACCCTCATCCTCCTCATCATCATCATAGTCATCCTCCTCCTCCTCCTCCTCATCCTCATCATCATAGTCATCCTCCTCCTCCTCCTCCTCCTCATCATCATCATAGCCATCATCATCGTCATAGTCATCATCATAATCATCATCGTCATAGTCATACTATTCGTGATCATCATCATCATAGACACTACCATGGTCCAAGGATAGGTTTGGAGGTCTTAACCATTGGTATGGGGTCCATTGTAAGGTTATAGAAGTTTAACATATTTCAATCACAAGCTTTATATGCATTTGATATTTAAAATTTTAATATTTGATAAGCATAGATCAGTCAAGTTGCATATTTAGAGAGCACTAAATCACATATGTGATATATCATATATGGGTTTTAGAGATGACGTAAAAAACTGCCCGTTATTAAAAATCATTCTATCAATATTGCATATGCAATAGAACAGAGGTGTGTTATTGTTAGACACTAAGAGGGGGGATGAATCAGTGTAAAGTTAGTTTTAAAACTTTTCTTAGCTTGTAACAATTAACCACCAATTCATCATTCGACCAATCTCATAATCATTTCATATACATCTTTCACTTCATCATTCACATAGCATAAACATTTGAATCATCAAGAACCATAACAAAAAAGAACACAACACCATATAATTTTGTAATATTTTTGTATTAGTTTTGGACTGGCTACAACCATGAGGTAAAATCAGTATCTACTGATATGAAGAGCACCTACTCTGCATCCAGGACCCTGCCTAATTTTCTTAGACCCCACTAAGAAGGGTTTGAGGTATCCTAAACTCAGATGCAAATCAAGCTTTCATTAACAATTTAAGCTTACTGTCTCAACACATTTTCATCATCATTTTTTCCATATCTACACTGTCATATCAATACTGCTGGTCAAGATGCTCATCAACTTTGCTCATCAATCACTGCTAGAAAATATGGTCATCGTACTGCCTTATGAACAATCCACTTTCAATTGTCCAAATCACTGTCAATTAATCATCACTTGTCAATGCACAGACTGTGATCATCATATGCTGCTACAAAAGTCTGCTCCAGCTCAGTCACTAAACCTTGGGTATAGACTACTGCACTTGTTGTTCCTTTTAGTCCACTTGTGCGTCCACTGCTGCAAAATCCACTGGAAGGACCCACATACTGCTGCTACCACTGCTTATACTCATAGTCATCATGTATAATCATCTTGTCACTATAGATATCTTATACCTGGACTGTGTGTATGTCTGTAGAAGACCTCTCCAAGTCACTGCTATTGCCAAAGTTGACTGTGGAGAGTGTATGCTGAATTGTGTATATGCTGCAATGAACCTCAAAACCAATATACTTTAATCTTGGCAAGCTTGGGATTGTGTATACATTATAAGAGTTCACCTCATCTTGAATTATGTTAACTTCAAACCTCAAACTATGTAGTATGGTGTGTATGCATGGTAGTATCATGGTGGTTTGTTTGCTAAGAAAAGAACCTTACCATATTAAAACCAGGACTATGTATAAGTCCAAAAAACTCAGGTCTATGTCTGCTTAGAAGATCCCTAAATCATGACATATTTTGGAACTGTATACATGTGTCGTCAATACTCAAGGTCTGTGTAAATACCGAGGAGGAACACTACTTCATGTTCAACTCAGACTGTGGAAACACCAGCATACACTTCAAATTCCCTCAGACTTGGACTGTCTTTATAGGTTCAGGACTGTGGACTATGTGATAAGATGTTGGTGGATTCCCTTCAAGGTTGGACTAGTTTGTTGAGAGCTGGAGACCTCTGATCTATAGAAGAAAGCTTCACTAGTAGCTCCACAATAAACCCCAAACACATGTCTTAAAATCAAAATGTTCATGCTGGTAAAACCTCTCCACCAAAATTTAGATGGCCTAAAGTAAGTCCTAGCAAGACTATTAAGTGATAGGGTAAGCCCTAGGTTTAGATGAGGAGGAGCAAAAGATCATACTCAATCGTCCCGAATTCTCCCTACTATAGAATTTGGGTTGTATGTCCTTACTGCTACCTAGTGGGATAGATCAATATCCAAAATGGTTATGCTCAATCACCGAATATTTCCTCAGTTCATCAACAACTCTGAGATCTATCTCCTTTGAAAATTCATTGGTTCATTCCAAAACTTGGGTCTATAATAATGCTTCCATCCAAAACTTGGGTCTCCAAAAATGGACTATGGAAACCCCATGCAAATCCTAAAATTGGGCTGCAGAAATAAAAGAAAAAATGACTATTGCTACCACTGAAAACCTCAGTCAACAGTCTTCTTCCAATTTCCTCAGTCAACGAGATACTCTTTCTTCTTTGTTGGATGTTTGCATGGCTTTTCTGCTCCCATAGATCATTTACTAGCCTCAAAAAAAATTCATGTAAGGCAGCCCTAGTTCAAACACGTTGGGATGTTTGTACTCCAATTTACTGTTTCTCTAGAAAGATAAAAAGAAAGGAGACTGCTGCAAACAATGGCCTTCTATTGCTGCCACCAAAACGAAGAAATAATAAAAACGTTTTTCTTGCACAAATGACTGCTCCCACGAAGTCTTCCTTAGTCACGAATGTTGCCTCAGTCCAATAGCTGTGAGCTTCTANTATATATATATATATAGATATATATTAATTAATTTTGACTTGAATTCTTACCGGGCCAACCTTCACATCGTCATTTGATGGGGCTTTAGGGTTTGCTTCAAGCCATTAAGGTCATCAAGGACCCTATCCAAGGATATGACTTCTAGGTCAAGGAAAGTGTGCTATATGTCTTCCACATCATCAATGCCAAGGGTTTTACAAGCCACAAGGGATTAATTAAGGATCCCATTATCAAGGTGATATTTCACCATCCATATTCACAAGGAGCTAGAAACAATGGTTGTTTGTTTCTTCCATAAGTAAGGGGTTTCAAACACACATCAGCCTCTTCAAAAAGATTCTTCATCATACCTTCATGCAAGTTCATGGCCATCCATCATATAAGTTGGTGCAAGATCTTCCTTATGCACTTAGGACCATCTTCCAAAATTATCATCTCCTTCAATGCTCATCATGAAATCTAACCATATCAAGAGCAAGCAATGGGTTTCATGATCTTTGTAAGGGCATCAAGGTCACCATCAAGGGTTCCAAGTCTTCATTAAGTCATTAAGGACCTTTAATCCAACAAATGTTGGTCCAAAGTCTGCTTCATCAAGCAAGAGGCATCATGGGCTTCTTCAACAACCTTAGCCATGCAAGGGGACCTCTATGGGGCAAGATCCATCATGACATCACCTGGGCGGTTTCTAGACCTTCTCTTAGAGTACCATGACATCATCATAGCATGAATGACCATATAATGGGTCATTAATGCTTCTCTAACCCATATAGGGTTTCTCCAATGTACATCAAGGCTTGAGGACCATCTCCAAGGTATTCAACTCCATCAATAGAGTCTTCAACATCTTCAGTAAGGTGGTGGCATCAATATCCATCCTTGTGGGTACGAGGACCTTGTCAATTGAGTACAAGGTGCTTTAAGGCACAAATCCACTCTGTAAGGGGTCAAGGCACTATAGGTGGGACTTGGTGGCATCAATGACATCCCGTGGGGCCACTCCAAGTCCATGTTGGCATCAATGACAATTTCATCAACATTATATTGCATATGTGATACATGTTATATAAAAAATGTTGGGTTGTGTGCTATCGGCCAGGTTTACTATAGAAAAAGACATAATTCTTCTGAACCTGCACATAGAGAATTGTTCAACGTGTAATTTAATCATTACTTACAAAATTCCATAGGTTTTGTAAAAGTTTTGGTGGATTTCAATGGGGAACGTACGTAATAGAGGTCAAAAGTTAGCGAGGAAGGTTCTTACACCAGAAGAAGCTGAAAATAAAAAAAGAAAAAAAGAGGGAAGATTCAAGAAATCGTCAGCATTCATTAGATGAGCAAATAGTTCCCATCCCCCCTAAATAGATACCTGACGTAGAGGATGAGGAAGATAATGCAACATTAACAGAAGTGGTTATACGGAAGATGATATTATTGATCCATTAGTAAATGGACAATATTGCGAAGAGTTCAATAATTATGTTACTCCCAATGCAAATGTGACCTAGCAACAACCATGGCCGGTGGTTCAATCTCGTAATTGAAGTTGTCATCCTGTAGTGGATGTAAACGCCACTCCAACATTTCAAATGACAAGAAATTTTGAATCAAAACAAAAGAGAAATCCTAAATGCATACAAGTGGATTAGAGCGAATTGACTTCCATGGAAGGCAAGGTGGCTAAAAGCACTATCCTTCATCATTGTTCTCAAATAATGAAACAATATTTTGATAACAAATCTAAAGCCATTAAATGCCAATCGTCTTTAGCTTTGCTTAAATCTAGAAATATGGCAAGTGTTAGAATAAATTTAGGCATAAGAACAATAAAGAATATCGAATCTCGTAATCACATTTTTAAATCTCTCGCTGTTGCATTCACATAGATTGGTAAAAAAACTCATTCATAGGACTGTAATGTGGCTCGTTGTGTATTGGTTGAATCGGTTGTATGTAGATCCATAAGACAAATTTTGTTTACTTAAATGCACATAAAAAAATGTGCCTTTACATCTGTTATAACTAGATCTTGTTCTTAGTTTATCTGTTCTTTTTGTCCTAATTTTCAACCGTTGGTTTAAAATGATTTTATATTTCATGTTGATTTTAAGAATTTTTGACAACCAATAATTTTGGTTGGATTTAATGCTTTTAATGGTTGAATCATTTCATTATTTTAGTTTTAAGGTTTGTCTTTTGGGCTTATTAGTTACTATGTACATCTTTAAGCTTTCAAAAACTTATAATAAAAGTTCATTCCAAGTATTGATTTATAATCTAACTCTCATTTTTTAGTCCTTTGTCAAATATTTTCATGAGGAGAATGCTGTAGCAGCTCTGTTTTTCCTGTTTTTGTCATTGTCATTGGGAGCATATTACGAAGAGAGGGAGATGAATTCAGGAAAACCAAAAGAGATTTTTGTCCACAACAGACTCATTCACAAAAACATCTCTCAGTTTTGCAACATCTGTTATCATTTGAGAGATTCGAATTCATCTTTGTGGCCTATTTTCAACGTTTGAATTATTTAATAATTTCCTGTTTTAGTCGCAAATTTGTAGAGCATATTTCGATCCATTTAAGAGAAATTTTGAAAACACAAGAGAGGTTTTTGTTCATAACATACTGATTTAAAAAAACCTCTCTCCGTTTTTACACAGGGGGTCCGAATCGAGACATATGAAGGCGTCTTTGAAACCCAAATTTCCAAAAATTTGCCAAATTTCCTCAAATCCGATTTGCTATTTTTTGGTTAATTATATTTAAAGAATTTGAGTTATCATGTAACTAATTGATGTAACTATTTCAAATTTAGACCTAGAAGGTATTTATGGAACTACTTTACTTTTGTAATGCAAAAAGGAAGACAAACATACAGTTTTGGGAGGGATTTTTCACTCAAGGAGAGGCTTTTAAAGCTTTGATTTCTCAAGCTAGCACTTATAACTCTTATGTAAGTGGATGAATGTTATTGATTATATATAAACTGATAAGCCCTTTTACCTGTCATACTTTTTCATTTCTGATCTATTTGATTGATCAGTCTACAATTTCATTTCTTGTTTAAAGTTTTATTCATGTAAATGCTTGTAGCCTGTGGGTTGAATTAGTATTTCATGTGTAATGTTTATGGCTTATTGGGATGTGTTTGATCCATAGTTTATCCAATTTGCATGATTCAGTTCTGTATTAGCTTGTGGATGTTTATTTCCTCCTTGCTGATGAAGTTTTTAAAACCCTAAAACCGATTTTATTTAATTTTACTTTTGTGATTGTGTTGGCTTGTTCTTCTAGTAGTCTAAGAACAATTTCTGGCACAAACAACATCCAAAGACACTTAAAAAATATTTAGTAAGAAGAGACAACCTTGTTGTAGAGGGACAAATGGAAACATTATGGGCATTTAGCAGTAGGTTGCCCCGCAAAGACATGAAGTTAGTCGAAGCAGTGAAGGGCCTAGTGCACACATTTTGGCATGATAATTCTAGGCCTTCTTCTAACACAAAGGATGTGTTAAAACATTGTAGGGTTCTAGAAATAATGAACCTCATGTTAAATATTATTTTGACATGACACAAACTCAATTGTTCGAGATGTTTAAAGTTTCCCACGTAGTGGTAAGGCTTGGGTAAAGATATTTTGAAAAATGCAAGCCTTGGTATGTTAGAATCAATACCATCTGGAACACTTGTTGTTGTATATACCACATAGAGTTTAACCTATAATACCATACATTTGCACATATATGTCACTTTTTGCATCCTAACCATGTGCAGGAATGCTCAAGTATAGTACCTCCAATGTCATCCAGTGATTTCATCCATAGCATAATGTGTCTGAGGCAAGATGGATAGACACATTACTTAAAACAATGTCTAGATTGTTATTCCAACAATTGTGATGGGATATCATTATGGTATGATTGCATCCATGGAAGTGAAGATCAAGCATTCGGGAATACTATTGTCGAGAAGCAGAACTATCAGTATGAGACATATGAGCTACATGATGGGAAAGAAAGTAGGAAGATTAAATTGGTGACTTCACAGGTAAATTGTTGAATATGGACATATTAATATTCATGTACATATATTTTTATGTTTTTTTATAACACTGTTTATATTTTTACACGAGGTGCAAGTATGTGATTTTATTTTAGAGTTTCATGGAAACATCCAATAGTACATTCAACATGTTGATATGGCACGGTGGCAAGATGAGCAATTCAGAATATGTTAGGACACCTTCCCTCTCGGAACAATACTATCAGTGGTTGAATTTGCAGAAAATTACACCGTACAACCACAAAATCAAATACAAAGTCAATACTATCACTCAGAGCAGGTGAGCATAATGGTGCATATTACGTATTGACATGGGCCAGATAGCAATGAAGATAAATGTGTGATACTGAAAGAAAGTCACTTATACATAAGTGACGACCAGACCCATGAAATCCATTACATGCAGCATTGCTTTAAATTAGTCTATGATCATGTGATAGCTATGGATATACCATTTTATCGTCATTTCATTTGGTCACATGGTTGTGATGGACAGTTCAAGAACGCATGTGTATTTGAATTGTTGTGTTTGTTGCACATGGAATACGAGGTGCCACATGTATGGAACTACTTTCAAATTGGTCATGGAAAAGGAGAGCATGATGGTGCTATTGCATGCATAAAAACTCCCCTTTGAAAGGAAAAAGTGAAGTTTATAGGGGCTCGCCTTCGAAACCCTACATCTATAGTGAAATGGTGTGCATCTGTTGTGGGAAAACAAGTAACAAGGAAACACCTGGCGTGGATAATATTCTAGAAGGAGACAAATGTGGACCAATCCAAAAAACATTGGGTGAACACAGTTCCTGCAATTCGACGGTTTCATTCAATTAGAAGCTCGGACAACTCGACCCTACAAATTTGGACAAGATTGAAGGATTTCTTTTGTAGTTCCTATAGCATCGATGAATGGGATGATTGTGAGTATACAAATACTTTTGATAAATGGGATCAAGTGACACTTGGCACCAATTTCAATGGGGTTAATGAAATAGACCATTTGGAAGAGGATTAGACACATATTTCTATAGCCTATGATCACATATCGGATCTCATACAAGCATGTACATGAGTAGTACCTAAATAAGAAAATGCATTTATGTATTGTTTAATTGACCTATGTAGAATTTAATTTATGTATTAACTAGAAATTCAAGACCTTACTTAAAAAATGTATTGTTAACTCGACCTATTTCCTTTCACATGTTAGATATATGTAATGGTTGCCCAAAAAAATAATGAATGGGGTTCTAACTATTTGTTGGCATGTTGTTGAGGGGAAAAAACCAATTCTCGAACTTGTTACACATGATGAAAATATTGAATTTTCAACTAGCTCGATGGTTATAAAAGGGGAGTACTTGACACTTGCAGCACAACAGAAAAGGAAGCATGGGTATGTATATCACGATTATAGACCAGGAGCTATTGTATACCACTTCACCAACCTAGTAGTTGGTGTAAGCATCAAGCTACACACACTTGGTCACAAAAATAGGTCACATGTATGATACTTTCTACCTCATATAGATCATGAAAGATTGATGGACACCATCGACACCAGAGATGATCCAGATGACCTACTCGTCTGAGTGCATTGTTAGGTGCATTCTTTAACCTTTAAAGTGACTGCTAAAGCACAATTTCAATTATTTAGCCTTAGTTTATTCCCTATGTAATAAATCTAATGAATGACCAATACCATTCACATACATAATATTATTTAGAGGATACTGGACACTATAAACACGATCGTACAACATCAGGTGAGTTATCTGTAAATCATGTTTGCACATTTTCATTGGGTTCTCTTTTTTTTCTTATGATGTTACTAATGTCTAGCCTTTCGTGTTCCTAGGATACAAACACCATCTATGGCACATTGGACATGACAAGAACAATGTCTTTAGACACCAACAAATAGAAATCAGAAAATAACATGTTCTTGAGTTGTTGAAATTTACATTTTTTTTATGTTTTTAGTTTAATATACATTTATTTACATTCCTGGGTCAACTCTTGAATCTATTTCATTTGGTGGTAAATGCATGAAAATCCTCAACTGTGGTCGTGTTTGTAGGGTTCCCATATCGTCCTTTCCCATACACACTTGCACGAGCCGATGACATGCAATTTTGCTACTCCGTTTGTTTTTTCGCTCCTAGACCTAAAGTCACCAAGTGTCCTTGAATGACATTTTCATGTGACTTTCAACTGGACATAACATGTTATTCAGAGGTCGAATCGAAGAACCGTCGACTCTGTTTGTATCCTAGCATGCGATTACCTCTAGGTGGCCCTCTCTCTCCCATTTTCAAGCACAAGTGACTTCATCGTGCATTGATTTCGTAAACTAGGTTTTTGCTCAGTTTCCTTCAATGAAATTCTTGCATTGGTGGGTCAACTCTGCAAAAACCTGGATCGTGCCTCTTACAATTTATGAGATGGAACTAGAAACACATGTACATGTACAAATTGGAAACCAACTAGGGGTTCATGAACACCAAATTAAATGCTATCACTAGGGTTGATAAGTTATGAGATGGAACTAGTGTTTAGTGATGTCTTTACAAGTTATGAGATGGAACTAGAAACACATGCACATGCACAAATTGGAAAACAATGAGGGTTTCAACACTAATTTGCATGCTATCACTAGGGTTGACAAGTTATGATATGGAACTAGGTTTTAGTGACCTCTTTACAAGTTACAAGATGGAACTAGAAACATATGGACATGCACAAATTGGAAAACAACTAGGGTTTCATGAACACCAAATTACATGCTATCACTAGGGTTGACAAGTTATGAGATGGAACTACGATTTAATGACCTTTTTACAAGTTATGAGATCAATCTAGAAACACATGGACATGTAGAAATTGGAAAACCACTAGGGTTTCATTAACACCAACATGCATGCTATAACTAGGGTTGACAAGTTATAAGATGGAACTAGGGTTTAGTGACCTCTTTACAAGTTATGAGATGGAACTAGAAACACATGGACATGTACAAATTATAAAACAACTAGGGTTTCATGAACACCAAATTGCATGATATCACTAGGGTTGACAAGTTATCAGATGGAACTTGGGTTTAGTGACCTCTTTACCAGTTATGAGATGAAACTAGAAACACATGGACATGTACATATTGAAAACCAACTACAGTTTCATGAACACAAAATTGCATGCTATCACTAGGGTTGATAAGTTATGAGATGGAACTAGGGTTTAGTGACCTCTTTACAAGTTATGAGATGGAACTAGAAACACATGGACATGCACAAATTGGAAAACAGCTAAGGTTTCATGAGCACCAAATTGCATGCTATCACCAGCATTGCCAAGTTATGAGATGGAACTAGGGTTTAGTGACCTCTTTACAAGTTATGAGATGGAACTAGAAACCCATGGACATGCACAAATTAGAAAACAACTAGGGTTTCATGAACACCATATTGCATTCTATCACTAGGGTTGACAAGTTATGAGATGGAACTAGGGTTTAGTGACGTCTTTACAAGTTATGATATGGAACTAGAAACACATGGACATGCACAAATTGGAAAACAACTAGGGTTTCATGAAAACCAAATTTCATGAAAACCAAATTTCATGCTATCACTAGGGTTGGCAAGTTATGAGATGGAAGTAGGGTTTAGTGACCTCTTTACAAGTTATGAGATGGAACTAGAAAAACATGGACATGTAGATATTGGAAACCAACTAAGGTTTCATGAACACCAAATTGAAAGCTATCACTAGGGTTGACAAGTTATGACATGGAACTAGGGTTGACAAGTTATGAGATGGAACTAGGGTATTGGAGGGTATGATGTTATGGTACATGTTATGTTATTATAGGGTATTGTAGGGTATGATGTTAGTATGGTATGGTAAGTTAATATGGTATTATTTTATTATCATAGGGTATTGTAGGGTATGATATGGTATATTACACATGCATGGATGGCTTAGAAGTAGAAACACATGTAAATTTAGCGCAATTTACGTAGTGTATGGTATGGTTATCATGTTAAAAAGTTGATGAGTCATAAATTATTCCTTTAAGTATTGGAAATTCATACTAGCACACATGTGAACCACACATATCATATTCCAAGATCAAGTCAACCATATATGTATAAATTTGAACCTTGCTTTATATTATATATGTATACAAATAATGTTACAAAAAATGGTGTGCTACATGGGAATAATACAAAATAATGGATCAAACTGTACATCTATGTGTATGAAAACAAAAATTTACATCTATGTATCCCCCCTATACATTTATTATATTTATCCCCACTTTCGCTGCCACTGCCAATGTCTTCGGAGAAGTCTAGCTTTATTTTCCGACTGCTCACTGGTGATCCCCATTGGTGAACAAGAGGGATAGGTCACATCAGTGGAAACTGTAGAAAAACCAAAATTTGTAAGTTAGTTTACCAACCTATAAAAATTATACATACATTTGTTCAAATTCCAAACCAATATAACATTTTTACTTACTGTACATGAGTAAGTAATGGTGGGTCGTNTATATATATATATATATATATATGCCAATGTCAAGCACCAAATCAAAGAAACAGATACATAAACATACAAAGAAAGTGATACATAAACATACTTGCTGGCTCATTAGAGGTGGGTCACTAATTTGGTGCTCTTCAAGCACCGGTGCCTCACTAGAATCATGCATAAAGTAACATATGTCAATTTTAGATGATAAAAATAATTAGAAACTTATATACTACATGGACAAAAAATGATGTTTTCAAAGAAAGAGAAACATACATGTACCTGGCGGGGGGGAAGAGGTTGGTCAACAACAACCTCACTTTGGTACTCTTCAAGCACCAGTAGCTCAATTGATTCATGCATAAAGTAACATATGTCAAAGTGATACGTAAACGTACAAAAAAGTACAAACAGAAAGCACCAAATTAGAGAAATTGATACAGAAATGTACAAAGAAAGCGACACAAAAACATACGTGTTGGCTCGTCATAGGTGGGTCGAAAACAACCTCGCTGTGGTGCTCTTCAAGCACCACCAGCTAAATAGATTCCTTCATAAAGTAACAAATGTCAAATTTTCAGATAATCAAAAGAAAACAATACATATCAATGGGGGCAACAACGAAAAAGATACTTGCATCTACAAAAAGAAATATAAGAAAGAGTTGCAATATATAAATATGCCTAGGGGATGTAAGGAGGTGTGTAACTAGTGGATTGATTAACTAGAAATGAGAGAAAAGGACTTATACTTGCATTGGTGAAGAAGTTCTCTTTTTGGACGTATTCATCAAACTCACATTCCTACGTACAAAAGGATAAAGATACGATTATAAAATTTGAAAAAATTAAAAAAGTACATGTTGAATCATTAAAATCATAATTAAAAGAAACCGATACATAAATGTACCTGCTAGCTCATCAGAGGTGGGCCATTAGTCTGGTGATCTTCAAGCACTGACGCCTCACTAGAAGCCTGCATAAAATAACATATGTCAACTTCAAATAATAAAAATAATCATATATATATATACTACATGGACGGAAAATCATGTTTTCAAAGAAAGAGAAACATACATCTACCTGGCGGGGGGGAAGAGGTGGGTCGCCAACAACCTTGCTTTGATTCTCTTCAAGCACCAATGGCTCAATAGATTCTTACATAAAGTAAAATATGTCAATGTCAAATAATACAAACAAAACGAGACATATACAGGATGGACTAAAAATGATTTTTTAAAAGAAAGTGAAACATAATTAAAAGCATATTTAAAGGCGTAATTAAAAGAATATTTAAAATAATACACGCGTCTAGGAATCTACCTCTACATGAGAGGGACTAGGCTAAGATTCAATGTATTAATCTCGATCACCTAATGGTGAAGAACCAAAACCATATGCAATATTGATAGTAACATTAATGTTCTCAACCTTAATCGACGGACTATGCGAATCTAGGGTGCCATGGGACACCACCTGTATATTTGTTCACATAATTTGTTAGATAATTAAATAGAAATAAATTGTGATATAAAAAAATATAATATGAAAATAATGAGTTTTACTTACTAATTGAAGTAATCCATCGTCCCGGAACTCAGAAGCAGGGCCATAGCATATGCCTCCACAGGTTGTGGAAGGGTGAGGAGTAACACAGCACTCTAAACGCTCTGTGTCTCAAGTGCAATCTGTATCTCGATCCTTGCTATTTGATGGGACATCCTTAGAAGTGTTAACCCCTTGGCCTAAATTGCAATAGACATTAGTCCCATGCTGAAGCAATGTATCTGACGGGTGAAATAAGGCCTCCTGCGTATCCTCAATCACAGGACCCATAGGAGGATATACCTGAGGGGGTTTTGGTGTACGTAGAGGGCATAGCACATAGCTAGGATCCATCCTGGCCCCTTCCCTATCCTGGGGCATCCCATGAACACCCTGGAAGTCTAAAATATTGAAATAGTTAACATGTTTCCCTAGGATGAATTCTTCATACAACTTCTTGAGGAAATAAAATGGGATGTCCCTATCCCAAAGAGGGTCTTCATCGAAGACCAATATACCAGGGATCCATGCAATTGGAATTTATATTTGGTTACACACACCAGTATATGGAAATGTGTGCTCGACTAGTGGGTGGAACAAATCCGGTGCCAGGGTCCCATAATAATTAAAATAATTGGTCTTTTGTAATCTTTAGCTTTTTGATGTCTTTATAACTCAAACCATCGAAATAGTATTTCCTCCTAGATTCTCTGTATGAGCTAATGTGTACAGATATCCTTGGCAATTAGAAATTGTGTTTGTAATGGTGTCCAATGCCTCGGCTAAATATTGTCTCAAATGATCCCCCCCCCCTCTAAAAGATGAGCTAAGGCGCCTCAATGCACCCAAACACGCCAAAATATGTGAGTTTTGGTCTTCTTCCTCCTCCGGGTTTGCGCTTGGATTCATGTTTGGGTCTGGTTCTTGGTTATTAGTGGGTTTGTTTTCCACAGTATTTTTCTCATTTCTGTTATTTGTTAATATTAAACAAGAAAATACAAATTGTTTTAATTTATCATTCTTTGATTTAGTTCACTTTTTTTTATTAAATTTGGTTTAAACAACTATAAAAACTATGAAATTAACAAAAACAAAAAAAAATTGAAAAAAATTTGTAATTGATAATAGTAGTTACCTACCATTGGAGCCAATCCACCTCCATAGTCACCTCCAAATTGATGTCCAAATGCTCAAATGCAAATCGCTGGTGTGGTTTATCGCTCTCTCGAAACACTCACTGTGCAAATGACAAAGTGAGGCCCGCAATCTATGTTTTTTTTGTGTGTTTTCCATATTGCATATCGATATATCGCACTTGTGATATATATCGCATATGTGATACTGCCTTACTAACCTAAGGCTCATATTTAGGCTCGGGTTATTCTGAACGTATCATCAATAATGTATATGCATTATCGATTTACACTTCGAAAGTGCATTTATGATTCTTATGTGGCACTAAAAATTTGAACAAACTTCGTGAGAGCACCCAAGTACCTTTAATAAATAATTTAAAAAGATGTTTTTGTCGTAACAATACTATGAAGAGCAAGCTAAGAAATTTTATGAACTGAAGTTGGGAACTATGAACATGAAAGAATTAAATAGTAAATTTTTTATTTTGCTACGTTACGTGCCTTACAATGTGGATGAGAAACCTAAGGTACAACGGTTTCTAAGTTGTTTACCTTTTCACATTTGTTATGGAGAAAATTTCCTATGGCTTGGGGTGTACCACAACAGATAGAAACTGCAGAAATCAATCCCTTCCCAATATGCAAGATAAATACAACATCTAACACTAAAGGATCTCAAAACATACTTTATTCCGAACGGTTGTAGTAGATCCTTGTTGAGCTTTTTCCAATCCCGCTTGCGTTATCAATTTACTCTCAAAAACAGTAAACAAGGAAAACATGCTATATAATATAGTGTTAGGCATACTCTAGCATATATAATCAATAATGCATAAGCAATTAAACACATCCATGGATTCAATATTCATTTAAATGCACATCATTGGATAAGAAAATATATTTCTATTAATAAAATCATAGATTACACAAGTGACAACCTCTGTCGGCACGTTTGTGAACTGGAGAGACAGAGTCCTCCACCTGGGCCTCCACCACCTCAGTTCTCCATCTCTCGATAGCAAGTTCACAAGCAAAGGAGATATTGGGAAGAACACCAAGTGCTCCAAAGGACAAAGGGATGCAGACTCAAGTACAAACAATCTATGACAACAATGGACTATAGTTTTCTTGGTCTTCAATTCCTCCTCTTCAATGTATCCAAAGAGTTCCTTATATAGTGCTTCAATGGGGTAATGGAAGGTCAAATCTGAGTGGTATCGAGGCATATGGAAGGACAAGAGACAAGTGAATTGGATCCACATTGAGGAAAACTCCAAAAATATTTGGGCTTATGCACACATACCAATGTACACGAGTTTAAGGGTAATATCCGCATATATACGTGAGAAAGGAATTAAAATTCGTGTACAAAAAATAATAGGTTTTTTTAGGGATGATATTGGAAACATAAAAGGTACAAAAATAGTCCATGGGGTCTAAAGACTATGCAGAGGGACATGGAAGAACATAAAAGGGTGATTAACCATGTGTGGTAAAATCATCTGTAATGGATGTATTCCCATCAATCAGGGGACATTGATGTATTACCAAAACTATAGATGCCAAGAGAACCTACCACTTATGACTGTAAGTCTCAAGCAACTCAAATGAATCTAGAATCCTATCCCAGAATAAATGACCTGAAGTCGATGGGATGGATTTATAATGTATTTCAGCCATCATGTTACTCCTCTGATTTTACAGCTGATTTTACCACACATGGTTGATCACACTTTGATGGCCTTCCTTGTCCCTCTGAAGACTCTTTGTACCCCATGGACTATTTTTGTACCTTTGATGTTTCCAAGATCATCCCTAAAAACACCTATTATTTGTTGTATGTGACTTTTAATCCCTTTCTCCCGTATATACGCGGATATTACCCTTAAACCCACGTACATCAAGATGTGTGCATAAGTCCAAATATTTTTGGAGTTTTCCTTCATTTGGATCTGATTTACTTGTCTCTTGGCCTTCCATATGCCTCAAGATTGCTCGGATTTGACCTTCCATTACCCCGTTGCAACACTATATAAGGAACCCCTTGGATACATTGAAGAGGAGGAATTGAAGAGAAAGAAAGCTATAGTTAATTATTGTCATAGATTACTGTGGAAATTGAACCCAGTGATAGAACAATTTTACTCACAACAATTATCAATTGTACATGCAAAATCACTCACAAAAGAGACTGAATATGGAGCTAAACACTAAACTGTATTAACTCAGTGTACAATAGCCAACCTTGTAACATGATAGGTTTCTTCATTAAATAATTACATAAGGGATTCGAATGCATGAGGAGGCAATTGGAATCTAGTCAAAAGCAGGCTTACTAAAATTAAGCAAATCCCCCATAGGTGCATAAAGTAGTTTCCAAATCAGCTAAGGAGCTCACAAATTGGAAAAATCACTTAGGCAAGCTAAAAGGTGATAGAATGACAATGCATACATGCTTTTCATAGGAGAAAAGAGTGGAGGATGTGGAGGACAAAAAACTAGTTAACCTCACCTAGTCAAACTTTCCCAATTGCCTTAAAGCACTGAAAAAGTAGGCAATAAAGCATAAAAAGCAGAAGGGTGCCTAGGAGGCCAGGAATAAAGTAGAATTGATTCCTTGAGGTTTCCCAAGCACTACATGAGTCAAAATAGGCAAGTTTGACCACTATCGATAGGTAAATGACAAGTTGCATAAGGTGGGACACATGAAACTAGGCAAATAAAGATAAAAATGATTAATTTAATGTCTAAGGTAGCTAACTGTGGGTTGATTATTCTAACACCCCCCCTTAAGCCTGACTTATGAGTAATATATCAGAAAATTATAGGGCCTAGAAACAAGGCTTAGTCACCCTTTACATATTGCATGTCCATTTAAACAAGGAAAGAGGCAAAAACCACATGGGAAAATCCTCCCTTAAAAATGGACTGTAAAACAAAATTTGGAAATCTTGTCTTCACTCATGCTTCACAGCATGATCAGCAATCCCCACTAGTGATTTGAGATTGTTGAAGGTGTTCTCAAAAAATTCTTTGGTGAAGATATCAGCTACTTGTTCTGAATATGAACAGAAGAGTAGGTGAATGGTGCCATCAAGCACAAGCTCTCTGATGTAGTGCATATGGATCTCAATGTGTTTGGTTCTCTGCTTCTGAATTGGATCATTGCAGATTCGAATGGTACTCTGATTATCATAGTAGATGGTAGTTGATTACTCTGATTCAAAGACACTCTCTCCAAGTAACCCCTGCAACCATAAACATTGAGTTGCTGCATTGACAACTCCTTTGTACTCTGCTTCTGTAGATGAGAGTGCAATGGCACTCTGTTTCTTGCTTGACCAGCTGATTGGCCCTTCTGTAAGCATGAACACATATCTTGATGTGGAATTTATATCTGTGCTATCACCTTCCCAATCACTTTTAGTAAACCCAATCAAATAAAGATCATATTTTGCTTTATAGAAGATCCCATGTGTCCTTGTTCCATGAACAAAGTTAAGGATCCTTTTGGCTGCTTTTAAATGGATCTCATGAGGCTGATCCATGTATCTAAAAGCCACACTTACTACATAAGAAATATCAGTTCTAGTATGTGTAAGATACAACAAACATCCAATCAATTGCCGATACAGTGTATTGTTTACCATAGGCGAAGAATCAGCTTCTTCCAGCTTCACTCCTGAAAGGAAAGGAGTCTTGCTTGGTTTGCAGTCCTTCATTCTAAATTTGTTCAGCACATCCAAGGCATACTTGGATTGTTTCACCTTGATTCCAGCTTTGGTTTGACCAATCTCAAGCCCCAAGAATTGGCTTAAGAGCCCCAAATCTGTCATGGAGAAGGCTTGGTTCATTGCACCCTTCAAGGAAGCAATCTCATCCTTTGAGCTTCCTGTAATGAGAAGGTCATCAACATATAACACAATGATCATTAATGAAACATTAATTAACTTGAAATTTACATTTGGATATGATTTTCACCGAACAAAATTCAGTGATAGCAAGAAGCTATCAATCTTGGCATACGAAGCCCTGGGGGCTTGCTTTAGCCCATACAATGTCTTTCTCAACCTTCACACAAGAGATGGGTTAGTAGGAAATACTTGAGGCTGCTGCATGTATATCTCTTCAGTGATATCTCCATTTATGAAGGCACACTTTACATCCATGTGATGTACCTCCCATTGCTTTGAAGCTGCAATGGCTAAGGCTAGCCTAATGGAGTCCATCTTTACCACTGGTGCAAAAGTCTCATTGTAATCTATGCCATGAACCTGTGAGTAGCCCTTGGCTACCAATATGGCCTTGTACTTCAGAGATGAACCATCAGTAGAAATTTTTTTCTTGTACACCCACTTACACTGAACTAGCTTCCTCCCTAGGGGAAGATCCACTAGCTCCCAAGTGTTGCTCTTCTGGAGTAATCTAAACTCTTCCTTCATGGCTGCTTGCCATATTGGATCCCCTGCTACATATTCATAGGTCTGAGGATCCGATTCCACCATCAGATAGCACTTCTTAGCAAACATAGGATCCTTCATTCACAGACCACTCTCAAATTGAGATCTAGTCCTCCTTGGGTCATTGGGATCCCCTACTAGCTCTCCTGCTGCATGAAGTGTCTTGGCTAACTATTTTGGCCTTGTATGGAAGTTAGGATCTACAATAAACTCATCACTATTAGACATATCAGAATCATCATGTTCAACAATCTCTTCACTTGCTTTCAGAGGTTTAGGTGGTGAAGAGGCTTCTCCAACTTCCACTGCTGCTAGGGGTTCTTCTTGAAACTGAACACACCTTTCAATGAAGGCTTCATTTGTGCTCAAATTTACCAGATTGTACCCTTTTGAATCTTTAGAGTACCCAAAAAATAGACACTCTTGGATTTGGGGAGGCAAAGCCTTCCCCTTTTCTGTTGGAATTCTAGCCCAAGCCTTTGAGCCAAAAATCCTGAAATGGGTCACATCTGGCTTGTGCCCACTCCATGATTCGAAGGGAGTCATACCATCAAGCTGTTTATGAGGCTCCCTATTCTGGATATAGGCTGCACATTTTATAGCTTCAGCCCAGTACTTTGGTGGCAAATTTTTGGCCTCCATCATCCATGTTTCCATCTCCTTCAGTGATCTGTTCTTCCTCTCAGCAACACCATTCTGCTGTGGTGTGTAAGGGATAGAATATTGCATCTGAATACCTGTATCTAAAAAATATTGAATAAACTCAAACTTGACATACTCACCACCATTGTCATATTTGAGGACCTTGAGTTTCCTCCCAGACTGGTTTTCAACCAAAGCCTTAAAGACTTTGAAGAGGCCAAAAACTTTAGACTTGTGTTTCAGGAAGTAAACCCAGCAATACCTGGAAAAGTCATATATTAAAGTCAATGCATATTTGGCTTGAATCATGGACATATGAGGGAATGGGCCAGCAACATCACTATGGATCAACTCGAGGGGTGTAGAGGTTCTTTCATGACTAGCTCTCTCAAATTTATGCTCTGGGTGTTTTCCTAGGATACAACCTTGGCAGACTCCTTTGGAAAATTTTATCTTTGGTAACCCTATGACCATCTCTTTTTCACTAAGATCAGAAAGATACTTGTAATTTAGGTGGCCAAATATTTCATGCCAAATCTTGCTTGCCTCATTAGCATGAATCAGAAGAGCAGAGGGGTTTGAGTAGGGTAGGAAGTGTGAGAACATGTATACCTTCGAAGTATGATTTGCAACTCCTTTAGCAATGACTTTACCACTTGAGAACTTTGTGATCTCAACTTCATCAGGGGAGAATATGACCTTCTTTGGAGACCCAGTGTGAGTCATCTAGTACACTGATAAGAGGTTGGAGGCAAGACCAGGCACATACAACACATTGCTGAACTGACCATGATCAAGATTAATCCTCCCTTTCCCCAAACCTTTAGTGAGAGAGGCATATCCCAGTACTATTGGTGGACCTTTCAACATGTCAAGTGAGGTGAATGCCTCCTTGTTCGAAACCATGTTTCTTGAAGCTCCAGAATCAATGATGAAACTAGGTGAGCTTGATGTGCCACCAACCAATGCATGAACTCTCTCTCTCTGTCTTCTGAACTTGATCCTCCTTCTCTCTTCTTTGAGCTGTCTGGAAGGGAGATGCCATTATTCTCCAGGAGTTGGGTCAGCATGTCTATTTGTTTCTTCATGCAGGAGCTCTCAGCATGATTTCCCTTACTACAGTATGCGCACTTGCTCATTTCTCCTTTATTCTTCTGCTTCTGGTAGTTCTTCTTGGAACCTTGTGGCTCCTCCAGAGACTTGTTCTTGTCTCTCTTTTGCTCAGGTGGATTTTTAGCATTCTTTTTTCTTTTTGAATCCACCTTCGAATATCCAGCAACCAGAGCTTGGTCTTTGGATGGTTTGATGGTGCCCATCATCACCAGTTTGTCCTATTCTTGTGTGAGAGATTCCATGAAATCTGCAAGGCTAGGCATCTTCTAGGTTCGAGCTGTCAACTTTATGGCATAGAAGGTTGAAACAAACACTGAATAGTTAGGGCCATGCTTTGAGAGTATGGCCAAGACTAGCTGATCATCCTTCTTTTTGATCCCACATTTTTTTAGCTGTAAAACAAGTGCTTTGAACTTCGAGAAATAGAGTTGCAGGGATTCAAAGCTATTGGGACTCAGGGAGATCAGTTCATTTTCGATTTGATGTCCCCTCATCTCATCTATCTTTCCAAAAATATCAGTAATCTTCTCCCATACTTCATTCGGTTATGTCAATCCATCAAAATGGAAAATGAGGTCTCTGGAAATACTCAGACACAAGAGACCATAGGCCTCATCCCTCCTGTTGTGCCATTTAATATTCTCTGCAGCTGCATTGGGCTGTACTTCTATTGCCATAGTCACCCTGTAGGGGCCTTTCACTCTCAACAGTATCTCCATCTCTTTTTTCCATTCAAAGAAGTTGAAGGGAGTCAAGATGATCTTCTAAGATTGATCCATAGCTCAGAAATTGTCCCAGCTATCAGCAAAAGGCTCCTAGTCACTGATGTCGAACCTAGAAAAAAAATTTGAAGGAGAGAAATCAATCTGCAATGGCTCTGATACCATTTGGAAATTTAACCCAGTGATAGAACAATTTTACTCACAACAATTATCAATTGTACATGCAAAATCACTCACAAAAGAGACTGAATATGGAGCTGAACACTGAGCTATATTAACTCAGTGTACAATAGCCAACTCTGTAACAAGATAGGTTGTTGCATTAAATAATTACATAAGGGATTCGAATGCATGAGGAGGCAATTGGAATCTAGTCAAAAGTAGGCTTACTAAAATTAAGCAAATGCCCCATAGGTGCATAAAGTAGTTTCCAAATCAGCTAAGGATCTCATGAATTGGAAAAAGCACTTAGGCAAGATAAAAGGTGATGGAATGACAACTCATACATGCTTTTAATAGGAGAAAAGAGTGGAGGATGTGGAGGACAAAAAACTAGTTAACCTCACCTAGTCAAACTTTCCCAATTGCCTTAAAGCACTGAAAAAGTAGGCAATAAAGCAGAAAAAGCAGAAGGGCGCCTAGGAGGCCAAGAATAAATCGGAATTGATTCCTTGAGGTTTCCCAAGTGCTACATGAGTCAAAATAGGCAATTTTGACCACTATGGATAGGTAAATGACAAGTTGCATAAGGTGGGACACATTAAACTAGGAAAATAAGACAAAAATGATTAATTTAATGTCTAAGGTAGCTAACTACGGGTTGATTATTCTAACACTTAACTGTACTTGAGTCTGCATCCCTTTGTCCCTTGGATCACTTGGTGTTCTTATGAATATTTCCTTTGCTTGTGAGCTTGCTATCAAGAGATGGAGGATTGAGGTGGTGGAGGCCCAAGTGGAGGACTCAGTTTCTCCAGTTTGCAGACGTGTCGACAAAGGTTGTCACTTGTGTAATCTCTAATTTTATTAATAGAAATATATTTTCCTGTCCAATGATGTGAATTTAAATGAATATTGAATCCATGGATGCATTTAATTGCTTATGCATTATTGATTATATATACTAGAGTAGGCCTAACACTATATTATATAGTATGCTTTCCTTGTGTACTGTTGTTGACAGTAAATTGATAACGCAAGTGGGATGGGAGAGATATCAACGAGGATCTACTACTACCATCTGGAGTAAGGAATGTTTCATGATCCTTTAGTGTTAGATGTTGTATTTCTCATGCATATTGGGAAGGGATTGATTTCTGTGGTTTCTCTATCTGTTGTGGTATAGCCCAAGCCATTGAAAGTTTTCTCTGTAACAACATTAAAAACATAATTGAATATGATAATAAAACAACCCTTGAGAAGGCTATATGAAGGGAAATGTTTTGCTATGAGAGGAACTGCAAAAAGGAAAGCATGCCAAACTGGAAGGCTAAGAGACCTAATAATTTTGAACAAAAGAAGAAGGGTTTCACACCTAACCGCAATTTTAGGAATAATAACACATGTAGTTTTCCTAACAAGAATTTCCAAGAAAATAAAGGTAATTCACAGTCGAATCCTAATGGCTCTAGAAATAAAGAATCTGCTAATAATCATAGCAACTACATTAATAATAATGAAGGTAAAGAACCAATAAAGTGTTGGGAGTGTAATAGTCCTCATTATGCATCAGTATTCCCTAATAGAAAGAAGAATGTCAGCAACATACATACTGTGTAGGAGGAGATGATTATTGGTGACTTAGCAAGGACAATGTTGAGGATCAATGTGGCACTGGAAAATAGGTAGGCAGATTATAAAATATGCATGGTGAAAGTAGAAGGTAAGATGAATCAAACACCCATTTCTATATTAATTTACCTAGGGGATAGCTTGAGTTATATTTCTCCTGATTTAGTAGAAAAATGTAAGTTATTAGTAGAAACGTTTACAGAGTCATGGTTAGTTCAACTAGCTACTGGAGCAAAAAGAAAAGTGATTAGTTTTGTAAAATATTGTACTGTAAGTACGGATCAGTTTGAAACCTATGTGAAGATTAATGTACTTCCTTTAGGATCTTATGACATGTTAATTGTTATGGACTAGTTAGAACAACATAGATTAGTTCTGAAGGAGAAACAGTAACTGTAATAGTAATCCCTAGGAAAAGAACTACCAGACAAATTGTTGCTTTGCAATTAAAGAGAGCTATTCAGAAGGGTTGTAAATCTTTTGTTGTAACTATAATTAACGAAGAATATAATAATAATGAAGATAAATTAAAACTGGAAGATATTCCAATCCTGAGGGGGTATGTATTTCAGAAAAAAAATTCGAGACTACCTCCAAAAAGGGAGTTAGACTTCACTATTGAGTTGGTACGTGGTGCAGTGCCTAGCTCAAAGGCCCCTTATCGAATGAATATATTGGAACTAAATAAATTAAAATCACATTTAAAGGAACTTGTTGATAAAAAGTATATAATACCCAGCATGTCTCCTTGGGGAGAACCTGTTATTTTTGTTAAAATGAAGGACGATACTCTACGCTTATGAATTGAATACCGTCAACTAAATAAAATGACCATTAAGGATAGATACCCATTGCCCCGTATAAATGATCTATTTGATCACCTGCATGGAAAAACTGTATTTTCAAAGATTGACTTACGATTTGGGTATCACCAGATCCGAATCAAAGATGAGGACATTTTTGAAACAGATTTTAAGACAAGATATGGTCACTATGAGTTTGTTGTTATGCCATTCGGGCTTACTAATGTCCCGGTTGTCTTCATGTGCTTAATGAATATTGTATTGCATAAGTAACTTGACAAATTCATGGTGGTATTCATTGATGATATTCTAATTTATTCTAAGTCTAAATAAGAACACGAGGAGCACTTAAAAATTGTTTTACAAGAATTGAGAGAACATCAGCTTTATGCTAAATTTAGTAAGTGCGATTTCTTTAAGGATAAAATACAGTACTTGGGCCATGTAGTAACTAAATAAGGGATCTCATTTGATCCAGAAAAGATAAAAGAAATTGTAGAATGGCCAGTCCCAAGGGATGTGACTGACGTGCGGTCATTTATGGGGATTACAGGATACCATCAAAGATTCATTGAGCGTAATTCTCAAGAATCACCAATCCTATAACTTATTTACAGAAGAAAGGGAAGAAATTCGAGTGGAATCAAAGGTGTGAAGAAAGTTTTTAAAAGTTAAAAACATTATTAACTACTTCACCAATATTAATAATTGCTGATCCTAATGACAATTTTGTAGTATGCATCGACGGATGAAATGATGGTCTAGGTGGGGTCTTAACTCAAGAAGGACACATAATTGCATACGACTCTAGGAAGCTTAAAATTCATGAGAAAAACTATGCAACCTATAATTTAGAGTTCGTTTCCATCATACATGCTTTGAAGATGTGGCGCCATCACTTAATCCAAAGTAAATTTATGTTAATGATAGATAATAAAGGATTAAAATATTTGTTGGATCAAGCTAACTTAAACAAAAGGAAAGCTAGGTGGCTAGATTTCCTTAGCGAGTACGATTTCAAGATCCAACATATTAAGGGAAAAGAAAATAAGGTTGTTGATTTTCTAAGTAGAAATGCAAGGCTAAATTTTGTAGTAGCAGTCAACACTTACAAAATAGATTTAGAAGAAGAGCTAGAGGAAGGAGTAAAATTGAATGAAAATTATCAGAAATTACAAGCGAACGCAACAGAAAATTTAATTGAAAGTTTAAGTATAGAGTTTCATCTAAACGAAAAAGGATCAATATTATATAAAAATAGGTTGTATATACCTAATGTACCTAAGATTAAGCTATTGATTTTAAATGAAATTCACAAGACTCCTTACTCAGGACATCCTGGTTATCAAAAGACTATAACCATGTTATAGAAGGATTATTTTTGGCCAAACATGAAGAATGAAATGGAAAAATACATTGCCAAGTGTTTTGAATGTCAACAAGTTAAGACTAAACATCAAAATCTAGATGATTTACTACAGCCATTACCCATCCCTAGCTGGAAATGGGAAATAATCAGTCTTGATTTTATAACACGTATACCTAGAAATCATAATCTGAATGATTCGATAATGGTAGTCGTTGATAAACTTAGTAAAGCAACTCATTTTCTACCTGTAAAGACCACCTACAAGAATGCCAATATTGCTGATATATTCATGAAACAAATATTTTGTTTACATGGGATGCTAAAACTTATAATTTCAAATAGAGACCCTAAGTTTACGTGCAATTTCTGGAAGTCTTTATTTAAAGGCCTAAATACTATAAATTTTAGTACCTCTTTTCATCCCCACATGGATGGATAGAATGAAAAGGTGAATCAAGTGTTGGAAGATAAGCTTAGAATGTACGTGAAGGAACATCTAGGAAAATGGGAAGATTATTTACACCTAGTAGAGTTTTCTTACAAAAATCACTACCAAGCTTCAAGAAGATACAACCCATTTGAAATTTTGTATGGAAAAAAGTGAAATACCCCCATATCATGGAGTAACCCAGTTGAAAGGTTAGTACTAGGACCTGAACTACTAAAGGCGATGGATTTAATTGTAAAACAAGTGCAAGGTAACTTAAAAGTTGTGCAAGACAGAGAGAAAAGTCAAGCAGATCTTAAATGAACTTAGACAGAGTTTCAGGTGGGTGAACATGTCTTTATAAAGGTAAGGCCTAAAAAGAGTTCTTTGAAACTAGGAAGTTGTGCTAAGTTCGCACCTCGATATTGTGGGCCTTTTGAAATACTATCCGGAATGGGACAGGTGACATATCAACTGGCTTTACTACCAAATTTGAAGGTTGATAATGTTTTTCATATCTCCGTATTAAAAAAATATGTACATGATTCTACTCATGTTATAAATTGGCATGATGTGTAGGTGGAACCTGAATGATATTTTTTGGTGGAACCAGATTGTATCCTATAAAGGAGGGAGATATTGCTTTGGAATCGCACAATTGGACAAGTGAAGGTGCAATGGAAGCACCTTATCCCAGAAGAAGCCACTTGGGAATTGGAGAGTCATATGCAGGTCAGATATCCAATTCTGTTCCAGAGCAACTCTAAGGACAAAGAATAAAATAACATCAAGGATGATGTTATATTTAAGGGGGTGTGTATTTAACATACCCCAAATTTGCAAAAACATTTTACGTTTTAGGAGACACTAGGTTATAATTTTATTATAAAGTTTGTATTTAATAACCAACTGGGGTCAAGGACAATTACATGTATTTGTTGAATATTTTATTAATTAATAAATGAAAGTTGATATAACAACCAAAAGACGCTGTTAAATGAGTGTTTTACTGGCCACTTGGTGGAATAGGCTAGGTTGAGAGCACATTGACAGTTGGGAGCATCTTTAGACTACTTCTAGCTATTGGAGGAGGAAAGTTCCCTATTTTTGTGGTCATGTTCCTGAAGAAAGTGGAACAAGAGCAGGTGGCTCATTAAGTGAAAACTGACCCAAAAGACCTAAGCATGCTAATAAAACTTCCGTTTGAATTTAGATGAGGCTTCTCATTCTTTACTTCTAAAATTTTTGAGTGAAATTAGTGCTCAAGAAATTTGATGGAGGGGAATAGTAGAAGTTTTTGAGTGAAAGTGCTGAAGTTTTGAACTAGTGCAGCTGATTTAAGTTGAGTTCATACTACTACAAGTAGAACATATTATTTCTCATTACTCAGTAGAGTTGTAGAGGTTTCTAAACTAGTTTTCTCACCCATCGCTTTCAACTAGGTAGAACAATAGATAGGCTTGGGGATCCTAAGATTTGCAGTTCAGCTATCTTCAGCAGTTGGTTGCGAGGAACAGGAAACTTAAGTTGTTGTCTCCTCTGCTATATTTCTAGGTTCTACAAGTTTTTTCTAATTTCTCTATGCATACTTAGGAACAAGAAGGAATGAATTTATGAAATAATATGTTATGTGTCTACTTCATCTGTTATTAGAATTATTGAAGGAAATATTTTACTGTAAAAAGATAGACAAATTTTGGATTAGATATGGATTAGGATAAATGATTAGAGTAATTTCAAACTTTACTGATGGATAAAATACCTAACTGTATTTTTCCACGCATTCAAGAAGTTAGTATATTAGTACAATAGGTTAGATTATATTTTGATGGATAAATCAAATGAAGAATGGAGGATTATGTTTATTTACTTTTTAGAAACTATTTGTAAGAATGTTTAGGAGTTCCTTACTTAGAGTGGACCTATTAAAGAAGTTAAACATGAACTATTTTCCAAGAAAGATCTTAAAAAAAAAACAGTAGATAGTCTGTGTAATGGTGCTCCTTTTTACACAGTAAATAAATTACTATCTATAAGCCTAATTATTATAAGTATACACAGTTATTAAAAACTATAAGAATAGAAAAATAAATAAGCTGGAATAGCTAGTAAACAGTAAAGATAAGATATAGTAATCATTTAGGTTAGCGTAATTATCGAAGAAAATTTCATTAATACTGTAGGTAAACATCAAATAATAGCCATATTATAGTTAACAAAAATAATGCAGGGTTTATATTTAAAATAAAAATATAAACCCTAAATGAAAGAAAAACTATCAACTAGCATTATTTTACTATCTCTTTTCCATGTTAGGGTTATTGCAATTTTACCCACAATTTTTCTTTAACCAAAAATTCTCCATTTATACTAATACAATTATCTATATTGTAAATGCATAGAATTAAATAAAAATTTCACAGATACAGTATTAAAACCGTTTATCTATTATAAACTGGGACAATTTTGGAAAAGGCATTTTAAAAATTTATTAATCCATTTACACAGTAAAAATTCAGGTTATACTAACAAACCCTTCTCTTTTATTTATTTCCTTAAACAAATCTTTACTTACAGAGAAGAACTGAAACTATGTTTCAAAACCAATATCTTAAGCATTTTTCCTCTTTCTAAATAAAAAAAAAATTATGGACTTAAATAGTAATAAAACCTCTTCTAAATTATTAAACCATGCATTCATCAACATAAGTATTTTTTTTACAGTAAAATATTTCTATTTAGTTAAACTTAAACAAAATTAAAATTTAACCCATTACAGGAAACTCCATAGTCTTCCATCAACCTCGTAAAAACCACAGTTCATGGTCGAATACATGAATATAAAACACAATAACCCTTTAAATCTTAAGCAGAATCTAAATATTTTTGAAACCCTACCCAAACACATTTAAAAATCCCACATAAGTCATAGCGTTAATGCGTGTCCAAAATAATTTCCTGTAAATCAAGTTATGGCCGAAAAGGCTTCACACGTTTTTCATCAAAACATTCCAGTCACAACTACATGGCCTTTCCAAACAAAAAAAATTCATTATAGCCAAAACTAGCAGTCGCATCTCGATGGAACAGTATCAACCAATAACCCCATACAACCATGCCAGAAGGAACGTCACGCAGAACCGAGGCTTACCAGTGGGTTGTAGAGTGTGGGGACCTTTCTTCGAAGATTTCTTATGCTACCCAGCTCCTAGAAACTCATGTAAAAAAACTGCATAACAATTAGAGAATTGTTAATTTTTTACTTGGAATAGAACCAAGTCATAAGAAGTAAAACCCACAACGATTACAAACAAAGAATCATGGAGCTTACCTGGAGAGTTTTTGACCTCAACCGTGTAGTTGGTGGCATGAACAGAAAACATAGCCACAAGAAAGAGTATTTCTGAGCAAAACTAGCAGAAACACTATCAAAAACCTTGACGATATGGTGTAATCCTTCAGCCAATACCACAATGGAATGAAACCGAAAACCCATTATTTTTCCAGACAAAGTTCACTATGAAACAATGCACATAGGAAATCTATCACAGACTATTTCAATGGCAAGGAAGGCCTATACACATAGCAGTAGAACAATGACAATGGAGGCCGATTTACATAGAGGTTAAGGAAAGGCATCAATGGCCATAATGCCATAACCTAGAGGCACTCTCCAAAGTAGTGAAATATAGGAAAAGCACACAAATTTAGGGTTTTGGGGATGCTTATAGTGAGCTTTGAAAAGTCAAAACCCTATACTACAACCATCGACTACGTGGAAGATCAATATGTATTGGAATTATGGGTCTTTCTCCATAGTTTCAAGAACCTTGGAGCAGCCTGCAAAACAACTTTTTTTTTCATAATCCTTGGTTATAAACCCATTCAAAAATGGTTTGATATATTTATATTCATTAGGATGCATATTGTAAATTAAAAAGGTATGATAATTATATCCTCGGCTTAAATAGGAATTATAGTTATAGAATGAAGACCTTGTAATTGATAGTTGTATGTGAAAAATACTTTTAATCTTGTTACCATTATAAACAAACACCCTTATGATAAATATTAGGACTTGCAAAAATACCTTTCGAAAACCTATGGTAATACATTGGTTAAAAATGCTTATATGTATAAGGTTGCAAGTATAGAGAGATACTTACCATGATTCTTAGTAAGAGTATTATAAATTAATTTTTTTTACGAGGTAATAAGTTTTACATAATATCTGCTTGTGAGATGAAGGTCATGCGAAGGCTAGGTTATATAGATTTTGTAGGAAATGATCTCTTCATTCCTTACACAAAGCAGTTAGTAGAACTATTTTCTGCATTAAATCATTAGTTCCATGTATGTATGAATGTCAACAATTATATCTTATAAATATACCTAGAAATAGGTTTTTCTAGTTATATAACATTTGAATATTTGTTGAGACAAATACATATGAATTACCATGGTAACAGGTAATAATGTATCAAATGACCTAGTATGAAAAATTTATCTTTCTCTAGAATTGTATATAGGACCTAATATGATAATAGATAAATGAAAGCATGATGAACAAGTTATAAGCGAAGCTAGGTAGAAGAACATCTGGATTTATGTTTAGTTTTTTCCAAATACTTATGCTTACAAGAAATTAAAGAAAAAGTAATTATACAGTTTTGACGATACCTCCTTTATTTGATCAAAGCTATAAACTAAAAAATATACTAGAATTTTTTATTTATTCTAGTTGAGATAATTAATCTAAATCAAGAAACTGGTTACCAAACATCTTACCTGTAAAAAGACCTGTAAAAGAAGCATCACTTCACTGCATTAGCTAAAAGCTTAGTAAGCCTCGGACATGAACTTAAATTCCTTCATGCTTACAAATAGTAAAACAAGCTTTAGTACATAGTAAGCAAATAGATGTTTTAGCTCATGCTACTTCATATCATCACCTGCTAAATCAACTTTTAATACTGATTTATAAAAGAAAATAATTAAGTATGTAGATAGAAACATTAATAAGGAATTAGTTAGTTTTAATATGTTAGCTGTTAACAGTTAAATGTCCCTCTTATGTGATGATTGTAAAAATTTAATGTCATAGGAAAATTTTTAATTTTTTTATGAAAATTTTTAGTATTACACTACTCATCTACCAAAATTGGAAGAGAAGACTCTCTCCTATGATGGGTCAAACATTGGAAATCCTCCTGATCTAAGAAGAACTCGAGCAGATTATCAAAAAGAAGGTATTTCTATTTCCTGCACTGATCCTTTGTCATCTTAAAAGTTATATATGATGGATGGATATGATCCTAAGTCATATTATCATGCCCATCATGATCCAACATGGAAATCTACTATGGATGAAGACTATCAATCTCCTAAAAAAATGCAACCTGGGATCTAGTTTCTCTTCCACCTGGGAGGAAACTTGTTAAATGAAAATGGGTATGCCAAACTAAGTTTGTTGTATATGTAACAACCTGAAACTATAAATCTTATTTTTTTGCAAAGGTATTCTCAAAATTACAAGGAGTGGACTATACAAAAACCTTTGCACCAGTTGCAAAGATAGATTCTATTCGGCTAGTCTTGGCAATTTCAACATCCAAACACTAGGAGGTGCACCAGATGGATGTGAAGAGTGATTTTATTCATGGATACCTACAAGAAGAGATATATATGAAGCATACTAAAGGCTACATATCATACCCAACATTATTTTTGTAGACTTTGGAAACCACTGTATGGATTAAAACAAACCCGAAGAGGTTGGTATGCCAAGATGAACTCATTTCTTCTATCACATAACTGTTTAATATGTAATTATGATACAAATGTGTAATTGTATCAATATGAAGGTAGAATTTTTATTATATTTATATATTTTGATGAACTATTAATTACAGGAAGCACACTTTCTTCAATAAGCTTCACAAAAACCACTTTGCATGAAGTGTTTGACATGAGTGATATAAGCCTGCTAAGGGAATTTCTTGGCTTAGAGATCACTTAATATTTTGATGGGATAGTGATTAGCCAATAAAAGTATGCTTAATACCTGATAATTGAGTTTAGTATGGATGATTGTAAGGCTGCACATTTCCCATTCCTCTCAAGAATCAGTCCTAAGGAATGGAATTCTACATTGGTGGTGGATTCCACTATCTATCGATAGTTGATTGGAAGGGTTCTGTACTTGACACATTCAATGCCTGAAATTTGTTATGTCATGAACATTGTATAAAGGTACATGAAGTAGCCCCATGAAATTCATCAGAGGGAATCCAAGAGGATTCTACAGTACGTGTAGGGTACTAGAGACTTTGGCATTCACTATGCTACAGATTCCAATTTACATTTGGTAGGATTCACAGATTCATATTGGGCTGGAGATAACATAGACTAGAGGTCCACTTCCATATGTGTTTTCATGTTTGGTAGTGGGCCTATTTTATGGTAAAGTAAAAATCAAGAATCTATTTCCCTATGTTTAGTAGAGGAAGAGTACAAGGGAGCGGTTAATGCATGCATCCAAGTAGTTTGGCTGCAAGGTATTCTAGCAGAGTTTGACATTGATAGCACAAATTCTACTGTCATTTTTTATAAAAAATAGAGTTCTATCAAGATCTAAAAAAATATGGTTCAGAGAGAGAGAAACAAACACATCGAGATCCATATTCAATATATAAGAGAGCTTGTGCATGAAAGAACAATTATTCTACAATATTTCCCCACATATGAGAAAATTGCACACATTTTCACCAAGAGCTTTACTAATAAGAATTTCTCATACCTCCGCTTACGGTTGGGGGTGATTTCCATAATGGTGAATACATATTAGTTTTTAATGTTCAGTTTGAGGGGGGGTGTTTCTTTCCCATAGGGTTTTCCTCTTTTCCTCACTTAGATTTTTTGAGCATTTTAGGATTACTTTTGTTAATGGTGACCTATGGACTTTATTTTTGGGAACCTATTGTTTTTAATCCTCCACATGATATTAGCTTAAGGGGGGGTGTTGGATTCATTTTCCAAACACACATCATTATTTGGAATATTTTGGCCTAATTTACCACTTATTTTAAGTTTTGACTCAAACATGTGACTGCATCATCAAACTGGATCTCCTCCTTCAATCAAGGAGCCTAACTAACTCTCTTCCTTCAATCAGGGAGAAAATATGGGTTGATATTCTTGAAATATGTGCCCCATTCAGTAAACTAGAGGTTGTTCCACCTACCTTTTAGTTAAACTGAAGTGATAGAGCCACCTTCCTATGATTTATGCATAAATTTGGTTTAAATGAAGTTAACTGGAGTGTTAAATGTGCCTTCTCCTAACTAAAGTCAAATAGGTTCCCTCAGCTACATGTTGGCATGCACTTGAGTTCTATTCAGTTAGACTTAGTTGAAACTACCTCTAAGTTTGTTAGAGTCAATTATGTTGGAGTTAAGTGGTTAACTGATGTGTCGAGTGGTGTTTAATTGACAAATAAGCCACTCTCATGTACCCAATTTGAATGAACTTTCTTATATTAGAATTGCATGGATATGCATGCCATTGTATTGCATTGTAATTAATTCTTTTGATTAATTATTAAGCAAATATACAACTACAACTCTTTCGCACTATTTCTAACATTTCATTGATAAAATTGGTCAGTTTAATCTATAGTAAGTTTGTTTCTTGGTTCTTATACTGTTGTTCCTCAATTTTATAGTTGACAAGTCAATGAATTCTGTTGCTACCCATCGCAATGACCAAGTGACTCATGCATGTTTCCTTATTGATACTTCATGTAACCTGTTCTACCAGTTCTCTAGCACATCATCAGAGTCCGATGATATAGATCTAGAACTTCGATAACCTAACTTTCAATCCAAGATGGGATTGATGTAGTCTCCAAAAATATTATAAGCATTATACCATCCTCCCACAACATCTTATTTTATTGGTTCAATATATCTTTGTCCTTCAAGAGGATCAAGTGGGGCAATGATCTATATGTCACGATTCTCAAAGGTCATTGCCCTCTTCTTGAAATTAATAATCAATAAGTTTCCATTTCCCAAACCAACTCCAAACAGTGTAGGGTATGAGCTGATATCATCAAATATTTTAATAACATCGAGGTTTTCGTATGTCATTAGTCCTTCAAGTTTGACAGGTATACGAGGTATTCTAGCAATTAGCGACACCCTGGCATAATTTTCTAGTGGCAGCTATACGGGGGACCAAACCAACTGCGATTTCTCCATAATTTCCCATGTTTGTTTTGTTAGGATATTTACATCAAATATTACTTCAAGGATGTATGAATCCACATCATAGTCACTGGTATGGACATTCATCCTCATTTCCCTTCTCGTTTTATTCTTGTGTAATGAAAATACTAGTTGGTCCTATCTCCCTTCTTCCTGTCGATATAAAAATATTTTTATATCTGGAAATGCATCTATATCTTTCTCTAATGTCAGACAACCTTCTAGGAAAAATTTCAAGGTACTAACCTTTCTTTATGATATTGAAAACTTTGTCGAATACAATACTGGTGGAATTTCATAGACATGTAACTTACATTTGTTCCTGTTCAAAATGTCTCTTGTATCAAAGAAGGTTTCTTTCTTAGCGTTTACATCAAGTTTTACTCGCCTCATGTCGTAGCTCCTTCTTAGGTTACTACTCCAACATGTGTTCATTGAGTTCATATTTCAACTGAGATATTGGTTATATTATGGCTGGTTGAAATGTTGTTGTTGATTAGGCTATGGCTAAGTGTACTATGATTGTGTTTGGTTATACTGTAGTTTTAGCTGCTTAAACTGCAGTTGAGTATACTGCAGTTTTGATTGGTTTTATCGTGGCTATGGCTACAGTTTTTCTAGTAGTCGTTTCTCTTCTCCTTTCATAAAATATGTATCCATGGTCCTTTATTGGAGAAAATCATATGCTCTGTTATAATTTTCTTCAGGGCTAACTGATCAACAAAAAATACAGAAAAGGTTCACTATTTTTGATATAATATTCTAAATGTATACGCATTCCTTGAACCGATGTCCTCTATTCTGAAAAATCCAAAACCATGGAAATACTCCTTGAATTAATGGATTTGGGGATCCATCCTGTAAATATTCAAAGAATTCCGAGAATAGGTCCTTATGAAGTACCTCTATTTAGCATCGACTGCACCATTCTTCTTCATGGAATTCCTTTCGCTTCTTGATATCTTGCAACTAAAAAGTTTGGTGAGATAATTGTGACTGAATATGGTTCATTCCACTCCATGTTTTGCCAACTGGTGAAGCTTCTAGTTTCATCATTATTTCTAGATATTCTTACATACAGGCAATATTCTATTGCATAAGGGGCATATGGATGTGTGGTACCAAAGCTATGATAAACCATTCCTTATGTTGCACATCTCTCCTTCCAAAATTGACTTTAGCCATCTGATTTTTGAATTCTTGATCAAAATCCAACATTGATTGATTAGGGTACTTATTTATTTCCTTCAACTCAGTAATATAATATGATTCAAACATTGGAATCTTAAATTCCTTGATCTGTCCAGTCCGGATTTGCACTAGTCTTCTGGGTATGCCTCATAGATACTTGCACAAATTTCATGTACCAATTTCATGTACCAATCCAACACTCGACCTCAAAAGGTCTTAGCTAGTTTTCCTTTCTTGATATTTTCGTCTTCCACTTGTTTTACTGTCCATACTGCTTCACATAAGAACCAATATTTTAACGATATTCACTCCCATTACCCTAGAACAGGGGTAGTTGCGCATCATCACCCTCCATTTTGGGTCTTCTTCCAGTATTCATCGATCCACTACTATTGTGCAGACACATAGGACAACCCTGCAATGTGCTTTTGTTTGTTTCTCCTAGGTTTTGTGCAGTGAATTAAGGTGTAGGTATTTTTTTGTTCTGATTCAGTATTTTGTCAAACTTGGGTGTAGCCTGGTCATTTCCTTCATCATTGTAGGTCCTCTTACTCCCTTATGGTCCCTTCTCCCAGTTTTCTATTCCAGTTGCACTAGAACTCTCCTTAGTACTTCACCTCTACTCTTGCCACAACCTCACCCCACATCATAGGATACAAAACTCTTCCATGAATTCCCTCACAGAATCATAGGAACCTCCTCCCATCTACCCCGTATCATTTCATCTAAATCCTTATCCTCGCATTAGTCACAACCTCCACACACTAGGGCTTTACTCATCGGATTTCATTTTTATTATTCACTTTTTGCAGATGAGAATCTTAATCCACACCTGTAATGATAATAGAAATATCCCTCTTGGTCCCTTAAAGAATTCTCTTTATGCATTGTCATAGGATTTAACTCTGTCGATAACAAAATCAGTAATATACCCTTTCAAAATGTTGTTGTGACGTCCCTGACCCTTTGACTGGGGAAGAGGATGCTACTACGCATCNATCTAGCCCCATGAACATGAACATACATACATATAGTGCTGAAGCATGATACTTAAAACATAAAACATTTTACGAAGCATAATCATTCATATACACAACGGAAGTAAAACATATCAATATGCATTCATGCATATATAGATCAACATTTAACATGTATATCATCATTAAACAATGGTACATATGTAATTGAAGACACAAGTTAGGCAAGAGTACTTATCTTATAGAGATCTTGTTCTGCAACCAGCTACGTCACTGCAACGTTCAACCCAACCATAGGGCCACACTCTCTTTAATATCTCAGCAACATGGCCACCCCTGAGCCGGGCATGATTCCACAAGGAATAAGGAAATGATAGGCTTACACATAGCCAAGGATAACAACACCACCATGGTACACAGTTCAACCAAGCCAACACAGTTGGGTTTATTAGGAGAACAACGGATCAGCCAAGCCAACAAAGTTGGGTTTATCAGGCCATCCAGGAGTTGGAAAAGGATAATGCTAAGCTGGTGCACTGACACCGAAAGCAGACTGGCCTCTAGAACACCCACACACACCCAACACAAGGAAATCAGTCCTTTCTCTGTGAATCAATCCCTCAGACCCTGATCTCTCTTCTAGTGCTATTCATGGGTTATGGAGAAGAAGACCGGCTCAGCGGCTCTGTCTGTGTGGTTCTCAACCCACCATGTTTATCAGGCACCTTAGGCCCTCATTGACCACTCCAATGCAATCCAAGGACAAAACCACTGCATGCAAGCAACCAAACAGTTATTCAAACTTTTACTGGGGAAAACACAATCCAACAATCATGGCCATTAACATCCCACGAGAAACTCTAAACCCACATCACACAATATTCAATGCAATCGCTGAAGGAAAATACATGGACCAGAAAATGAAAAGAGAACTGATTCTCAATCTGTGCAAGAGGGGAGCAAGAAACAGCTAAAACAAATAGATGGAAATGCAATCACAACCATGATTCCACGATGGAATAATGGCCAATGAACCATAGAGGAAAACACAACAATCGATAGTAATTTCCACATAGTACATGGAAAAACATGATCAACAATGCATGGAGGAAGCTACAACCAGCGATCGATGAGAAAAACCATAACAGTCTAACAATGGTGGGAAAAACCAACGCTCTATGTGAACAGGGGAAGAATGTCTCTCCGATTAGCAAGGTGGTGTGAGAGGAATGGTGAACCCCACATCATGGATTGTCGATCCTTTTAACTTATCCCATGTGAAGGTGGATGGACAGCCATGACTCAGATAGTGGACAGACCATTTGCAATTCAGAAGGTGCAATGTTTAGAGAGTGTAGGCGCGTGGGGATAATGGAAATCCTAGCATAGTGGTCTTGCTATCAGTGAATATATTCCCCACTAAAAACTGAACGATTAGGGGTGGTGGTTGGATGAGACAAGGGAGGATGAGTGAAGAGAGTGGTGACACATGGCTTCCCCCCCCCCATGGCTCAGGATTTAACTTTCCCCTTCCTTATCCTTTGGAATCATGCCTCTTCTCAATTTAGTTGCCGCAAACATAGCTGGTTGGGTTACTTAATTAAAATGTGTGTTTACATGATGCCACAATTAAATATGTATGCTACATGTCCTGATATACCATCGATGACCATTTCGATCCAAAACATAGCATAACCAAATTATGGTGGGGCCTTGGCCTTTAGCTCTGCACCAATATTATTTACAATATGTGTATCATGTATTTTTAATGCAAGCGGGGTTAAAACTGGGGTATTACATTCCCCTCCCCCTTCAATGGCACTATCCATAGTGCTTTAAAAAATTTGAACAAAATGCTACACTGGTACCGCCTCAGTGTTCCAAGGGCTTGAACAATAATGGATGTGCCAATCGCATGGCATCCTCCAGCTCCCATGTAGCCTATTGAGGTCCATAGTGCTCCCATTGCACCTTTACCTGCCCTATGGCTCGGTTCTGGAGTACTGTGACTTTCCTGTCGAGGATGCACATTGGCTTGATTTGGAACTCTCCCTCAGGTTCCACCTGAATCACATCCCAATTTATCACATGGTTAGGATCATGTACATATTTCTTAAGCAAATAAACATGAAAAACATTACGATCTCTAGTACTAGCAAGAAATGCAAGTCTATATGCAACTGGCCCTATTCTTTCAAGCACTTCAAATGTCCCACAATATCTAGGTGAAAGCTTGGCACAACTTCCAATATTCAAGGAAATTTTTAGTTATTTTACTCTGAGGTAAACATGGTCCCCAACACTGAACTCTCTGTTCATTCTATGGTTATCTACATAGCTTTTCTGTCTATCCTGTGCTGCTTTCAGACTCTGCTTAATCTTTACAACCTCTTGCTCCATTTCCTTGAGCAATTATGGTGCAAGCACAACTCTGTTCACTGGGTTATCCCAAGTCACTAGTGTCCCACCCCTTCTTCCATACAAATCTTCATAGAGACTCATCCCCAAGGATGCTTGCTGTCCATTGTTGTAAGCAAACTCTACCAAGTGTAAATAATCTTCCCACTTGGTTGGTTTTTCCATCACATACATGTGAAGCATATCTTCAAGCACCAGATTAACTCTTTCTATTTTCCCATCTGTCTAAGGATTGTAACACGTGCTAAAGTTCAGCTTTTTACCCAAATCTACAAACAACCCCTTCCAAGAATTGGAAGTGAACTTGACATATCTATCAGAAATTATAGGCTTCGACAATCCATGCAATTTGAAAATGTCCTTCATGAAAATACTTGCAATGTCATTAGTCTTGTGTGTAGACTTCACTGGTATAAAATGTGTTTCTTTGGTCAACTTGTCTATCACAACCATGATGGAATCATGTTGTGTCCAAGTCATTGGCAATCCTCTAATAAAACCCATGGAAATAAATTCCCATTTCCATTCCGAAACTGGCAAAGGCTGCAACAAACCTGCTAGATGTTGATGCTCAACCTTTACCTATTGACATTTCATGCACCTTGAAATTTACTTAGCCAGGTCCTTTTTCATTCCTTCCTAAAAGTACTATTTTCTAGCTGTAGCAATTGTTTTCTGATATCCTGGGTGACCAGAATACGGAGCTTGATGGATTTCATCCATAACAACTCTCCTCAAATAAGCTATATTCAGAATATAAATTCTTCCTTGATAAGTGAGAAGTCCATCTTCTTCCAATTTATATCCCTCATACCTCTTCTCAAGACCTTGCTGTTGCAATTTGTTTTTTACCTGCTCATATAATTCATCTCTGGCAACATGATTTGCAATATGCTGCCTCAAATATGATTCGAAAATACTTAGAGATGCCACATGCATTTCCTGTATCTTCCTGCTGAGTGCATCAGCTACCTTGTTCTCATTTCCATTTATGTGCTTGATTTTGAAATCAAACTCACATAACAATTCCAGCCATCTCGCTTTCTGAGCGTTCAGAGTAGGCTGATCAAACAAATAATTCAGTCCACAGTGATCTGTTTTGAGCTCAAATGTTCTACCCATCAAGTAATGTCTCCACATATTGAGAGCATGTACTATGGCTACAAGCTCTAAATCATGAATGGCATAGTTCTTCTCATGCTCCTTCAGCTTTCTTGACTCATAAGATATCACGTGGTTGTCCCGCATGAGGACTCCTCCAGGCCCTTGTCCACATGCATCGGTACATACTACAAAATATTTCTCTGTGTCTGCAATCTTCAATACTGGTGCACTGGTGAGAAGATTCTTCAATAGCTGGAAGCTTTCTTCACACTTTGAAGTCCATTCGAACTTTGTCCCCTTCTTCTACAAAGAAGTGATGGCATATGTAACCTTGGAAAATCCTTCAATGAATCTCCTGTAGTATCCTGCAAGTCCCATAAAAGATCTTACATCCATCACATTTCTTGGAGTAAGCCAATTCATAATGGCTTCAATCTTTTCAGGGTCTATGGATATACCCTCTTTGGAGATAATGTGACCCAAGTACTGAATTCTATCCCTGTAAAAGTCACACTTGCTTAGCTTTGCATACAGCTGATGGTCCCTGAGCACTTGCAATGTCAGTCTCAAATACTCTTCATGTTCTTCCTCATTCTTAGAATAAAGAAGAATGTCATCAAGGAATACAAGAACAAACTTCTCCAAATACTTACTGAAGACACTCTTCATAAGGTACATACATGTAGCTAGTGCATTTGTGAGACTAAACGGTACCACTACAAACTCATAATGTCCATACCTTGTCCTGAATGTTGTCTTATGAATATCTTCATCCTTGTTTCTCACTTGATGGTAACTAGACCTCAAGTCAATCATGGAAAATACCTTTGCTCCTCTCATTTGATCAAAGAGATCATCAATTCTGGGAAAAGGATATTTATTCTTCACAGAAACCTTCTTCAAATGTCTATAATCAATACATAGCCTGAGTGTACCATCTTTCTTCTTTACAAACAGAATCGGTGCTCCCCAAAGAGACACACTTGGTCAAATATACTTCTTTTCCAACAAATCTTGCAGTTGCATCTTCAATTCTAGCATCTCCCATGTACTCATTCTATAGGGTGTCTTGGACACTAGGGCTTCTCTTGGCACAAGTTCAATGGTGAAATCAATGTCCCTCTTTGGAGGAAGCCCTGGAATCTCATTGAGAAAAAAATCCATGAATTCCTGTAACACCTGATAGTCCTCCAACCTTGGAGTCTCATCTCCTGTTGGTTCCAGGATATGAGCTACATACAATTGGAAACCTTTCCTACAGAACTTCTTCAATTGCATTGTTGAAACCTATCTTACTGAAATTACCTTTGGAATACCTTTCACTACTATTGGGTTTCCTTCTTCATCTGTGCATTCAAAAGTCTTATTATAATAGTCAAGCTTCACTCAGTGATATTCTAACCAATCCATTCCAATGAGAACATCATAGGAACCAAATGGTAGAACATTCAAATCTACACAAGTGACCAATCCATTCATAACGAATGGACATTTCTCTATGAATTCACTGACCTTTCTCTAGGTCCCAGTGGCTAGCTGAACCAACCAAGATTTTCTATGCTTTACCTTCTTAAGAGCACAAATCTCCACTACTCTAGCAGTAATGTAATTGTGAGTAGAACTAGGGTCAATCAACATAGAAACAGATTATTCAACAATATTACTTGCAACTTCAACCACTCTTGACTGGTGATCTTCCTGGTAGTTCTTTAGTGTTGCATAAATTCTAGGTACTCCTCTTGCTACCTGACCCACTGTTTCTACTCCCTGAATGTTATAAGCTGGTATTGCAATTTCATTCTCAAGTGGACAATATCTATGCAAGTGAGGTCCTTCACATTTCCAACATTTGAGTGGACCTTTATTCGGATGTGGCTCTTTAGGATTTACACCTGTCACTCCAACTGGATTAGTCGTAGCTTGGGATGGCTTCTTCTGCTGATTCCTGAATCTAGAATGTTTGAAACCTTTCTTTCTTTGGTAAAAATTTTCAGTCTTCTTGTCCTTCCATGCCTTATGGTAATCAGGTTTACCTTTTCTTTTCTCATAGCAATATTTAGCCTTTCTTATTGCTTCTTCAAGAGTTCTTGGCTGATAAAACTCAATTCTATCTTTGTAGGATTGAGGAAATCCACTTAGAAACCATTGAATCTTCACTTTTTCATCTTTGATGTACTGGACATACCTCAACAATTCCAATAATTTATTTGCATATTAATCCATGGTTTGTTGTCCCAATCTCAGCTCATGGAATTCCTTAATCTTATCATCATAATACCTGTCAAAGAGGTATTTCTGCCTGAAATACTTCTTGAACTATTTCCACTTAAGTTTCCTTTCACTGATCCTCTTTATTTGCTTAAAGTTATCCCACCAAATGGAGGCTCATCCATTCAGATTGAATATGGAAACTATGGCCTTCATGTTTCCTGAATGATCTTGCACTTGAAAGTACTTCTTTATCCCAAGAAGCCAAGCTTCAGCCTCTTGTCCAGTCTTTATCTCATGATCAAATATAGGAGGTTTAGATTTCTTAAATTCATCCCAAGAGTGATCCCTATGGTGCCTTCTTCTTTTCTATTGAGAAGATTAACTTGTATCCCCATTGGATACTTCAAAATTAGATGATCCACTAGAAGTCCTTCTCTTTCTCCTAGTGCTACTCTTACTTCCTTCTGGCCATGTTGTATCTCGTCCAGAATCTATCTTTTTCTGCAAGTCTGTCAAACTTTGCAATATGGAAGCATTCAACTCATGCTGCTCTTCCTGGGGTTTAACCAAGCTTTTCATGGTGGCTGCAACTTCGGATGGTGTCCCCTGGAATATCCTTCCATTAGAATCTATGTCATCATTTCCATTACGACCATTTTCTCCCATGGAATCGTAGGAATCCTGAGCATCATAACCATCATGGGTTCTCATGACTGGACCACCACTTGCTTTACCACACTATTATTTCTGGAGTACTTCTCTTGGAATTTACCTAAAGTTCTGCAAATGTGTTAGTAGCAAACTGTTAGATGCATAACATCAATATAAATAAAAAATACTTGCCTTTTCTTCTGGAAATTTATAAAACACAATTATGCTAAAACACAGAATTTCCTCTTTTTCTTTTTAGCCCTATGACCATGGACAGTATGCTGAAATCTGTTGAAAACCTACTGAAAGATAGTTGAAAACTATTTGCAAAATCACTGAGGAATTCCTTCGAAAAACCTAAACCTTCTTAGGCCCCATCGGACCTCCTCACAAATAGCTTTCTGACAATGTGGTGGTTAAAATGCCTATTTCATCAACGGGCTATTGCTTATTTCATTCCGGCATTTTCGATGGGCAAAAAAACTAGACTCGTGATCTGTATAGATGAGCAAATCAAATGTGCATCGGGTGCATAGTCCGTTGAGTAGACGCAATGGCAGAAAGTGTCCTTACTTTGGTTTTCTTGAGAAACCAACTGAACTTTTGATCGGTGATCCAATCATTAACAAATTTTCAATGATTTTTGACTCTTCAAAGTTTTCCCCTGATTGGGTCTATTATCCCGCGTCTTTATCGATGACCTGTTGGTCTATTTTCATCCGTAGTATTAGGTCCGCAATTTTCTATCATTCCAAACTTCAACGATGATAGCATAGACTAACCATGTTGCATCGGTGGTCGAGAGTCCTATGCATCAGATTATTAGTCCCTTTAGCTTCTACAATGGTGGAACACAATCGAACTTCATCTTTCGCAGCCATGGGTCGGAGCCTCTAGAAGCTGTGGCATCGGTGCTCGGATGTACTTAGTCTTTTAGATCTCCGCAATGACGAACATTCTACAAACTTTATCTGTCGTAGATCATCAGCGACTACATCATCTGATCATCGACAAGGTGATCAACTAACCATCTTTGATGACCGATGATTCCATTCGTTAGAAAAAAATTTGAAAATTTTCCCTTCCTTTCCAAGCCTTCATCGACTCAACGATCGCTTATTTTCTGTCAATCCATTTGTTATCTATTGGTGAAAACTTTCTCTATCTTCCACTGGCTTTGGTGGCTCCATCTCCCCTATCCTTTGCCGATAAAGTAAGTGCTTGTCGCTGCCATAATCCACTAACACCTCGGCATCGGCAAGTGGAAGACTAAAGCATCAGTGGGTTTGTTCGATCAGCAGCCACAATGATGGCTCATCATCTCCGATCCTTTTCCAATTAGTAGTCCAATCCACTAATGCTTTTTGATCAATGAATTGAAGCATGATTTTGACTGGCATCAACAGTCAGAGCTTCTCCTTGTCGGAAGACCAATGCTCTAGGCTTCCTCTTCTTTCGATGGACGATGATTTCGGGCCTTAGAACATTTTTCAAAACATTTTTCCATCGGCGGTCGGAGGCTCTATGCATCGGAAGCATAGTGGTATAGCCATATGCAATGGCGATCACTTTATCAACTAATTTTCATCGATGATTTCAACACTTAAACAAAATTTTGAAACTTTATTCTTCTGTTTGCGGTCGGAACCACTAGCACTGCTGCATCGGTGTTTTAGTCCCCATGATAGCCCCAATGGTGGAAACCCATTCAACTAACTCTTGTCAATTTTCATCGGTAGTTTCCCCATCTAACCATCGGCAATGAGAAAAACTATCTTCCACCGATCGGACTTAGAAATTTTTTGAAAGTTTTTCCAATTACCGTCCATCGGGTGGCCTTCCCACTAAGTGCCCACTGCATCAGAAGATATTGTCACTGAGTCTTCCGATTGGCTGATAGTTCTGGAACTTAGAAGATTTTCTAAGTTTTCCTGCCATAATGTTTTCTGATTGTTTCTAGGCAGAAGGCAACCTGCCTCTGCTATTTGATCTCTCATGGCCCATTCAAGCCCACACTGCAACCAGAGCTCTAATACCACATTGTGGCGTCCTTGACCCTCCGACTGGGGAAAATGATGCTACTATACATCAAATCATCTGGGAATCTAGCCCCATGAACATGAACATACATACATACAGTGCTGAACCATGATACTTAAAACATAAAACATTTTACGAAGCATAGTCATTTGTATACACAATAGAAGCAAAACATATCAATCAGCATTCATGCATATATAGATCAAAATTTAACATGTATATCATCATTCATAAATGGTACATATGTAATTGTAGACACAAGTTAGGCAAGAGTACTTATCCTATAGAGAACTTGTTCCGCCACCAGCTACGTCACTGCAATGTTCCACCCAACCATAGGCCTGCGTGCTCTTTAATCTCTCAGCAATGTTGCCACCCCCAAGCCGAGCATGATTCCCCAAGGAATAAGGAACTAACAGGCTTACACATATCCCAGGATAAAAACACCACCAAGGTACATAGTTCATCCAAGCAAACACAGTTGGGTTTATTAGGAAAACAACGGATCATCCAAACCAACAAAGTTGGGTTTATCAGGCCGTCCAAGAGCTGGGAAAGGTTAATGCTAAGCTGGTGGACTAACACCATAACCAGAATGGCCTCTAGAACACCCACACACACCCAACATAAGGAAATCAGTCCTTTCTCTGCAACGCAATCCCTCAGACCCTGATCTCCCTTCTAGTGCTATTCATGGGTTGTGGAGAAGAAGACCAGCTCAGTGGCTGTGTCTTTGTGGTTCTCAACCCACCAGGTTTATGAAGCACCTCAGGCCCTCATTCACCACTCCAGTGTAGTCTGAGGAAAAAACCACTACATGTAAGAAGCCAAACAACTATTCAAACTTTTACTGGGGAAAACATAGTCCAGCAATCGTGGCCATTAACAGCCCACGAGCAACTCTAAGCCCACATCACACAATCTTCACTGCAATCACTAAAGGAAAATACACAAACTAGAAAATGGAAAGAGAAACAATTCTCAATCTATGCGTGAGGGGAGCAAGACATAGCTAAAACACATAGCTGGAAATGCAATCATGACCATGATTCCATGATGGAATAACAACCAATGAACCATAGAGGAAAACATAGCAATCTACAGTAATTTCCACATTGTATAGGGAAAAACATGATCGACAATGCATGGAGGAAGCTGCAACCAACAATCGGTGAGAAAAACCATAACAGTCTAAGAATGATGGGAAAAGCCAATGCTCTGCGTGAACAGGGGAAGAATGTCTCTCCAATTAGCATGGCGGTGTGAGAAGAATGGTGAACCCCAAATCATGGATTTTTTATCCTTTTAACTTAGCCTGTGTGAAGGTGGATAGACAACCACCACTCGGATAGTGGACAGACCATCCGCAATTCAGAAGGTGCATCATGTAGAGAGTGCAGGCACATGGGGAGAATGGCAATCTCGGTGTAGTGGTCTTGTTGTCAGTGAATAGATTCCCCACTAACAACCAAATGATTAAGGGTGGTGTTTGGATGAGACAAGGGAAGATGAGTGAAGCGAGTGGTGACACATGGATTTCCCCCTCCATGGCTCAGGATTTAACTTTCCCTTTCCTTATCCTTTGGAGTCTTGCCCCTTCTCAATCTAGTTTCCACGGACATAGCTGGTTGGGTTACTTAATTAAAATGAGTGTTTACATGATGCCACAATTAAATGTGTATGTTGCATGTCTCGATATACCATCGGTGACCATTTCAATCCAAAACATAGCATAAACAAATCATGGTGAGGCCTTGGCCTTTAGCTCCGCACCAAGATTATTTACAATATGTGTATCATGTATTTTTAATGCTAGCGGGGTTAAAACTGGGGTATTATAGTTCTATATCCACACATAGGAATCCCTTGAAGCTTTGTTGTTCAACCTTCGCAACTGCTAAATTAGTTATGGGGTCCATCGATTAGGTTCACCTCCTTGGAAATTTTTATTGTGGAAAGTAAGCTGTGCTAACCACTCATTCAGTACTATCAAAAAATCAATGAAAAATATCTCATGAATATCATAATAGATATATCTTCCCTACCAATATTCTATTGTCAATATAGGGTTCTAATTTTCTTCTTTCAAAAACTACCGAGTCTTTTAATCAAATCAGTCCTATATTTCTAGTTTCATCGGATGCCACAACATGTCCTATTCTTCTTCTCACTAAGGTCTTGATAACAAAACCATTTGTTGACCCAATCCTATCGACATGGGTTCACTCTATAGATCTATCGATATCCATCGATGCAAACTCCTTAAATATCATCATGATAGGTTTTATCCTATCCAACAACACCTGCGAAGTAGGTTCATTCTCATATGAGATGTTTGATGAGGGGCTATAGGAACCAAGTTTCTATGGAGAGAAGAGGAATTTCACACTATTAGTTACTCTACTGAAACATCCAGAGATGCAGGGTTTCAATCGTACCATTAGCCATATCATTGCATTCATAGTTACTCAGATTGACATCAACAAATTCTTAATATCATTAAAATCAACAATACACTGCAAAAGACTAAAAAATCCCTTGGTCGATTAGTCTTAGGATAGAAAATACATTCATTGTTTCATAATGATTCTCTATGATCCTGATCATGATACCTATTTATCATCTTCTACCTCTACTTATAGGCTTACTAATCCATTAAAATGGTCCACTTGACCAATACGCTAACTATATTGACCAAAATGACCACACTTGTTGGTTTCTTCCTTTGTCGTAGTTGACTCTTCTTTTTGTCGACATCGTTTTTTTGTGTGATGGAAGCGCACTTTGCACATTCTAATCACTCAACAACACTAGATCCTAAAGGATGGGTAAATGGTGTTATTACTAAATAAATTCCAAATATTGGCAAGCAAAGTCACCAAGCAAGTCCATATTTCCCCTCATGTCTTGTGGGGTTGTGTCTAACACAAACATGGCCTCAACACATTCCAGAGACGTGTTTTTTTTTTGTTTCTGGAAATCATGAAACAAAAAAACAAATGTTCGACATGTTTTGAGGTCATGTACCCACACATATCAATTCAATGTTGTTTGTTCACTGCAAATATGGCATGATTCATTCAAAAATCAACAAATTTATAGGAAACTAAAACATGCGTTGCAAGTTTATGAGCCTTCTTCCACTTAAGGCGATTCAAATCATAGATATTACACGTTAATCCTTCGCTAAATTTTCATCTTGCACATAAATACAAGAAGAAACTCTTTTATAAGAGATGGTATCTATGGTTAGTAGAAATCCCAATAGGACACTAATGGATGTAGGATTGAAATTTCCAAAACTTGACCAATCAGAAGCTGTTAATAAAAAAATACATATTCAACTTTTACGAAGTTTATCTTACAAAATAATGACCAAAAATAAATTTTGCAGTTCAAATGTTGTCAAGATTTTTGAATTATGATAGGAACATACATTGGAATTCAATGAAGAATGTTGAGGTATATTAAATCAGCTTTGAATTTTTCAATTGTTTTTTAAGGTATGGAAATTTCAGGTAGGAGAAGATGATGGTAGGAAATCAACACTAGCTTATGTTTTCAATTTTGGAAGCATTGTAATTTCTTGAGATGTATAAAAAAAAAATTGATTGTTATTCCCATTATTCTTTTTTTTTCAGCGATAATAAAAGTTTCCTTTTACTTTCATGACTTAATGAGAAATATGGTTTCAATATCTTGAGCTATAATCTTTGTGTCTCATTGTGATTTGTGAATGACAAATTTTGTAATGTGTATTCATTCTAATTAGTAATTATATATATATATATATATCCAAGGACACAAAAATATGAGTGACCCCTGGAATCTAGACATGNTGTGTGTCTGTATATATATGTATATATATATATATATATATATATATATATATATAGCTCAGTGTCCTGATTCCAAGGGTCACCGTGTGCTATTGCACACTCGTATTTTTGTGTCCTTGGTGTTCCGTGTCCTCGTGTCGGGTGAGTTAGTTGTCAAGGATTTTTATATGTTATTATTTGTTGTGGAATGAATTTTTCCAAACTCTATAGGACATTTAGCATGTTTGTTTATGTATTTTGGGGAATATGTGAATTCTACTTGAATTTTTTTTAGTTGTATGCAACCTTGCAATATACTTGAGAAACTTTGCATATTTCTAAATATTGGTTTGGATTCGTAAGGATGCTCATGAATACATATGAAAATTGTGAAATTAATTTGTTTTTTATGAGTAAATTAGGGTTTTAGTTTCGATTAGACATGTAAATTTCTTTTAGGGTATAGAAATTTAAAAAATTATGGTTTTAATTCATATTAGGGCATACAAATTATTGAAAATATTGAAACTGGCAAGACACAATTTTATGTAAATAGCTCATAATGAAGAGATTGATCCCTAAGGTGGAAATTTTATGTATTTCTCACCCAAATTGAATCCACCCTTGTGTGATTTGGTTGGACCAAAAAATTTGCAGTTGGATGTTGTGGAGAAAATGACACGCACAACCTATTTTGGGCATAAATTATAATATAGAAAATCGAGGTGCATTTTTCAAGAACATAATGCGCGTATGTTTTTATTAACTATCCTAGTTGGAAATCATCTTGGTAGGATTCGGACTAGGCTTGGCACAGTGGGCATTGCTTGGGATGATTTATCTTTTATAGATATTGAGTCGTTGGCTTCAATATACCATTGCATCTAAAAAGTCGATCAACTTTGAGCACTCACCCCTATGTTATCAAAATTTGGGGATGACCTATCCTTGATTAAGGGGATATGTGTATTTATATACATATTATGTTCTCCCTTTTGTTGATGTTTGTTAGAGGTCATTGAGCACTAGATGTAAGAGTTGGTGAAAGCATTCAATTTTTTTGATAAGAACATGGATGGGTTTATCAAGCTAGGTGAAATTCAAGATGTATTTCTCATCATATGAGTGAAGGAGCGAGAATACTGTGTTTCTAAATGGCGATCACAAGATTTGATACAATTTGAGATGGTAGAATAGATGAAAATTTCATTTAAGGTTTTGTAAGACTAGTTATGATTATTCCCAAAAAAAATGTTTAGTTTAAAAAAACATAGATACTTAATATAATCTTCAATGAAGGTGTGTGACCCCTATCCAATGAATCATTCGTGCAAAACTGGTCTACCACTATCTCTTGTAAAATAGTTAGTTCAGGAAGGATTGATCGTTTATGTTTTTTTGCAGAAAAATTATAAGGTGCATTTAAACTTTGAATGAAATTGTTATAGAATATGGAAATAATACATCAATATAACTTCAATAACATACTCATATACACAATTCAGACAATAATCATTACACGTTTTTTTTTATTAACATAATAGGAAAATTGTTACTAGGCAATAGACATTCAAACAACTGAACAAGTTAACTTGCATTCTCCAATAACTTTATTTACTACATTATTTTGCAAATCATTGTGCTGAGACCACCACTTGTATGAAACAAAACCACATTGCCTCACATAAGTGGAAAAATGACATGGATTCCATCCATGACTAGGAAATAAGAACTATAGATAAAAAATCAAAGAATTATTTTTTCTTGGTAAATTAAGCTAGTTTCATATTCACGATCCAAAGAATAAAGGATCACCATTGGTTAAAAATCATGATTCAATAGAATATTAGGATGCACACAATGATGAAAAATACAACCTAATATACAATCCTGATGCAATTATCCCAATCCTCTATCAGGCCCTATTGTTATGTTTTGTTGTAGAAACCATTCTAAGGTTTTTTGACCTCAACCTACATAGGGAGTAGAAATTGGAGAGAGTATCTAGAAAAAAATTTCATATTAAAACCATATTTTTTAATATATTTAATAATAAAATCATTGAAAATTAGGTGGTACTTACCATACAAATTGGAATATAATGATCCATTACAAACATACTCATAAGCTAATAACATTTTCTTATGTTCAATACAATATCTTATTGACATCACAACATTACGATGATGGGAACAACTCAAGACTTGCACGTATGAAGGGAACTCCTTGGGATATTGCAATTTTACGTTGTTCAACAACTACAACTTGGCTATGGGGAAATATACATTTTCTGAAATCGATCCGAAAACTAATTCTACTAAGAAAATACCCTGTAAAAATCCATTGGTGGAATAATCCAATTTAGAAAATCCAAACCATTTAGGAGGATTTCCCAAAATATGGGCCTTTCAATTGCATACATAATATAGATCTAGAGGCGTAGGAGTTGAATTTATACCCAAGGACATGGATTTTCAAACTCTAGATGTACAATCTAAATCTCCCTAATAATATTGCTTGCTTATTCTCTCCACTCTATCCAACTTAAAAATATCTCAAGCAACGATTTTGTAGTGTAGGTTTTGGAATTGTGTTTTTTTCATATCTACATTTGTTTCTATATTTTTTGTGATTTTTTCTTATACTTGTTTCTCTCCATTTTGAAGAATGATTTCTAGTGCTAGGAATTTGTTCCACTACACACAGACAAATAAGCATGGGATAATAATTGAACCATACAGATCCATTTTTTTTCATTGAATATTTTTTTAATTTTGGAAGCTAAAGGATTCCTATATATTGATTTATCAATAATATAGATGTTCTAACATCGCTATACGAAGAAAAACCATGCTAGTGGTACATAGGGAAAGAAAAATATAGGTTTACTACTATTGAACAACTCTATGGTTTGCAATTAGTTAATTTTTTATGGATCTTGAACTGTTTGATCATATAAAATAAAGGAAAATCAACATGAACAACTACATTTGGCATAGAAGATGTACTAAAATTAAATTATTTTAAACAATTCTAGAAACATCCATATTTTATTCAAATCATACTTGTGTGGCTTCATATCCATCTCGTGCTGAGATGGAATATAATAATTGAATTAAGGATGTTAACTCCTAAACATAACAATTCTAGGAATGATACCAAATTTCAAACTTATAACAATATTCCTACAAGAAATAGGGAACATGAAATAAGGGTTTTGACTCACTCATCGGTTTGGCCCATGTAGGTCTCACCGCAACCACATGGAGCATTGGGTTAGATTTTGTTTTGAAACTTCTAGAAAGTTGTTGCACAAATTTTTGGTGCTTGAAGAGATTTTAAATGTTCCCATTTTATAGAATATTTACAATTTGATCAGTAGGACCTTAAATATAAGGGTGTGAGACAATGGATCAAGGAGGGGTAGGGGAGATAATTTTTTTAATATTTTAAGTGTAGGGCCAAGAAAATAGATTTAATGATTTTGGAGGTAGATAATTGATTTAGTAGGAGTTATTTTGTGAGGTGGATTCCATTTTTTTCATAGATATTGGGATTCGATATTCTAATGTATCAATTGAAATGGGTCAACCATCTACATAAGTATTTTTGCGGTAAAATTGACAAGGGTTCCATTAGGTATATAAGTAGTGTGAATAACTAAAAAAGAAGACATAATTAATTTTGAGTTTTGATGGTGAATTGGATGTCTAGGGAAATGTTATTTTGGTCATTAAGGAAATAATAAGAGAGAACTTACCATGGGTCCAAACCACAAAGGTGTCATTGAGAAAGAGGAAGCAACATTTAGGTTTTAAATGGAAACAGTTTAAAGATAAGGATATAAAATGTTCCATAAAGATGTTGGATATAGCTATATATAAACAAGAACCCATCCTAACGCCTTCCTTTATAGGTGAAGAACATAGAGATGAGGAAATTTTTTTTAGGTTTAATGTTTCAGGGTCAACAATATTAGAGGTGAGAGTTAGCGCATCGAGAATAGGGACCCGGTGAGTAAGGAACTACTTCAAATATGACCATAATTCTATGTTCATCAAAGAAACAAATATAAACGTTTTGCATGAAGTTAGAGAAATCCTGGATAGAGGAAGGGGTGTGGCCTATAAACTATTGAATTTTATTATTTAGAATGTGAGCTAAGGCATAGGTGTGTTATCTAATAATAATAACTATATAGGATTAAGAGGGATTTCTTTTTTGTGAATCTTTGTGTTCCCATAGGACTTGAGGGTGGTGTGGGATAAGTTGTTTCTATATGGAAGGGTATGGGGATGAGGATTTGTTGGAGTTATAAATTAGGAAAGTGAATTATTGAAGGTAGACTTTGAGGGATCTTTAAACAAATAATTAGAGACAAGGTAAATGATTTTGTAATCATAGTCAGAATTTTTAATTACAACTATTGTATTAATTTAGTCTCGTTTAAGAATAACAATATTGGGAGTATAGTTAATCTTGCAAAGGGACTGAAATTGTTCTTTGGAGATATTAGGTTTTAGTGCCATAAATAGTGGGAGAAAAGTACTGATAAGTCTCTTAAACTTTCATGATGGAAAAATTGTGCGTGATGGATTAATAACACAAATAATTTCCTTTGTAACAATATAATGAGACAATATGATAATTGAAACTTTTTAAATAAATTGGAAAGAAAATGAGTCTCAAACGAATGATGAAAAAATAGTATTTATAGAGGTAAAGGAATGGGTAGATTAGGTCTAAAGGAACTAAATATAAGGTTCTAATTAGAGATAGAGGAGGGGATATTAGGGTTAACAAAGGACATGGGAGGGATAATAGAGAAATAATTTGAGAGGGAACTATAGATTAGGTTATAATTAGAGATAGAGGTAGGGGGGATTATGGTTATCATTTAAGCTTATACAAATTCAAATAAGAGGAACGAAATTGACATCGAGATTCAAGCAGGTGGAAAGAGTTGTGTTTTTGCAACAAACAAGGATGTCATGGATCAAGAACAAGGTGGCTTGGATCAAAAGGAGTGGTGCAGATGGTTCTTGAATGTATATTATGACATAGATATGCTTGGTGACCATATTTCTTTATCATCCTAGGGGTCATGTGGAACTACGTGAAGGAACCCTGAGGGCATGAAAACCTCAGGAGCTTGTTGGAAAACTACAACAATTCCTATGGATTACACTTACTCTTTGTTCATGATGAAATTTGAATTTATCAGTTATGTTCCAACACTTAACTAAATATAGTTTTATGCTTAATAAATGTACATTAGAGACACAAAAATATAAAGACAGGAAACAACCAAACATGGGTGTGCCTAGAACCTCATGAATTTTACAATTGCAGAATTTACACATATAGAAGTACAACAATGCCAATGGTACCAACAATGCAACCCATCCAGTGGAGTGCCAAACTCCAAAGAATACCCCAAAAAAATAAAGAATTTCAATTCTTTCACAAACTCTTCCTTAGCCAAATCTCCTATCATTGTTGTTTATCTACCGTCCAAAACCCTCATCTTCTACTCAAACACCTGAAACCACATCCTGCTAAAAACTGAAGCCAATACTCTCTCTCAAGTTGAGATGGTCATCCAATCCTACGTGTAGTTGGAAAATATTTTAGTGTCCACCACTTTGACTGCTCCTCTACATTTTTATGCACTACCCAAACCTAGGTCCCAATGTGCCAGTGTGTGATTGTGCCATTAAGATATTCCTTGTGTGTATCTTCTTCTTTCATTCCTACCTATATTCATTTGGTTGATTCCTTCTACTCTTCGATATTCTAAGTGCATCATTGGGTGTGATCCTAACATGGTCACATGTGCCACAACCACAATTTTACAAGGGCTCTTATCTCTCCAAAGGCGGTATGCAACATTGCACAGAAGTCTATTGAGGGCATGGCCAACTCAACGAATCTCTGCTAGACTATGCCTTAAACCTATGGAACTTTTTTTATCTTTTTAATGCTTTAACTCTTCAATAGTTTACTTAGCCTTCATTAGCCTTATCGACACAATTTACACTTAGACAAAAACAAGAAAACATAGCACTAAGCAAAAGCACACCGAGAATAAATATGTCAGTTTCCCAACCTAGCAGAGCCCTTTTAACTTGAATATTAAAAATGGAATAGTATAACAAAAATAGAGTTTCCCAAGGCAGAGCTCCCGGTGCACACCTGACTAGCTTCTACACCTAGAAAATACAAGAGATACAAAAATGTAAAAGATTGTCTCTTTGCTAAAGATTCCCATCCCTCTCTGCTTCTCCTTAGCGATACCGCAGACCTCTATGTAATTATATTATGTCCCCTTTGATTGATCACTTCCTTGAGCAATTGCTTGATCTTCTTGATGATGAAATGACTTTGCACTTCGTTTACTTATAGGTGTTTAGGTTCCTTGTCCAAGTCAACTTTCCTTCTTGCTTATCGCACAAGTCACCTCTTGTCCACTTTCGAAGTCAACTCCAAAGTACACTTCCCCACTTAACTTGTTTCGTTGATGCGCCCACATGCCAATGCACCAAGGGTCCACTTAACTTAGGCATTAAAGGGTCCACTTGCCGAAGCTTCAAGAGGGTCGCGCACCCACACCAACGGTGAGCCATGCATCTGTCACTTCCACCAGAGCTCCCATATAAACATCCTTCATTCGTCGCTAAACTTGTCGTCATGTGCACATACCTATCATCCAACTGCCATTTTCCGCATGCCCATCGATTGACTTGCCAAAGCGCTCTGTCTGTCAAGGCACTCCCTTGTCTATGCGCTCATCCTACCCGTGTGCCACTCCATATGTTTTATGTCTTCGTGCCGCACATTCTACGGTCACACAACCAAAGGGACGATCACCCATTCATCACTTTGGGCACTCACCATATGGAGCACCCACTTGCTGCATGTTTTCCTCTGTGCGCCATACTCCCAGTTCCACTGGTGGTGAGTGTGGGTGCTTGTAATTTTCTAAGTGGAAGCACAACACCTTGCTAAACTATCCATGGCACCTTGTCCTGGGGCACTAGTACTTAGTGTGATAAAAAATGGGGCCATGATAGCCTCCCCCACTTAAACTTATTGTCATCCCAACATTAACATCAACTACTACAACCTCTACGTGAACTCAAGACACACTGCTGCAACATCTGAATTGTTCATAGCACATCTGCAATACTGCTTCTTCACCACCTACTTCCAACCGATGCTCCATGCCTTCCTTATTGTTTCCATTTCTTGTGCACCTCAAGGATAAACCAGTTAGGTAACTAATCCAACTCTACGTTTATCACTTGAGACAAACTTCCCCGTTCTTTAATCATGTTGCCAGCATTCTTCTTTTAGCGTCCGAAAGCTTCCTGCACTTTACCTTGGTGAAAAAATGTCTTTTTAGGAAACCTTTACAAAGGTGCCTAGGGCCTCACCGCCATCACCAAAGATGGTTATCCCAACTACTTCTAGCTCAAGTGAGAAGACATCGGTGGTGCCATAGGCCATCACTGCCTGAATCTTCCTCACAAAACTTCTCAAACTCAGCTGTGTCACTGCTGGTAGTAAGCTCTTTCAACCGATCCCAATATTGTCCAAACCCAACACCATTAGTCGTCCAAGTACTCATATATGTAACAACCTCTACACATTCATCCAAGCCAACAGAAGACACCACCTCCATCTTCATTTGTTGTGACCTCTTCCTAGCCTGCTTCTTGGCTCCTTTACTTAACCCTTCGAATGGATTTTTTGCTTTTTCGTTGCACATTTCAATGTGCCTTGACGTCTCCAAGCATTCCAACATTTTCTGTTCCTGAAGAATGCATAACTCTTCCATAGCTTCTATGGCCATGGTTTCCTTAGCCACTTCTTCAGTTACCAGTTCCAACAACCACTTGCTCTCCAAGTGAGCAAGTACTGCATAAACTTTGTTTGGTTGGTAGCCAGGCTGCTACAACCAATCTCGTGTCAACTCTTTTTCTTGAATGCTTATGGCATGGAGGAAAAATGCCACTATGTCCTCCGCATCATGGGGTGGATCAACATTGCTGGTGCTTCCTCCATCCAAGAATTCTTCAAAAATTTTGTGTTTCCTCTAAAACCTGTGTTTTCTATGAAACTTGCATCTCCTCTGGAACCTGCATTTTTTCCAGCACCTCCTCACGTGACTCCACCTCAATATTTTTTCAACTGAAGTGTCACTGCCCTATCTGCTGCATGACATCTCCAACATGCGTTCATTGGAAACCTTTGCACATGTTATCGGGAAAACCAACTGTTTCCTCCCATGCTGCCACAAAGGATCCTCTAAAATGCACAAGGCATCAATCTTCTCGCTGATTGAAGCCATGTGTTTTTCCAATTCTACTAACCTTCCTACTGCAGATAGATCAGCCTTCACCATAATGCTTGGCTTGATATTCTCTACGGAAACTATCTTCTTCCCTATGCTTTGTTGAAGAAAGTGCTTACACTTACCCAGGTCTTTGAAAATATGAACTGAGGTCACCCGCAGTCTGTAGCTCAACTTGCTATTATGCATCATAGGTAAGCTCCATGTTCCCTCCTCTCCTGAGAACACCAATTGTCTTGCATGCGAAACTAGCACCACTTTGGCCAAATAAAGAAAGTATTGTCCCAATATCATAGAGTGATCATCCAATAGAAAAACTTTCAAGTGCATGTTTTCATACCATATTCCAACTCAAATAGGGGTTCTGCATATTTTTCTTATCACATCTCACACCGCAGAGTTTGTTTCCTTGAACTTTGCTTGGCTGCTTTGCATGCCACTATGAAGGGACCCCATAGTCCTACTGCTCACCAAACTGTGAGATGACCCTATTTCAACTAATGTAGAAACCCTAAAACCACTTACAATTGTTTCCACGAAGTCCAATCCTTGTTGCACACCTTGCAACGCTATGTTATAACCCCTGGTCGTTTCACTAAGGCAAGCTTCAATTGATTTCACCGTCTCGGAAAACTCACTAGAAGGTGCTTCTTCAAGCACTCTAGTTTTTGTTAACCATGCAGTGGAGTCCCCTTTCACAATCCTTCTTTCCCTCGGTGGAGAATCTCTTGCGTAGTGGTTCTCCATGCAAAGGAAACACGCAAACTTCTTCTTTTCTGGATTTTCCATTTTCTCTAGTCTCGACCCTCCCTAAGTTCCTCTTGACATAGATTTCACTTTCATTTTGTTCTTGCTTCGAGATTCCTACAATCGTTGTTATTCTTGCTCCCTTTCAATTTGAAGCATTTCCTCAAGAAATCGTCCCACCTCTTGAATGCAACTTGCCATCTCTTTCAATGTAGCTGATACCTGTTCACATCCTTCTATGAATGTGTTACCTAAATGTTCAACCAAATCATAGGTCTTCCCTTTGACCAAAACTTTTGTCATTTCTCCAAGGAGTTTCAATGCTTGCAAGAATTTCTGCACAAGTGTTTCCTTCTTACCGAAGTCTCCCATCTTTCTGAATCGTTTTTGTTGTTGCAGAACCGCAAACTTCCAACTACTCTCGAACCAAAAATTGACATCAAGCCAACTAATTTCCCGCTAAACACTTTTCTAAGTGTTCCTGCTGTCACACTCCCGGAGTGCACAACTTTCCTTAATCAATCTACCGAAATAGGCATTTTTAAAATGCACCACTTCTGGATCACCTGGGGAATGCACCCTCCTTAACGCACTTTCATTTCTTAGCCCACTTCAAAAATTGGTTCTTTTATTTTTTTTGTTGAACCTCACCTCCTCATGCCGCAATGACTTTCTAAGTGCGCATGCTTCCCCAGAGTGCATGAATTCTTCTAGAGCGCTTGTTCTAAGCGCGCATCTCTCTGACCGTGGAGCATTCTTCACCTGAGCACACAACTCCTGCTACAGACCATGTATCTCCCTGCACTCGCAACTCCCTACTATAGAGTGGATAGCACTCTGTTGTGGAGTGCATGATTTTTGAACATGCACGTCTTCTATCTGCAGGAGCGCTCACCTGCAAAGCACCTGCTCCTACGAAGCACCCACTCTGGTAGTGCACCCAACAGTGGAGTGCCCAAATATTAGTGCACTTTTGGCTATGAAGCACCTATTAGTGCAGTGGACTTCCTACAGAATGCTTACCTATGCGGCGTGTTCTATCTGTGGTGCACTTGTTTCTGTGGAGTGCCTATCTGGAGATGTGCTCGGCTACAAAGTCTGCTTTGTCTGTAGAGCGCCCGCCCTATGGTTTTCTCTATGTCCGAAGCACCCATTCTATGAAGTGATTATCCTGCGAAATGATCACCTCCTTGCGGAGCATTCGTTTGTGGAGCGTCTGAACTATAGACGTCCGTCCAAGCCTACAAAGTGTTTCATCCAACAAAGCATCTCTTTCGTTTAACCTTCATTGAATACTCCTTGAAACATTTTGCTCTAATACCAGCTGTCATAGGAACACTTTTCCAAGTTATCTTGACTCACTAAAGGTGGTGTGCACTACACAAAAGTATCTTGAGGGCGTGGCCAACTCAATGACTCTCCGCCAGACTGTGCCTTAAACTTGCGAAACTGTTTTTATCTTTTTAACACTTTAACTCTTCAATAGTTTACTTAGTCTTCATTAGCCTTGTCGGCACAATCTACAGTTAGCCAAAAACAAGAGAACAAAGCACTAAGAAAAATCACATAGATAATAAAGATGTGGGTTTCCGAACCTAGCAGAGCCCTTTTAACTTGTATTAAAAAATGGAACAGTATAACATAAATGAAGTTTCCTAAGGCAGAGCTGCTGGTGCACACCCAACCATTTGCTACACCCAGAAAATAGAAGAGATACAAAAATGTAAAAGACTCTCTCTTTGCCAAATACACCCATCCCTCTCTGCTTCTCCTCAACGATACTGCGGACCTCTATGTCATTATGTTCTATCCCCTTTGATTGATCACTTCCTTGACCAATTACTTCATCTTCTTGATGATGAAATGACTTTTCACTTCGTTTACTTATAGGCGTTTGGGTGCCTTGTCCAAGTTAATTTTCCTTCTTGCTTACCGCACAAGTAACCTCTTATCGGCTTGCCAAGTCAACTCCAAAACACACTTTCCCACTTAACCTGTTTTGTTGATCCTCCCACATGCCAAATTGCCAAGGTTCCACTTAACTTAGGCATTCAAGGGTCCACTTGCTGAAGCTTAAAGAGGGTCGTGCTCCCACACAACTGGTGAGCCACTTGCTCGTCACTTCCGTCGGAGTGCCCATACAAGTGCCCTTCATTCATCATTAACCTTGTCGTCATGCATGCATTCCCATCATCCAACTGCTGTCGTCTACACTCCCATCAGTTCACTTGCCGAAGCGTTCTTCCTACCAAAGTGATCCCTTGTCCGCACGCTCAGCCTGCCTGTTCACCCCTTTGTCTGTCGCACATTCCAGGGATGATTTCAAGGAACCATATTTAAAAGTGTATAAATGTTGGCGAATATTACCAATTCTTAAAACACCAACTATGAAATGATTGGCGATATTTTTGAAAAAATATTTTAATTTCCAAGGATTTTATATCATTTATATAATAATTTGGCAATTTTTAGGGTGAAAAATATTTACCCCATCAAAATTGGGCAAAATTGGGCTTCAAAAAATACAAAATGGCGAATCTTTTTTGGGAGAAATACATGGAAAAATATCCCACTCGGCTAAAATTCGCCCCTAAAATTATCCTTGACGTCTTCCTGCCACACATTCTAGGGTCGCGCACACAAAGGGCCTTGCACCCATTTGTCACTTTAGGAACTCACCATGCGGAGTGCACACTTTCCCCATATTTTCCTCTACACACCACACTCTCTGTTCCACTGATGGTGAGTGTGGGTGCTTCCCGTTTTCTAAGTGGAAGCATAAGACCTTACCGAACTATCCACGCCACCTTGTCTTGGTGCACTAGTACTTAGTGTGATAAAAAACGGGGTCGTGACAACATGCCCCATGTTTGGATTCCTTAGTCTTCATGCTATATCTCATCCAAATATTTGTTATTGGAATTGTTTTTTGCAATTTACCTCCTTGTCGATGCCACATGCCAACCGATGTGCCACCACATGTGCCACTCTAGCCAACGATGCCACTTAGAGAATTTTTTCCAACATAGCAAGATACCCACTTGGTGCACTTCACTTTAGGATCCAAACATGTCGCTCTGCATGTTTAGATCCCAATGGTTGCTGAGTGCTCACAAGCTACCGTGTCTATTAGCTTCCGGGTGAAGTCTTGGTGATTAGGATTACCATGTCTCAATTTCTTGGGTGCATGCATGTGTCCCTCTTTGGAAGCATGCTCCATGTGCTCCTCCACACTTCCATATGACCAAACTATTGGACTATGTAGATGATCTCCCTAGTGGGTGATAGACCCAATATTTTTAATCCTCGTGTGAATTCACTTACCGATAGGATTCTGCATGGTAGAAAAACACTTAGAAACTTTCAATCTAATTATCCAGCCATCTTGTAGACCAGAGATCTTCCAATACATGCTACTTGGGTGTGTGACATGTGGTAAGGTGCATGCGGCATTAAGGTCTTTAGATCCTCCCCCACCTGAATAATTTGTTGTCCTAGTAATGTCTCCAAATGGCCATTATCTCTGGAAACATACTAATGCAACCACTTCCATGGCCATCTCCCCATTATCTATGTTCGTCATCATTCATGTTCCACATTCCTGAGCCTCTCTATGGCTTGGTTTATCTTTTACAACACTCCTTCACTTGATCCTTCATGAGAAGCCTCTTCTTGAAACCACACTTGATCCCATTCTATTGTCCTGATACATATCCAATTATGCCAAGTTTCCATTTGTTATAGACTCCCATGTGATGAAATGGTTGGGCTGCTAATTCAACCATTGGGATCAACATAATAGAATGAACTTCTGTAAGTCACAACTACCTTTTCTTGTTTTTCATTTTGGTTGACATTGTTTCATGCTTCATCACTTGAAAAAAACATCGACCTTTTCCACACTAATGCAAAACTACATGCAACAATTCAACATATCTACCTCCCTTTCGAGGTATGCTACATGCTTTCACACATCCTTGGATGAACTTTGTCTAAGGAAACCTTTGGAAAGTGCCTACAACCTAACCAATTGAGCTAAAGGAATTAAGTCAACTAGATCATGTATCATACTAGGAAAAATGGCAAGTGGTGATGATCTCCAACACTTACAAAGCTCCCAAATTCCTTGGATTTCCAACCATACAACTCATGCTAACTACGCAAGTGCTTCATGATCCCCCGTGTCTTCGCACATATGCAACCAAAGTCCTTAATTTTGGGTGTTGTCACTATAAAATTCTTCATGCTGAAAACTAACTCGTACATGACTCTTTCCTCCGCATAGCAGTCATCCACATCTTCCCATGAAGTATTATCCATTTCTATATGTTGCTTCCTTCTCCTAGCTCATTTTATTGCACCCTTGTCCGTAACGATGACCGAGTCTTGTCAAAGTATCCTTCACGATGATGTGATCTATATAAATCCTCATCTTATAGGTCATAATATTATCAACGTGTTCCCAAGGTGACCACCCCCTTTGATCTTTCTATATTCGATGCTTCAAGAAAGTGGGACTATTATTCTAAGTAGAATAATAGTTCCTCTACCTCAACCACACTATATCCCACCTCTAGAAATTTTTCAGTCTTCAATGGTACTATTGGACATTGATTGTAGACTTTCAAAAGGATACCATGTCTACTACATCGTGTGCTGGAAATTTGTCCTCACGCTTGCAATAACCTTCCTTTGTAACCACATCCACCGCAAAAATGACCATTTCATTGGTTCCTTATGCATCCGCAACTATGCCCTCTACCCACTATATGTGTTATTAGCCAAGTTTCTCCACACACTTGTCTTTATCAATAGTTTGATTGAATTTCTATAATGAACCAAACTGTTTATCCACTTCCTTTACACTAGTACATATGGCTCGAAAGTTCCATGAAATATTTCCACGAATAAGTTAAAATCAAAATGTTTGTTCATAAACAGATAAAAATTTTGGAAAAAAATGTTATGGCCCTTGATAATTGTTACTATAGCAATGCACATAATTTTTCTTGGCTATATATACAATATTTCATTGGTATAATGATGAAATCACATAGCTCCTCTCTATAGCGATGATTAACAAGGGCCATAACATAAACAATCATCATAGCAATGATCATTGACTTTTTGTTATTGTTGAAATTTGTTCATTGTGGATTTTCACTAGAACTACCCCGATCATTGATATATAAATACATGCTCTTAAGACATATTTTAACAAATTATTAGCTATAGTTGCAACCATTTTTATGTTGATTGTTCGATCTGTGATTTTAAGAGTCTGGTACTGGTTTAACACATCGAATTTGTGATCGTGTTCAGTGTCGAGGTTAGTATTTTTAAATTCTTGGTCTCCTTTAATGTGTAGGATCGTACATAAAGTGAGTGGACTATTCAATATCATCTCGTCAATACTAATTCCTATATAGGTTTGTCTCTTAGAATTTGATAAATACACATTAATATCTATTTTTAAAGAATATGGAGGGACATTTACTAATTAGATTTTTCACTTTGCGTGTCACGTCCTTTAATTTCATGTCTCCTTTAATATATATATATATATATATTGTATTCCATTTACTTATATGTCGATTAAGTTTTTTGGTTCTTATAGGTATTAGGTTGTCAAATAAATATAATTGGGAAGAAAATAATAAGAGGTAATCTAAGTTTAAGGAACCATTAGAGGCGAATGGTGATCGAAATTGTTATTTACCTTGCACTGAGTGCATGGGCTTGTGAATGAGAAGGATTAAAAAAAAAAGCAAATGCAAAACATTGCAAGGAGAAGGGGCATGTTGAAGGGGGGTATGAATATCATCCCTTGGTAAGATGTTATTCATTACATAATGTACTTCTTGTAATATTACTGAGCATGTATTCACAAAATGTTTTATCATTTTAAATATATGTGTTGTATATTATACACTAATGTTATTATATTTTTTGTAAATATGAAGAAAATTCCCCCTAAATGTCAACCCCCAGAGAGCTATTTTCCACATAATCGTAGAAATACTATCTTACAACGTGATGAACATGGAGATCAAAATATTGAATATCAATTTCCTAATTATGATCCTATGGATGAAGAATCCGTTATTGATATAAATGGAAAAGATGGGATAAATATATTTCTCCAAGAAACATTTTCTCCATTGAATCATGAGGGCAATCTCCATGATATTCATGATGTTACCTTAATCGAGAAGTCCCAAGAACCTCTTTATGAAGGCTTAACAACAAATATTCTATTTACTAAATTGTTGTTGGTGAACTTGAAGGTTTGGAATAGTTTATCAAACACTTGTTTCACACAACTCCTAAGGTATGTAAATTTGACATTTTTCCTCTATTTTTAGTGTTAATTAATTCGTAAATTAGAGATATTGAATATTTATGAGTTATATTGTTTACATTTCATTTTTTTTTAATGTTGCAGACTGTTGGGTGAATTTGTATTACCACCATCAAATAATTTACCATGCACATGTCGAGAGGTATTCCTGATTATGAAATAATTCTGAATGGAGTACCAAGATATTTATTCATGTTCTAATGATCATATTATATATTATGGACAATATGCATAAGAAAACTAATTCCCACAATGTGAAATTAGTAGATATAGAACTAGTCAAGTAACAAAAAGTGTTCCTCACAAAGTTCTTTGTTATATTCCCATATTCCACATTTTCAACGACTATTCAAGTGATAAAGTATAGAATTGTTTATGGGATTGCCATGCAAAGAATAGAAGTGAAGATGGTGTTCCTTGAATTCCTATAGATGGTTCTGCATTGAAGAACATCGAATAAAAATGACCAATTTTGAAATATGAACCCTCTAATAATAGAATTTCATTGGCAACTGGTGGTTTCAATACATTTGGAGAGCTTGGTTCTACTTACTCAATGTGGTTTGTTTTTGTCATAAACAATAACCTTCCTCCTTGGATGTTGATAAAGAGAGAGAACACAATGTTGGAAATAATTATTCTATGTATTTTTTTGAAAGTTATTATATTATTGTTAGAATATTCAACCCATAGTTACCTACCTTAGACATTAATTAAATCATTTTTGTTTTATTACCTAGTCTCCTAGATTCCACTCTATGTTAGTTTCCTTCTACATGTCCTAGAAGTCAACACATGCCAAAAATGAGTCATGGAGCACTTGAGAAAATTCCTGGAAACACATTTTAGCATGTCTTCTTTATTATAGATCCTCCAAATCGCATATCTACTTTTTCTGAAAAGATTCTTGTTTTATTGAGAATTAAGGCAAAAGGAAAGGCTAGAATAGGTAAAGTTGACTTGTTTTTTTCCCACATCATCCACAATAATTTTATCCTAATAAAATTATGTATGAATTTTATTTCCATCTTTCATTATCTTTCCTACTTTGCTTAGCCAATTCGTGAGCATCTTGGTGGATTTGGAAACTGCTTTATGCACCTATGGGGGATTTGACTAGATTTAGTAAGCCTACTTTTTGACCTTTTTGAATGGCATCCTTATGCATTCAAATATGTCATGTAATTATATATTTTAGTAGCCTATTACTTCACAAGGTTGGATAATGTACACTTATTCAATATAGATTAATGTTATGCTCCAATTTCAGTTTCCTTTGATGTTAATTTCGCATGATCGATTAGCAATGTTGTGAGTGTAATTGTTCTATCTCTTGGGTTCAATTCCCACATGGTATAAAATCCTTTGTAGATCGATTTCTCTTCTTCCATTTTTCTATTGTAGGTTAGACATCTGTTGCAGCTGCAACTGTTTTCCCAAATTTTTGAAATTTTGGAACCCCCTTTAATTCTTATCTTGCCTAGAATCGTTTGGATCCATGAACTCTGTTTTTGTTTTCCCTCTGCTATAAGTTTGAAATATTTTTGAAGTTTACTCTCTTAATGATTTTCAGAAAATTGCTTATGTATGAAACTACTTTGGGTGTGGAATTTGGAGTTTGGTTTTAAATATTGCCCTTTGATCTGTGATTTCTTTCTTTCTTTCTTCTCGGAAGCCTATTTCTCATTTTCTCCACTGTTTCAGAGGTGAAACAAACTTTCATCACTTCCCCATGAAAGTAACATTTTTTGTTTGATTGTTCGAAGTCCATTTAAACAACGTATCGGAGCCATATTTCCTTATGGAGCCTCCGTTGTGAAAGCTGAATGATGAGTGTTCCGTAGGATAGTCTTGATTTCTCCGATGTCATGTTGTTATTGTTTTGACTTGTTTGCATTATCAGAGGTTGGTTGAATTTTGATTCGGGGTTGTTTGATCTTTGTGAATCCGTTGTTTTGGAAATAAGACAATCCTATTGGACCGCTACAGGACCTTAAGTTTCTCCAAACACTTAATGTTTTCACAATGTTTCTGCACCGTAGCAGAAAATTTATGACTTTTATCGAAGGCTATAGTCTAATTGTTTTCTACCATTGCGGCTCCCGAGCGAACTAAGTGTCCGCAATATAACTGCTCCCCTCCTCGATGCTTTGTCTGGGTTACGCCAATATGTATTTGGGCCGTGGGGCCCATAGTATTTTCATCTTCCGCCATTGCGGCTGCATAATGCACTAACCTCCCTACGTTGATTCCATTCCGTTCGTCGACACGGAACTTTACCGCTCGATGCTTTGGCATTTAGTTCTTCTGACTCAATAGACTTAATTGTCCTGCAGAACTCATTGTATGTCTAAAAACCGTCGTTGTGGTTGTCAGTAAGACTATCCTACCTATGTTTTATTCGTTCAAGTCGTTGATAAGGTTTTCCCCCTCGTCTTGTGATTTTCTAACCCCTGTGTGGGCAGCAGTGGTTTTTGATTCCTGTTAAGGCTTTCACAACAAGATTGCAGTATAGAGCCTCATTTTGATGATCAATTTTGTTGTTTGTAGTTTAAATTTATTGGAATGGTGTAGTCCTAATCAAAGATGAATTTTGTTTAACTGCAGACAGACTTAGAAAATTCTTCAGACTACTGCTACGAGAAGATGTAGCTAAAGGGTAAAGCTGAGGAAAGTTGGTTGAAAGGTGATAAGCAAAGTTTTCTGAAATCAACATGATCTCAAGAAGGATAAATAAAAGACAAGGCGGAATCAATGGCAACAAGAGCCCACGCTTGGAAAGGGTCCATCAGTTACCAAGATGATCCCATTTTATGAAATACTCATAAGTCAAAATATGAAATGTAATACATTATATGAATCATGAGTACTCACGAAAAAGACAAAATTGTGAGATTAAACGGTTTTTGTGGGGAGCCCAAAGGTCAGACGGCTGGGGAAGCCCAAAGGTTTTGTTATTTTTGTATAAAGAGAGGAAAGCTAGAGAGGATAGGGGATTTTTCCCTGGAAAAACTTCTGATCCATTGTTTGTAAGAGGAACTACTTCGTTTTACAATTAAAATTTGCAAATTTTGACTGTTGGAGAAGGTGTTGTGTGGAATGTTCAAATGTGATAAAATGAACAATGTTGAAGGGGGACTATTTCATTTTCAACTGTTTTTCATTAATTGTGAGAGCGTTCTAACTTTCTGAACCTATGTTCTTATCTGAATGTTCTCTGGTTTATTCTGTGATATTTTCCACTATAAGTAATGGAGAGTTTAACGATTGATGAGCTATCTTGTCATGTATATCTTATTCATGTTTATGTGTTTTGATTCTAAGAACAGCTATGTATGATCTACCTTAACATGTGAACAGTATTACATTACTCATGAATTGATATTTTCTCTCTAGAGACAGCTTAGTTAGTATGTATTTTCTAGTTGTGTATGATTTAGATGCAAGAGAGTCTAAGATGAGAGGTAAGAACCTGCGGATCACATTGTGACCGCTCCTTGCATTCTTTATCAACCTACATTTTAGATAGGCACTTGCATATCATACTTAAAACCAAAAAATACAAAAATATATACGGTGGACCGGGCCGCAACTTATAAAACCTTTTATTTTTGTTACCTGACCTACAGTAGCTAGACTGCAAATCAGACGGATTCCCTACACCAAACAGTCATGGGCTAGTTGGGAACGTTGACTAGGGAGAATCCCTTCCTATTGTTTCCTATGAATTTCCAGACCTCAACAGTTTTTGGCACTAGAAGAAGGGCCGCTAGTACATGGATGGACGAGGAAACCCATTTTCCCGAGATTATTCCACTGGTGACAGTTCAGAAGGTAGTTTTTTTCTTAATCCAAATCCTGAAGAGAAAGGTAGAGAACATTTGTATTCTATGAACAACAAATTTATTAATGATCTGAGAAGACACACTAGGGCATACGTGAAGAATATTGGAGGATTACCAATTATCCCTGAATTTACCAGAAGAGAATATAAAAGGAAATACCATCCTATATTGGAAGACTAAGTGTTGGTTGGAGATTTGGAAGAACTTGTAGAAACAGCCTTACAGTAAGTTGTACAGCCTTTGAATCAAGTAGGCCCAGATATGCCTCATGGTTCTCCTGTGCATACTCCTATTCATTGACCACCTCACTTTCCACCCAGACTCATGGTAGGCATAAATGCAAATCAGCCACCCAACCCACCTAATCTACCACCTGCTTGGAAATCCAGATCACCTTTAAACCTAACACCTCCTTTGCATGATTTACCTCAATCTTTTGAAAATATGCTGCCCAAGTTTGATCCAAATGAGAAGATGTTAGTATATGACCACTTCCAGAGTTTCTATTTGGCAATAGAAGGATTAAGGGATGGGGAATATGAGGATGTGGTTTGTAGAATATTTCCACACACCCTTAAAGGAGCAGTAGCGTTGTGGTACTTTGGTTTGCCTGCCAAATCTATCCCTGATTGGGATACCTTTGAAAGGATTTTTAGAAGTAACTATGCAACCCAAGAAACTCATGCGGCTCTCATGAAAGGACTATGCACCCTAAATAAAGAAAGAAAAGAGAAGGTGCATAGTTTTACCCAAAGATTCTCAGCCTATCTTAATAATTTTTCTGAAGCTGACAAACCCTCGGATAAAGTCCTGATTGAATATTATACCTCAGCTCTAGGACCCGAGTTGGCCATGTTTGCCAAAATGAAGGCCCAACCTACACTAGTATAGAATTATGAGGAAGAAGAGAGAGTAGAGGATAAAAGGGAAAGTATTGAAGATTATCCTGAATGGTCAGGAGAAAAAAATGTCGGGAGGAAAGCTTTGTTGTTTACTAAGCCTAAAGAGGAGCAATCACCAAATTTCGAAGGAAGGGAAAAGATGATGCAGAAGCTTTCTAACAGAATCATAGAATTGGTAAAGAAAAAGGAATCCGAAAAGTTCTACAAGTCTTATTAAAGAAAAGGGAAAATAACAATCAATCCCAACCCCCTCCACATATCCCTACATCTATGAACTTAATGGGGGTAGGAATGGATAACTTTTGCTCTTTCCACCAACAAACCTATTCTAAAAATAATTGTCCTCAATGGATAAATTCCATGACGTTGGTCATGAATCAGCTTTTGGATTCAAAATTAACTGAAGACAACGATGAAGAAAGGAAAGATAACAATAAATCAACAGAAAAATAGGAGGATGAAGCTATGGTTTTATGGGACTGTGTATCGTTGTTTGATGAGGAGGAAGAAAAGGATCTGAGACACGAGGGCATCCTGAAAACAAATGTAATGATAAGAAGCCAGGGGTTGATCAAGGAAAACAATTTTATGCTCCTGAAGATCAAAAGACTTCAAAAGAATGTTAAGAAATTTCAAAATAGCTCCCCAGTTAATAAAATTTCGGAATTTACCATAACTAGTCAAAATCCTAGATAGACCAGCATGCGTACTAAGCCCAATGAAGAAAAAAGAAATAATGTTATATCGAATCTCACAGAGCATAATATGGATTATGAAATTGTGGAGGATATCAAGAAGGTAAGGGAAAACATCTCATTATTTGAAATGTGCAATGTGCCGCAGCAGAAAGAAAAGGTATTGAAAGCACTTGAAGTATCAGAGGAGAGGCTTCCCACCGACAATCAGCCCTAAGAAGAAGAAATTGGTGAAGCAAGTATTGGAGGTAAGCCTAAAAGAAAGAATCCACCTTTTCTCCTTACTTTTGATATTTTCAACCATAACGTGCATAACTGCCTAGTAGACTCGGGGGCATCATTCAATGTCATGCCGCTGTCGGTCTGTAAAAAGATAAATGGACAACCTAAGCCATCTACCTGGGGGATTGCTTAGTTGGATAGAATGAACGGGAAGGTAATTGGAGAAATGGAGGATGTTCTTATTCGCTTATCTTCAAATGATAAGGTGTGTCAATTCATCGATATTGTGGTGGCTGACATACCGAAAGCTTATGGAATTGTTTTGAGCAGAGATTGGTCGGCAAAGATAAATGGATATTTTTCCTTGGACTGGTCACAACTGTGGCTACCATATAAAGGAATCCCAAATCAAATTAAAGTGTTGAGGAAGCCCCACATGAAACACAATGTTACTCAGTTCGAAGAAAAAAATGAACCAGTGGATTCTAATTTTGGGAAACTACTTTATTGAGCTAGAACCAGGAAACTATCAAGCGGAAGAAGCCAATGATACATCAGACGCTAATCCTGATCTCCTTCATTTTTCACAGGCTGATGAAATTGATTGTAAAATAGTAGACTTAGCTGTAGACGTAGATGTTAATTCTTGAACAGTAGTGGTTCGCGATTTTTGGATGCTTTTCTTTGATGGTTCTAAAACTTTAGAGGGGTCGGGAGCCGGCTATGTCCTGATTGACCCTATCAAAAACAAACATTTTCTTTCATGTAGGTTAGAGTTTGAATGTACCAATAACACAGTTGAATATGAAGCTTTGGTTCAAGGATTAAGGAAAGCAATTGAATTAAAGGAAAATAATCTGAAAGTGTTTGGAGATTCTGAAATAATTGTAAAACAAATTTGGAATCAAATACATTGCATTTCTCCTCATTTAAAAGCTTATCAAAATGAAGTATGGGATTTAATTAAATGTTTTAATGCATTTAACATTGTATCGATTCCAAGACTTAAGAATGCAGCAGCTGACTTGTTGGCCAAATCAGCTGCGAGGCTTGTGCCCTCTAATAATCGGTGCTCTGTTGAATTGCTTTTCAAGCGTTGAGTTCCAAATATGATTACCAATCTACGAGTTTTCGCTAACTATCAGCATATTATAGAATGCTTGAAAAATGATGAAGCATTCAGAGGGGCGATTATTGACAATGAAGAATATCAGGTCGAGCTAAAATTCGATAATTTTATTCCTAAGGGAGTCAGGACATTATACCAGATGCTTGATTTAAATGAGAAATTTAGAAGACTATAAAATGTGAAGAGTCATAGTTCGTCTCTACAGTTCGAGTTGATTAATTTGGGGACTGAGATGGAGCCTAAATATGTGAATATGGGAAAATGCTGCTCCCCAGCTAAATGGGATAAGTTCATCATTCTTTTCAAGCAATACAAAGATGTTTTTTCTTGGACGTACGAATATCTGAAGACATATGACACCAATATTAGCCAACATGTTATTCCCATCAAATCTCTAATCAAAACTTACCAACAACATTTATAGAAAATGCATCCAAAATTAGAACCTTTAATCCAGAGTGAAGTTAAGAAACTATTGGATGATAGAGTCATATTCAAGGTTTGACACTCGGAATGGGTTTCAAATCTGCTACCGGTAAGGAATAAATCTGGAGAAATCAGGCTATGTGTGGATTTTAGAAACTTAAATCGCGCTTCAGATAAAGACAATTGTCCTATTCCATCCATGGAGAAGATATTGCAAATGGTTTTAGGTTCTGAACTTTTCTCTTTATTAGATGGATTCTCAGGCTACAATCAAGTATTAGTAGCTCAAGAAGACAGAGTAAAAATGACATTCAGGACCAGGTGGGGAACTTTTGCTAACAGAAGGATGCCCATTGGACTCATAAATGCTAAAGCTACTTTTCAGAGGGCTAGGGACATAGCTTTCTGGGTCTAATTGGCCACAGTGTTGTAGTATACCTCGATGACATTACGATATTCTCAAATAAAATAGAGGAACACGTGTTTCATCTAAAGAAGATTTTTGAACGCTGCCGAAAACATGGTATCTCACTAAACCCCAAGAAGTGCGTGTTTGATGTTATAGAAGGGAAGTTATTGGGTCACGTGGTTTCTAAGGAGAGGATATTCATAGACCCAGAAAGGATAAAATCCATCGAACAGATTCCCTTACCCCATAATAAAAAGGGGATGCAACCATTTATGGGGACAATAAACTTTGTGTGAAGGTTTGTGCCAGATTTCGCTCAAATTGTTAAATATTTGCAGCAAATGGTAACGGAAAGTGTACAATTCAAGTGGACTAATGTAGAGAAGAATGCATTTAGTAGGATTAAAATAGCTATTGTGCATGCACCCTCCCTAAAAAGCTTGGATTTTGATAAAGATTTTATTCTATACACTTTCACATCTGATGATTCACTTGCAGCTGTGCTTACCCAAAAGGAAGATGGGGGAGATGAGTTCCCCATATCATTTATGAGCACTGGTATGCAAGGGGCTGAATTGAATTACCCAGCTGTAGATAAACAAGCTTATGCAGTGTTCAAAGCAGTGAAACAATTCACACCATATATACTGAAGAACCGAACAAAGGTGATAGTTCCACACCCAACCGTGAGGTCTCTTTTCGTACAAAAGGAGCTAGGAGAAAGGAGAGGCAATTGGGTAATAGCTCTACAATAGTATGACCTTGATTTTAGGCCAATCTCCATAGTCAAAGGGCAAGGATTGTGCAAACTGATGACTGAAAGTAAAGACAATGAAGAACATGACTGGGAAGGTGAAGCTGAGTTACATTTGATGGATGTGTGTCCTCTTTTCATAGCTCCAAAATATTTGTATCGAGACCTTGTGCATTACCTTCAAGAGAGATTGTTAATGGAACATTGGAATTCTAAGCAAAGAAGAGCACCGCGTCTTAAATCAGCCTCATATCAAATTATTGAAGGAATATTATTTAGAAACAATTATGATGGAGTTCTTCTTAGATGCTTAGAGAAAGAATATGCGAAGAAGGTAATGATAGATTTACATGATGGGCCTACTGGAGTACATTTCTCTGGAGATACTATAGCTCATAAAATTCTCAGAGTCAGATACTATTGGCTCACACTATTTAAAGATGCACACACCCATGTCATAAAATGCGACATTTGTCAAAGGTGTGGGGGAAGAAAAGTTAAAGCAGCAGGACCGTTAAAGCCTGTGATGATAACATAAGCTTTTGAGCAGTGGGGGATGGATATCATTGGGGAGATAAAGCTGAATTCTTACCTGCAACACAAGTATATTCTGAAGGCAACTGACTACTTCACTCATTGGGTCGAATCCATTCAGTTGCGTAAAGTAAATGAAGATGTGGTCATGGACTTCTTGCAAGACCATATTATGACCAAGTTTGGAGTTCCAATTTATTTTGTTTTCGATAATGCTACTTACTTTTCCTCTATTAGATTAACTACATTTACTTATGAGAAAGGGATTAAGTTGCAATACTCTGCTAATTACTATCCACAGGGAAATGGTTTAGCTGAATCTACAAACAAGAATCCAATTAGGATTTTAAAAAAGACGGTGATAGAAAATAAGAGGAGTTGGCACTCAGCATTACCAAATGCTCTTTGGGATGATAGGGTCACCCCCAAGAATTCGTTAGGTGTGTCCCCGTATACCCTTGTTTATGGAAAAGAGGCTATTCTACCCCCCAATATCATGCTACCCTCTTCCATAATAGCTCAGGAATCCGAAGGATCAGATAATGAAGTCTTACAGGTAAGGATACATAATATTTTGAAGGAAAAGGATTCTAGATCCAAGGACAGAGAACATTTTAAACAACAACAAGAGGTATTAAAGAGATGTTTTGATAAACACAAGGCTGGAACAAAAGAATTTGAGGTGGGAGATTTGGTTCTCAAGTGGGACCACCCCCATGATGAGAAAGGAAAATGCATGAAATTTCAATAGTTGTGGGTAGGTCCTTTCCAGATTGCAGCAAATCTTGACCCCTCAACCTATAAATTGCAATATTTATAGGGGTGGGAAGATAACTTACCAGTAAACTGTTTAGTTCTCAAACCTTATTTTTCCTGATTTTTGTTTTTGTTCTTTTATCTTGTACATAAATAAATTGACTTGGCTGTTTATTTTGATTTATTTTATTTCAGTTTCGTTTTAGTTTAGATTTTGCTTGATTTCAATAAAAGGAGGAAAACTCTTTGTTGCATGGAGAGAATTAGAATTCTAGAATGATTAAAGTTCTTGGGTGTAAGACTGTGTATTATTGTTTTATCTGAAAGAATTTCTTCTAGTTTAGCATTTTTCCTGAAGGGCTATGAACACATTGAAGTCCTACTTAATCCTTGTTAAATAAACTAGGATTGAAATGTTTGGAATACTATTTTGAGGTTCCATCCATCTCACATTTTAAAATGTCCTAGGGGGTGACAGCAAAAGGCCCATGGAGAGGAAGCAGGGTAAACAGTATATTATAAATAAATGATCCCATGCCAGGAATTGAATGCCAAAAGGGCAGACAAGAGTAAAAAACTCCTATTAAAGCAATTTGTATCAAAACAAAGTACTGAACCATATAAGTACTAAATTTCCAAAAGTTCTTCTCCGTCCGTGAGCTGAAAGTTGAATACATCTCTCACACAAAAGGACACTATGGATAGAAAATCCTGAATGAAAATTTAGAAAGAAAGGCATGCAAGAGGACTCATATGCAAAGGACAAAAGGTGCAAAATGGCATGCGAATGAGGAACAAAGGAATATTCCTGTTTACCATATGTTACTATACGGTGGCATCCAAGCTGGAAGCTACCCGAAGACAGAGGTAATAAATGAAACTCATCTTCCCGACCTCAAAAGAGTTATCTTGACTTGGAAATCTTGTTTTTCCTTTCTCCTAAATTGGACTATCATCAATGATTAAAAGTAAATATATTTTCCATTTGGGAAATCCAGACATCGGGAAGAATTCAACATGTTTGTTTATTGTTAAACAGTCTATTACTTAAGGAATAAATTGTCCAAATATCTAGGTTCACCAGGTGGTCACCAATTGTTGCAGCTGCAACTGTTTTCCCAAATTTTTGAAATTTTGGACCCCCCTTTAATTCTTATCTTGCCTAGAATCGTTTCGATCCATGAACTTTGTTTTCGTTTTCCCTCTGCCACAAGTTTGGACTGTTTTTGAAGTTTACTCTCTTCATGCTTTTTGCAAAATTGCTTATATCTGAAACTGCTTTGGGTGTGGAATTTGGAGTTTGGTTTTAAATATTGCCCTTTGATCTGTGATTTCTTTCTTTCTTTCTTCTTGGAAGCCTATTTCTCATTTTTGCCACTATTTCGGAGGTGAAACAAACTTTCATCGCTGCCCCACCAAAGTAACATTTTTTGTTTGATTGTCCGAAGGCCATTTAAGCAATGTATCAGAACCATATTTCCTTATGGAGCCTCCGTTGCGGAAGCCTAATGATGAGTGTTCCGCAGGATAGTCTTGATTTCTTTGATGTCATGTTGTTATTGTTTTGACTTGTTTGCATTATCAAAGGTTGCTCGAAGTTTGATTTGGGGTTGTTTGATCTTTGTGAAGCCGTTGTTTTGGAAATAAGACAATCCTTTTGGACCACTGCAGTACCTTAAGTTTCTTCGAACAATTAAAGTTTTCACAATGTTTCTGCGCTGTAGCAAAAAATTTATAACTTTGATCAAAGGCTGTAGTCTGATTATTTTCTGGCATTGTGGCTCTCGAGAGAACTAAGTGTCCACCATATAATTGCTCCGCTCGCCGATGCTTTGTCTAGTTTTCGTCGATATGTCTTTGGGCTGTGGGGCCCGTAGTATTTTCATCTTCTGCCATTCTGGATGTGTAATGCACTAACCTCCCAACGTTGATTTCATTATGTTCACCGACAAGGAACTTTACCGCCCGATGTTTTGGCATTTAGTTCTTCGGACTTGATAGACTTAATGGTCCTTTAGAACTTGTTGTCCATCTGAAACCCGTCATTATGGTTGTAAGTAAGACTATCCAGCCGATGTTTTATTGGTTTAAGCCACTGATAAGGTTTTTCCTGCTATCTTGTGAGTTTCTAACCCCTATGTGGGTGGCGGTGGTTTTTGATTCCTGTTAAGGCTTTCGCAATAAGAGTGCAGTACAGAGCCTCACTTTGATGATCAGTTTTGTTGTTTGTAGTTTAAATTTATTGGAAATATGCATTCCTAATTAAATATGAATTTTGTTTAACTATAGACGGACTCAGAAGATTCTTCAGACTACTGCTGCAAGAAGACGTAGCTAAAGTGTAAAGCTAAGGAATGTTGGCTGAAAGGTGACAACCAGAGTTTTTTGAAATCAATGGGATCTCAAGAAGGACAAATAAAAGACAAGGTGGAATCGATAGCAACAAGATCCCAGGCTTGGAAAAGGTCCGTTAGTTACCAAGCTGATCCCATTTTATGAAATACTCATAAGTTGAAATCTAAAATGTAACGCATTATATGAATCATGAGTACTCAGGAAAAAGACAAAATTGTGAGATTAAATGGTTTTTGGGGGGAGACCAAAGGTCAAATGGTTGGGGAAGCCCAAAGTTTTTGTTATTTTGTATAAAGAGAGGAAAGTGAGAGAGGATAGGGGCTTTTTCCCTGGAAAAAATTGCGAGCCATTCTTTGTAAGAGGAACTACTTTGTTTTACAATTAAAATTTGCAAATTTTGACTGTTGGAGAAGGTGTTGTGTGGAATGTTCAAATGTGATAAAATGAACAATGTTGAAGGGGGACTATTTCATTTTGAACTGTGTTTCATTAACTGTGAGAGCGTTCTAACTTTCTGAACCTGTGTTCTTATCTGAATGTTCTCTAGTTTATTCTGTGATAATTTCCACTATGAGTAATGGAGAGTTTAACGATTGATGATCTATCTTGTCATGTATATCTTATTCATGTTTATGTGTTTTGATTCTAAGAATAGCTATCTATGATTTAGCTTAACATGTGAACAGTATTACATTACTCATGAATTAATATTTTGCTCTCTAGAGACAACTTAGTTAGTATGTATTTTCTAGTTGTGTATGATTTAGATGCAAGAGAGTCTAAGACTAGAGGTAAGAACCTGAGCATCACAATGTGACCTCTCCTTGCATTATTTATCAACCTGCATTTTAGATAGGCACTTGTATATCATACTTAAAACCAAAAAATACAAAAATATATATGGTGGACTGGGCCACAACCAGTAAAACCTTTTTTTCTTGTTACATGACCGACGATAGACGGACCGCAAACTGGACATATTCCCTTCACCAAATAGTCACGGGCTAGTTGGGAACATTGACTGGGGAGAATCCCTTGCTGTTGTTGCCTGCGAATTTCCATGCCTCAACAACATCTTGATTTAGAGCATATTCTACTAACTGAAGGGCACATTTTTTGAGCTATGGACCAATCTCAAAAGATCATCTTGAATCCATTCAATTTATTTGAGTGGAAAGTTGAGATGGATATATGGTTTAGAGTGAAATGTCTCTATAGGTTTACTATGGCAACTAAGGAAGATCCCAATGCAGCTGCAGAGAAAATCAAATTGCACAACAGGAGGAATGAGGTTTATGGTCTTTTGTGTCTAAGAATTTCAAGAGACCTCCTCTTCCATATTGATGGATTGACATCACCTAATGAAGTGTCGGAGAATCTTGTAGATATTTTTGGTAATACAGATGAGATGAGAGGACATCAAATCAAGAATGAGTTGATCTCCTTGAGTCTCAATAGCTTTGAATCATTGCAACTCTATTTTTCGAGGTTTAAAGCCCTTGTTTTGCAGCTAAAACAATGTGGGATCAAAAATAATGAATAGAAACTATCTTTTCCCACACTCTCGAATCTTTTCCATGACTATTCAGTGTTTTTTTTTACCTTCCATGCCACCAAGTTGACAGCCCAATCCTGGAAGATGCTTAAGCTTGCAGAGTTCATGGAATGCCTCACATAGGAACAAGATAAGTTGGTGATGATGGGCACCATCAAACCTTCCAAAGACCAAGATTTAGTTGCTGGAGATTCAAGGGTGGATTCAAAAAGCAATAAAAAATCTAAAAATCCACCTAAGCAAAAGAGAGACAAGAACAAGTCTCAAGAGGAGACCCAAGGTTCCAAGAATAACTTCTAGACAAAGAATAACAAAGGAGAAATGAGCAAGTGTGCATACTATAGTAATGGATATCATCTTCAGAGCTCTTTTATGAAGAAGCAAATTGACATGTTGACCCAACTCCTCGAGAAGAATAACATCTCCCTTCCTGATTGCTCAAAGAAGAGAGAAGTAGGATCAAATTCAAAGGACAAAGAGAGAGTACATGCCTTGGTTGTTGGTACATCAAGCTCACCTAGATTTATCATGGAATCTGGAGTTTCTAGACATATGGTTTCAAAAAAAGAGGTATTCTCCTCTCTTGGCATGTCAAAAGGTCCATCAATAGTTTTGGGAGATGACTCTCTCACTGACAGTTTGGGGAAAGGAAGGATTAATCTTGAACGTGGTAAGTTCAATAATGTGTTGTATGTTCTAGGTCTTTCCTCTAATCTCTTGTCAATGTATCAAATGACTCACATTGGGTCTCCAAACAAGGTCATATTCTCCCCTTATGATGTTGAAATCATTCATATTTCGAATGGTAAATTCATAGCAAAAGGTGTTGTTGATCACACTTCAAAGGTACACATGTTTTCCCATGTTTTTCCCTAATCAAACGCCTCTGCTCTTCTTATTCATGCTACTGAGGAAAGTAAGATTTCGAATGAAATATTTGTCCTTATTAAATACAAGTATCTTTCTGGTTTGAGTGAAAAAGATATGCTCATAGGTTTACCAAATATCAAGTTTTCCAAGGGAGTCTGTCAAGGTTGTATCCTTGAAAAAAACCTAGAAGCGCAAATTTGAGAGAGCTAGTCATGAGAGAACCTCTGCACCTCTTGCATTAATCCATAATGACATTACTAGTCCATTTCCTCATATGTCAATGATTTAATCCAAATATGCATTGACCTTGATATATGACTTTTCCAAGTATTGTTGGCTTTACTTTCTAAAGCATAAGTCTGAAGTTTTTGACCTCTTCAAAGTCTTTAAAGCCTTGGTTGAAAACCAGTCTGGGAGGAGACTCAAGATCCCTAGATCTAACAATGGTGGTGAGTATATCAAGTCTATGTTCATTCAGTATTTTAAAGAAGCACGTATTCATATGTAGCATTTGATCCCTTACACACAATAGCAGAATGGTGTTGCTGAGAGAAAGAATAGGTCAATGAAGAAGATGACAACCTGCATGATGGACACTAAGACTTTTCCACCAAAGTTTTGGGTTGAGGCTATAAAATATGCATCCTACATCTAGAATAGAGTTCCTCATAAGCATCTTAATGGTATGACTCATTTTGAATCTTGGAGTGGGCACAAGCCAGATGTGATCCATTTCAATATTTTTGGCTCAAAGGCTTGGGCTAGAATTCCAACTGAAAAAGGGAAGGCTTTGCAGCCCCAAAGCCAAGAGTGCCTATTTGTTGAGTATTGTGAAGATTCAAAAGGTTACAAGCTTATCAACTTGAGCACTAACAAATATTTCATTTAAAGAAGTGTCCAGTTTCAAGAAGAGCCTTTAGTAGCAGTTGAAGTTGGAGAGTCTTCTTCACCACTAGATCCATTGATTGTAAGTGGAGAGACTAATGAGTTTGTTGATTCTGATATGTTTGATAATGATGATTTGATTACAGATCCTGACATTCCTACAACACCAAAATGGGTAGAAAATACCATTCATGCAGCTGGGGAACTAGCTAGAAATCCTAGTGACACTAGGAGGACTAGACATCAGTTTGAGAGTTCCCTTTGTATGAAAGATCATTTATTTGCTGAGAAGTGCTATCTAATAGTTGAATCAGATCCATAGAAATATGAATATGTAGTACATGATCCAAGATGGAAAACAACCATGAAAGAATAATTTAGCTTGCTCCAGAAGAACAACACTTGGGAACTGGTTGATCTTCCCCCAGGGAGGAAGCTAGTTCAATGTAAGTGGGTTTTCAAGACTAAGTTTTCTGCTGATGGTTCACATTTGAAATATAAGGTAGTATTGGTAGACAAGGGCTACTCATAATTACATGGTATTGACTACAATGAAATCTTTGCACCAGTGGCAAAGATGGACTCCATAAGGCTAGCTTTAGCCATTGCAGCTTCGAAGCAGTGGGAGGTACATCACATGGATGTGAGGTGTGATTTCTTAAATGGATATCTCATTGAATATATTTACATGAAGCAACCTGAAGGTTTTTTTTCTAATCCATATTTAGTGTGCAGGTTAAAGAAATCATTAAATGGGCTCAAGCAAGCTCCTAGGGCTTGGTATGACAAGATTGATGGCTTTCTACTGTCAATGAGTTTTGTTCAATGCAAGTATGATATTAATGTCTATTTGAAGTTGATTCATGGTTCTTTGATGATTATTTTCTTGTATTTGGATGACCTTCTGATTACAAAAATTTCAAATAAAGAGATTGCCTCCTTGAAGGATGCATTGAACCATGCATTTTCTATGACAGATTTGGGATTGTTGAGCCAATTTTTGGGTCTCAAAATTGCTCAATCCCAACATGGAATAAAAGTAAATCAGTACAAGTATGCCTTATATTTGCTGAACAATTTCAACATGAAATATTGCAAGCCAATAAAGACTCCCTTCCTTTCAAGAGTTAAGCTTGAAGAAGTAGGTTCTTATCCTAAGGTAAATAATACACTCTATAGGCAGTTGATTGGGTGTTTGCTTTATCTTACACACACTTGACCTGATATATCTTATGCAGTTAGTGTGGCTTCAAGATACATGGATCAGCCTCATGAGATCCAATGGAGGGCGTCCAAAAGGATCATAAACTTTGTTCAAGGAACAAGACCTCATGAGATATTCTACAAAGCAAAATCTGATCTTGATTTGATTGGGTTTACTAATAGTGATTGGGAAGGTGATAACAGATATTGAAAGTCAACATGATGATATGTGTTCATGCTTTTAGAAGGACCAGTCAGCTGGTCAAGAAATAATTAGAGTTCCATAACACTCTCATCTACAGAAGCAGACTATAGAGGAGTTGTAAATGCAACAACTCAATGTTTTTGGTTGCATGGAATACTTGGAGAATGTGGCTTCGAATCATAGTTTTCAACTATTATCTGCTATTATAATCAGAGCACCATTCGAATTTGCAATGATCCAATTCAGAGACACTGAACCAAGCACATTGAGATCCACATGCACTACATCAGACAACTTGTGCATGATGGTACCATTCATCTACTCTTCTGTGCATCTTCAAAACAAGTAGCAGACATCTTCACCAATTTTTTTTGTGAGAAGACATTCAGCAATCACAAATCACTGTTGACAATTGCTGATCATGCTATGAAGCATGATTGATGACAAGATTTCCCAAAAAAAAAATCTTGTCCATGTTTAAGGTAGGATTTTCCCACTGGGTTTTTGTCTCTTCCCTTGGTTGTATGGACAAGCAGCATGTAAAGGGTGACTAAGCCTTGTTTCTAGGACCTATATTTTTCTGATATTTACTAATAAAGTTAGGATTAAGGGGGGGTGTTAGAATAATCAATCCATAGTTACATACCTTAGACATTAATTAAATCATTTTTGTCTTATTACCTAGTCTCCTGATTCCACTCTATGCTAGTTGCCTTCTACATGTCCTAGAAGAAAACACATGCCAAAATTGAGTCATGGAGTGCTTGTAAAACTTCCTAGAAACCCACTTTAGCATGTCTTATTTATTCTAGATCCTCAAAAGCACATATCTACTTTTTCTGAAAAGTTGCCTATTTTATTGAGAATTAAAAGGGAAGGCTAGACTAGGTGTAGTTGAATTATTTTTTGCGCACATCATCCTCCCTCATTTTATCCTAATAAAATCATGTATGGGTTTTATTTCCATCCCTAATTCACTTTCCTACCTGATTTAGCCAATTCGTGAGCATCTTGGTGGATTTGGAAACTACTTTATGCACCTATGGGGGATTTGACTAGATTTAGTAAGCCTACTTTTCGACCTTTTCGAATTTCATCCTTATGCATTCAAGTATCTCATATAATTATATTTTACAGTAGGCTATTACGTTATAAGGTTGGCTATTGTACACTTATTCAGTACAGATTAGTGTTATGCTTGAATTTCAGTCTCCTTTGATGTTAATTTTGCAAGTTTAATTAGCAATTTTGTGAGTGTAATTGTTCTATATATTGGCTTCAATTTCCACAATTATTATTTTCATTGTCTAATTTTTGCATGAGAACACCTTTTATATAGTGGGACACATAATTAAATAGAATTTTATACTCAATGATCAATTAGGTCAGTGCCAAGTTAAATATACAAATGTATATATTGAGCCTGTTATCGATGAGCTATTGAATTTTTGGGTTGGAATCACTATGTATGAGATATACATACCAGTAGGGAAGAAACAATTCCAGTTCCATGGAATACTTACATGGAGAATGCATGACACTCTCAAGTTAACACATTTTTGTGGTATGTAACTTTATGTTGCACGTCGTTAATATTATATGTTTTTAAGGTAAATATCATGCATTTTTTTAAATTAATAATCATTTGATGTTATAACATTAATAGAAATATCCTATATTTTTTCAAATGAAGGGAAAATTTGCACATCCAATATGTGGTCCTAGGATAAAATCTCTCCATTCAAGAAGTTTAGGAAAGGAACGATGTTTGATGAGTACATGCACTGCCTCCCTAGGAACCATAGCTATCGAACTACTGAGAAACCAAAACTTAATGGTAAAGAAGATAATGGAAAGAAACCACAAATAATGACACCTCACCTTTCAAAGTTGGAATATAATAGAAATCATCAAGGTATGCAAATTGTTTATGTATCATATATAAACATGTAATATTGTGAATTTTATATTTTTACTGAGTTTTCTCTACCATGGCTACTATCATGAATTATTTTTAATGTTTTTTTGTTTATGTTTAATTGATGTATTTAAGGGATGAATGGGCTTCCACGATGAATGAAGAGTTATCCTATACAATTTGGTAGGTTTACTTACTATGAACACCTAAAAATAGCTCATTTGTTTGATACAATGCACATCGGGAAGAATGTAACATGAATGATATGGACGATATTACATGGAAGGACTGACAAAGATAAGATTGGAAAACTTTGTAGTGACATTGCAGAATCCAATCACACATTCCAAAGTGTAATTATTTCCAATGCCCAAGTTGGCGAACGGAATATTATTCTTCCATGCTTATTGATAGAGCAACAAAGCAATGCTATAAAATATCTCATTCAAAAAATAAGGTTTTGGACGGGGTTTTCGTCGAACATACAAACTATATTAACAAAAAGGTGATCTTGGTGGTGTTAAAACTCATGAATGGAATACATTCATTAAAGTAATTATTTACGTATATAATTTCTATTTAGTACATATTTTTAGTAATTGTTTTATCTTCTTTGGAAACATTAAATAATGATTTTCTTTTTGCTATAATACGTTATACCTCTATCTCTCTAAGATAGCTTTGACGACAACATAAAACAAGTTATATATGGTCTTGGTAAATACATGAGGTTAGTAACAATTTATATGCATGAAAATGTTTGTTTTGTTTGTTCCATAGGTTATTGACATATTTTTTTGCATCTTGGAGCTTTATTATATATGCCTAAATATTGTTGATCACTGTTATTTTCTTGCTTCATTTGTAGGTGGCTTTCATCTAAATAAATCCATAAAGAAGATATTAGATATTGGAAGAGAGAAATTCCTCGTATAATTTGTAAAATTCATAAGTATTTACCTCTATCATTTTTCAATTCCCAAGAGCACTATCTCATACACCAAGTCAAGGAGATTTAATAGTGTGGACCTTTAAACTCAAGCTCAATATGGATGGTGGAAAGGCATTTGAAATCATTGAAGGATTTTGTTAGACAAGGAGCATGTCCTGAATGTTATATGGTGCAAGGATATATGGTGTATCAATCCATGGTGTACGTTAGTAAGTATCTTCCAAATCTAGAAAAAAAATATCTATCTTCCTCGCATTTGGGAGGTCAATTCCATCAACAAATTTGAAGAGGAGGTCCTATTGGGGAAAGGTAGAACAAGGAAAGTGAAAGATAATTGAATTGTATAGATTTAATATATTATACAATCATTTTTTTTATTTCATATATATATATAATACTCATGTAATTGTTATTATTCCATCAATATTTTAAGGTAAACTTAATTTCCTTTAATGATAGCTAATTTACAATTATTAATTGTTATTTTCTCATATAGTTGGTCGCATGTGGGATGCACTACATTTATACATTGTAGATAATCATGATTGGATGGAGGAATGGATAAAACGATGCACATAATTCTATGGTTACTTATCATGGGAAAAGGTTAGTATATTGATTAAAACAATGCTTTAGAATCGAGAAGAATATCCAGGTGAAATCACTCAAAGGGAAATTTATTTAGCATGTGGTTTAAAAGATAAAAGGGCTAGTAAATAATTTACCATGTTCATATTTTTCATTTTTTCAGTTATATCAATGTATTTATTTTGTTTCTTTCTTCTTATATATCTATTTACTGAGTTGGTTATGATGCATTTGATACACCACAAGTGTATGTGGTGCAATGGTCATAAATTTCACATCAAAATGTTGGATGACAAGAAGAAAACATCCGATTTTTGGATAACTACATTTTTTCAAGTCACTAATGTTTCCTCTAGAAGTTACAAGAATTCAAAAGTATATGAAAATAGGTACTATGATTATTTCGAAGATATAATAGAGTGTTAATTTAATTCCTTTAAAATAGTTTTGTCTCAGGTCAAATGGTACATGATATAAATGAATGAATGTGATATAGAAAGAGCTATTATTGATAATTCCAATGGATTTACCATGGTTAATATAAGGGCACTTGAACTGGGTACAGATCTTTATTTTCTTCCCAGTCAATGTGAGAAGGTCTTTTACTTAGAGCTTCCATGTAAAGTAGGTTGTTCATAAATTGTTAGATATTATCCAAGAGGAAGACCAGTCAAGTATACTACAACAGAGGATGAAGACAATGTTGAAGAACAAATTTATGTAGATCAGGATCATCTAGACACTGAAGTAGATGTGACAGATAAAGAATCATATCAAGAGGATGATGATACAAATGATGTAGCAGACAATGACGTAGTCAATGATGATATTGATGATGAATATAAACATAAAATTATATTGATGATGATGATGATATTAGTCATCCTTTCAATGATAGCAATTATGAACCAGATGATGATAAAAATGTTGAGTCATATGAATAATAATATCAATCAAATTGTATCAATGTTGGAATCTAGTTGTTAGTATGTGCATCCTCCTATTCCTCCTTATCATTATTCTCATCATGAACATCATCATTATCATCATCATCATAATCATTGTTGTAATCTCACAGATCACATAAGGTTACCAATAATACATACTAAAGCATACATACCTAACAGAGACAAGAGACAAGAACTAATAGATTGAATAATAAATTATATTAGCATGAGATGGTCCATACAATACAGAGAATTGAACTGAGTTCTCATCTGGCTCAACAGTGTAATATATATGATTACAAAATAGTTACAAAATAACTACCTGTTGCTTCGATGAACCGACATCTCTAGTTTAGTCGGCCGAGCGACTTAGTTGACTGATTGAATAAGTTGGCTATCGTTCAAGTTGACTTATTGACTTGCTCCTCCAACATCTCCCCCACGAACAAAATGTTTCTTCGTCCCGAAGAAATAGGGAGGTACAAAATTCTTCATGTTTGTTCTTAGTAGTCATTATGATGTGCCTGGTCTTCATGGGCTATGAAGTCCGATGGTCGGTCTTTTCTATACGCAGACTTTGACAATTGCTAGGGATGTCACTGCTAGCTGATGCTGGAAATTTGTCCAACTTTGCAATATTTTATGGATGTCGATGGTGAGTGTAGTCAGACTAATAAGATCAACATCTTCTCTAAAATGGAGACTTCATCTATTCTCTCCATCTCGGGACGCATAAACTGGTCCTTCTCCTGTGCATTCTCAACAAGTCGTTTCATCTGTGGGCAGATGATGTCGACTTTTTCCAAGTTGGGGATATCTTGGTGCACCCACTGATGTGCTTCCCTCTCAAGTTTCTGTAGGCTCTTGGCTATCTCAAGAACTATTTGTTCTTCTATTGTGGTTTTGAGTGCTTCATCAGTGGTTTTCCTATTTTCAAGTGCTTGGATCCCTTATCGGGTCTATCAAGTTTGCTGATAGACTTGCCCGTAGTAAGCAGGCCAGTCTCGCAGTATTTCTTCAGTAATGAAGGAATCCTCTATGTGATCTTGTAGGACTTTATAAGCTTCAGAAAAGGCTATGTGCTGCGCCATTAGGAGGTGGGTAGTTTCTTCCTTTTGCTACTCCTTTGTTTCTTGAATCTGTGCTTGGAGTGTTGACACCATGCTTTCAAATAGATGATATGCTCTTTCGAGTAGTTTGTCAGTGTCGACCTCTATAGGGCCTAGCATTACTGATTGTGCAAGATTTTTGCATTTGTTGAGGAACTCGACCTATTCTTCGACCTTTTTGTCTAGTTCCTTACGTCTTTGCTGGCTCCTTGTCTTTGCTTTGACTGTTAGGGTTTTTAGGAGTTGTCCTAGCTCTGCATCGGTCAGTGAGGTTGCATTTTTCAATTTGATATGGACCTTTGATGGCTGTCCATGATGCTCCTTCTTCTTTTTCTCCTTCCTCTTCTTATGCATTTTTGTCTCTGTTTGTGTCGGCACCTATGTACCTGCAAAAGTCAAGTCGAGATTTTTGGTTTGTGGTATAGTGGTTGATGGTTTCTCTGTTTGGGGAGGGGGGATGACTGCTGCCTCTGGTTGGTTAGATGCAGGGGGTGTAGAAGTGGATGCAGTTGGTGCTGATGGTTGTGGTGGGTCTTGTTATGAGTCGGGGCGTGGTGGTGGTGGGGGAGATGGTGGTGGTGGTGATGGAGTTGGTGAATGGTCGGGGTTCATTGGGTTGTTGGAAGTGAGGCCAAGAGGTGGGTTTTTGGGCTAGGGAGGTGAGTCCAAGTCGGAGAATATTTGGTTAATTTGTCGATTTATGTCCTCATCATTTTCTTCTCCTCCGATTAGTACAGCGGCTGGTAGGTTGGTTTGGGGTACAATCGGAGTGATAATCGCAGTCCGACATGCGGTAACTTCAGTTTCCTTGTTGGGATTTCTCTCAAAAGTTCAAGTGATAGTTGCAAAGGTTCGTGACTAGAATTCATGACCTGTTTGGTATCCATCGACCTGAAAGAGAGGTGATTTTGTGGATAGCTTCTATACCGACGTGAATATCTTAGGCAATTTGTCAATGAATGCCTACAAATCTCTGTCCCTGTCAAACTTTTCTTTGGCAGCTTTTGACATTGCATTTTTGCACAAGTCGAGTGGGATTATCGAATGTTGTTTTGGTACTTGCTACTCTGTTACATTTGTTGGGTATGGAGATGGAGGCGTAGAAACAAGATTGATGACGTTTTCAAGTGTCGACGTGTGGGTGATCTTGGATTTCTTTGGTCGACCTTGTAGTGATCCTGCCTCGACAAATATTTGGAACTGGGTCTCCACCAGCACTTTATTTGTTGTTTCATCTTCTATTATGTTGATGGCCATAGCTCCTAGTTCCTCCTCGTCATATCATGATTCTACAATGATAAGATTGCGCTTACCTTTTCCTTATTGTCGTTGTTGTGTCCTTAACTTCTTTCTTGCAGCTATTATCTCTTTCGACAATTTTATTATAATTTATTTTATGATAGCATATTTTGGGTTTTGTGGTTCTGTCTCTCCCCTTGAGTCCTGGGTTGGGATGAGACTTTCTACATCCGAAGTGATTACCTGCTTCTCTACCTATGTTTCTTCTGTCTGTGGTTCTACCCTCTATGCTTTCAGAGGTTTGATGATGATTTGAATTCGACCAGTGTGTTTGAGCGATGTATCCTCTGACACAAAGGTACTGATGTAGAGGTTCAGCTCATAGTCTTCTTCTTTCTCTTGGTCGGTTAACGACTCCTCGATCGAGAAGTCGATATTCTTTGCTATCGCTGGTATTGATATTTTTGTCTTAGCTTGTCGAGATAGCTCGCAAAATATCTGGTCAACCGATGCATAATAGTCGAGGGATTTTGCATTTGAGCTGGTGCCCTGCATGTACCACATCGAAGTATGGTCGAGCTCTAGCTGGATGTCAGACTTTTTCGGTAGACTTTGTCGGATGTTTTGAGGCACCCTCCATCTAGTTGTGCAGACTTTTAGCTATTGGAGATAGTTTTTCAACAACACTTTTTCATCTTCAAGTTCCTTCAAGGTTCCTTTCTAGGAGAATGGTTTGAATATCCACATGTGGAACCTTGTCGGTTCATGAAAAATTGGGTTTCCTTCGAGGCAAATATGGTACATGACTATCCATAGTATGAGGGGGGGGAACCTAATGATTCCTCCCATCTCTTGGCATATTTCACAGATGGTCTTGACCATGTCAGTGACATATTTATCCCATCTATATATCTTTCCATTTGTCGCAATAGTGTCGACAGCTTCTAACATTTCTAATTTGACGTCGTTACCTCAGCTTGCCAAGGTGAGTGTTATGGCTATTATTTTGGCCACAATCTGTGGAGTTCGGGTTGTGATTTGACTAATCATCAACTCCTTCGATTTTTTGCCCAAAGATGACCCAGTTAGTTCTTCGACAAGTCCTTCATTAATACTGACTGGTACTGGGTCTCCTTTGTTTGAGAGACCTGTCAGCTTGGAGATGAATTCCCTAGAGATGTGGACCAATTGGTGAAATTAGAACCGGTCATTGTGGTTCCGACTTATGATAACTTTTATGGTTGTTTCCTTGGTGACACTGAAGCTAGGCATGAGCGTTGTATTGACATAGTTGAATATGGTACTATATTTTATTTTCTCTGTAGCTTAAGTAGGCTTCTTGTTGACATAATCCCATTCTTGCATCTCAGTCCGTAGTTTTTTCCATGAGCCTTCCTGTACCTTAGCATTCTTAATGTTCTTTAGCCTTCTGACTAAAGGTGTTTCTAGAGTCTGTAATTCCTTTGCTTTGGCTGAGGCTCTAGTCTATTTGGGTGCCATATTGTCAGTTTGGTGGTCGATTTCGCTAAGGTATTCTCAGCATTCAGTCATCTGGATTCTATGATGCTCTCTCAATATGAATTGCAGTGAATGATCCTTCAGCGGTCTAGTATTTATAGGGGATGCTTTGGATGTTTTTGTCGAGAAGTGTTTTAATAGTGGATGTGATGTTCCAGGTCAAACACTTGAGTGTGCGTTAATGGTGAATTTCTTTCGGTGCTCGAGGTCATGAATGCGCGATGGGACTATCGAGGTCATCGGTCGACGTCGGTTATTAAAATGGTCAATGGCATTATGTCGATGAGCATGATGTCGGTTGTCAAAATGGTAATTTCCTGTCATAGTTTTTTGCATGTAAGGTATTATTTTGATTTTTTTCTTTTTAGATTTTTAACTTTTGGTTTAACCATTATGGTCGTTATATGATTTTTCTTTTTTTTTCACTATGTTTATTTCTAGTTTCTGTAGCGTTTTAGTCGGGCTCCATTAACGAGTTTCCAAAATACTATGCCTTGTAACGTCCTTAGTTAAACTAATCAATTGGTATGTATCTCTTCAACAACATAGGGTCCCATCCATTTTGTATGGAGCTTTTTAGGTTTACCTTTTACCCAACTATTGTATAGTAAAGAAAGATCTCCTACCGATAAGTTTTTGTTTTTGATGTTTCTGTCATGCCATGCTTTTTGTTGTTGTTTCTGGATTTCTTGATGTTGTATTGCCATTAGTCAATGTTCTTTAAGTTTGCTTAGTTGCAATAGTCGGTCCTTTCTTCCTTTGTTCGACATCGACATGTAGGATCTCTACGATAATAGGTGTCAGTTGTCGGAAGTGTGCTGGAACTACTACTTCTTGTCCATATGTTGTTCGATCGAGCATTTATATGTTGTTCTATATGCCCATAATACTGCAGGTATTTTCTCGTCCCAGTCATCCTTATCAGCATTACATATTTTGTTAGTCCTCTTGTTAATGTTTTATTAAATGCTTAAATTGCTCCATTCGACTGAGGATGGTATGATGTACTCCGAGGAAGGTCGATTTGGAACCGGTCGGTTAGGGTTTTGATAGTTCTATTGATGAAGTGTGTTCCCTAGTCGCTAATTAGGTTTAGTGGACATCCAAATATAGTGATGATATTCTCATAGATAAACTTAGCAGCTATCTCACTAGAACATGTGTCGACTGGTTCGACCTCTACCCATTTAGTTACATATTCGACTGCATTTATGATGTACCTTACCCATGTTCTTTTTATTGGTGTAGGGAATGGTCCTATGAAGTCAATGGCCCAAATTTTGAATGTCAAACTTGGGTTTACTGATATCAAAGGAATAGGTCGACCTAGTTGCTGACATCTGTCACTTTGACTGACAAAATTTTTGCAATATGTATGAACTATCAACCACCATAACCCTGACTGTTGGATTTTCTTTACAGTTGTGTTTGCTTGGAAATGTTCTCCTGCAGGTCCATAATGTGCTTCATGCATAATGTTGTCTCATTCATGTTCTATCGCACACCTTCTGAGGATGTCATATAATTCCATTTTGTATAAGAATCCATTTACAAGACTGTATGGTGCAGGCTTTATAGATAAGATCTGCTTCTTCTTTGTACTCATTCCTTCTGGTGCTTATCCATATTCTAGGAACTGGGCTATTTCTTCTAATTCTGCTAGGACTGCTTCTATCTAAAATAGATGTGCATCAGGTAAGTCATCTTTGACTCCTGTCAGCTCTTCTCCTGCGTCAATTTGGGATAAATGGTCGGGACCGACATTTAACTTTCCTGGTCTGACAACAACTTCAAATTCAAATTCTTGGAATAATAGTAGCCATTGACAAATCCTTCCATGATGTAGTGGTTTATTGATTAGATATTTAAGTGCCTGATGGTCTGTAAAGAAAATAAATGGGTTAGCTAGAAGATAATGTCGATATTTTTGTAATGCGAAGACTATTTCTAATGCTTCTCTTTCTGTTTTTGAATAGTTTCTCTTAGATTTGTTTAATTTTCTTCTATTATAAACTATAGGATAATCCATTCCATCATCTCCTAGTTGAGTTAAGATTGATCCTATTGCTAGGCCTGATGCATCAATATGAACATGGAATTTGATCAACCAATTTGGAAACCTTAGGATTGGTGCTTCAACTAGTTTTATTTTTAATTTTTCAAATGATAGATGGCACTCTTCTATCTAGTTAAACTCTTTATCTTCCTTTAATAGATATTCTAGTGCATAGGTCATATCTGAATAATACCTTATAAATTTTCTGTAATAACATGTGTGGCCAAGTAGCACCCTGACATGTTTTGGGTTTATCGGTGGTTTTAGGTTGAGGATAATTTTGATTTTTTCAAATTCAACCTTAATACCTTCCTTACAGACAATGTGCCCTAATAATATCCCTATGGGGGCCACAAATATGCATTTCCTGATGTTAAAGGATAGTTGAATTTGTCAACATCTCTCCAACATAAGACTAAGCCATTTGTAATGATATTTGAACATGGAGTATATTGTCCAATCATCAAAGTATACCACCATGGTCTTGTAAATATATTCTTGAAATATTTTGACAACAATTCTAGAAAATACTACATGTGCATTCTTTAATCCAAAAGGCATAACCTTATAAGGAAATGAACCAAATTCAGAATCCATCTGTATAGTTGAATTTTCAATATGCATTTCCTGATGTTCAGGGATAGTTGAATTTGTCGACATCCATCCAACATAATCCTAAGCCATTTTCTATGATATTTGTATTAATTCTTGCACATGATCTAGGAACTAAGAATCAATCCCATGAAAGAATAATCAACAAATACTCATGAAATGGTGTTAATAGGAACTGGAATTGGTTTCCTTTCTGTATATTTAATAAACAATGAATAGTTACAATAACAATGTCAAGCAATAGCTTGAATCAATGAGAAATTTGAATACCTAAGGAGGCAATTCGAAATTAATGAGTGAGTCTTGCTTAACTGACTCTTAGCCATTCAATCACACTCACTGAACCACTTGAACAAAACCCTAACTAAAGTTAGAGTACAATAAAAGACTAAATCTCAACTGAAGGAGATCAAGCACATGTCATAGCAATCCAAACATCAAGTGCTAGTGCTCCATGACTTCAATGAACACCGATGAGGTTAACTAAAGCTGAAATGATCATCAGAAGTTGGTGGAGGCACCCTGTTGACTCGATATCATTAAATAATAATAAATAATCATTAAATAATATATCTAATGAGAGGAGGCACCTTAATTGACTAGTTGAACTGATTGTAACCACCAGTTAGCAATTTGGTGCATTAATATCACTCAGATCACCCCTAAAGTACTCCAGTTAGCCTCCTCTACTGTCGGTAGGCGTGGGTGTGACTGGATGATGGCAATTAATTCTCCACTGATGTCAATTAATGTCAATTATACTTAGGATAGTTGTTTAACTAGGCCAATTTGACCAAAAAGAGTGTATATGATGGTAAATCTCTCCAACACCCCCCCTTAAGCTATAATCAGGAAGAGTTAGAAAACATAGATGCATAAAAATGATAGGGCCCTGAAAAATAAGGCCATAGGTCACCCTATACAATAAAGTAACTACTTAATATAAACAAGGAAATGGGTAAAACCTCATGGGAAAAAGACCCCCCCTCAAACTAAGCAGTAAATCAAGAATTGGTTCTTATATGCAGCAATATCCTGAGACTATGCATGTGAAACTATGAATCCAAACTAAATGAATATGTCTAGAGGAATCTTCCACTTTGGAAGAAGAACAATGCACTCAACTGAATCAGAAATATAAATAGTTGCACGGTGAAAACTGGACCCATGTAGAGCAACTGAAATCATCTGGAGAGAGAGAAAAGGTTCTTGAGGATTCGAACCATGTGTGGAACACTCAAGAAAATTATATGTTGCAGCCTTGAACAGAAAACCATGAGTGGTAAAATCAGCCCCAATTTTTAGGAGCAAGTGTCCAAGCGGATGCAGAATGTCTTCCTCTTTACTAGTTCTGTGAGGAGACGAGCTTGTGACCAAAGGTAGAGAATCCATGGGACTCTGGAAAGAGAATGCTTGAGCTCCATAATCTGATATAACTTCAGAAATATCTAATAATTCAAAAAATAAAATATCAGCAACCTCATAAGAGGAAACTAACACCAAATCCCCATCAACGGTTTTGAAGAGAAAGTGCGGTGCTTGATTTTTCACACTGGAATTGGTGAGAGAAGCTATAAGAATGAATGAAAGCTCTTGGATTTTAGAATATGAACCAAATAATATCAGATAATAATGTAAATCAGATCTAAATAAGTTCACAATAGATCCAAAACTATGAAATCAAATCAAATCCCCAGCAGCAGTTTTGTAGGAGACTTGCAGTGCTTGTTTCTTCACACTGTTGATGAGAACATCTACAAACAGTACTGAAGGTTTATGAACCTGAAATTTTGAACCAAGAAATATCAAATCAGATCCAAATAATATCATATCATATCCAATAAGTTTCATATCAGATTGAAAATTATGGTCAACCGAGATGGTAGATGCACAGTTTTCTTCTTCTTCAAAATTCTGAATTTTGGTGCATGCAATCCTGCAGGATTTTGCTGGAAGATCTAGATCATGGGGAGAGAATGTGTTACTCTTATAATATGATATTTCTTCCAAAATATCCAAGTTTTTACATATTTTCACACCATCAGCAACATTAGAGGGAGAAAAATCTAATTTCTCTTCACTTTCAGAAGCAATTACTGGTAAATTTTGCACAGAATTCAAAGGAAAATCACCAGTGAATGTTTGCATGGAAGTGCAGCAGTGTTTTTCTTCAATATCATAGATTTGAATGTCTTCTTCTGTTTCAGAAATATGAGGAGATGAGATATCAGAGATCTCATGAACTTCTGGAGCATTAGGATAAGGAGTCACTACATGGAGACTTTCTTCAATTTGAATTGAATGTGTAGAAGATTCTGCTTCATCTTCATCTTGAACAACTTCATCAAAGAGAGTAGAGGCTGAGAATTTTGAGTAAAGAACTCTTGTGGTGTTGGATGTGATCTCCAAAGTAATATTATGATCCTCATTCTGCTTGCCAAAGGTTCTGTCCAATTTTGTCCAGACTTCCTTTGGGTATTCAGCAGAACTGATAATAAGGTAGTACAAGCTAGGAGAAAGGGCCAGACATATTGCTCCAAAATCTCTATCACCGTCATTGAGCCAGTCATTGTAATTCTCATAAGACTCTTTTCCATGTCCAATAGATACCTCATCTCTTCAGAGATGCAATCATGTTCAACTTCCATTCCGAATAGCTTTTGAATGGGGTGAGAAGAGGGATTGATGAGTCCATTCGAAGTTGTACCTATTAAGACCTGGAAATCAAAACAAAAAAGGCATTGTAAGGTCAGACAGCCTGCACATTTTATGCTTTCATCACACCCAGCATAGTCAATGAAGAAATCTTGATCAACAAGTTCTTTACTTGGGGTATTAAGTGGCAAGCGTTGGATTCTGGTGCCGGGATGGATTTTTAAGCTATTGCTCACTTTTCATGGAGAAATGTATCAAAAATATTGTTTTTGAGAGATAGATCATCATACTGCCATATGATTTGATACCATATTAATTCTTGCACATGATCTAGGAACTAAGAATCAATCTCGTGAAAGAATAATCAACAAATACTCATGAAATGGTGTTAATTGGAACTGGAATTGGTTTCCTTTCTGTATATTTAATAGCTTGAATAGTTACAATAACAATGTCAAGAAATAGCTTGAATCAGTGATAAATTCGGATACCTAAGGAGGCAATTCGAAATCAATGAGTGAGTCTGGCTTAACTGACTCTTAGCCATTCAATCACACTGAGCTAACCACTTCACCAAAACCCTAATTGACTCACCAAACCCTAACTGAAGTCAAAGTGCAATAAATGATTGAATATCAACTGAAGGAGATCAAACACATGTCATAGCAAGCCAACCATCAAGTTCTAGTGCTCCATGACTTCAATGAACACCAATGACATTAACTGAAGCTGAACTGATCATCAGAAGTTGGTGGAGGCACCCTGTTGAATCAAGATCATTAAATAATAAATAATCATTAAATGATCATTAAATAATATATTTAATGAGGGAGGTGCCTTAACTGACTGGTTGAACTGATTGTAACCACTAGTTAGCAATTAGGTGCATTAATATCACTCAGATCACCCCCGGAGTGCTCCAGTTAGCCTCCTTGACTATAGGAGAAGGCTAAGTTAGCCTCCTTGACTATAGGTAGGTGTGGGTGTGACTGAATGATGGAAATTAATGCTCCACTGATGTCAATTAATGTCAATTATACTTAGGATAGTGGTTTAACTAAGCCAATTCGACCAAAAAGAGTGTGTATGATGGTAAATGTCTCCAACAATTTGAACATGGAGTATATTGTCCAATCATCAAAGTATACTTCCATTGTATTGTAAATGTATTCTTGAAATATTTTGACAACAATTCTAGAAAATACTGCAGGTGCATTCTTTAATCCAAAAGGCATAAAATTATAAGCAAATGAGCCAAATTCAAAATTCTGGTCTTCTTTAGCTATTGGCACTTGGTTATAACCTGAGAATCCATTTATAAATGAGTGGCATTCTTTTCATACAAACTCATTTAATATTTCATCTACATAAGGAGTTCGAAATGGGTCTATCAGTGTCACTTTATTTAGTTCTCTAAAGTCGACACAAATTCTTAGTTTGGTTAGATCATGTTTTTTAGGTTGTATAGCCATTGGACTTGCCCATTCTGATTGTTCGATAGGATAGATGATGCCTGCTGCAAGCATGTTATCAATTTTCTTTTTTACTATCTCTTTGTATTTGTGAGCTAGCTTATATGGCCTTTTCTTCACAGGTTGAACATCAGGTTTAGTGTCAATATTCATTTCTCCCATTTCATGGACTAAGACTTTGAGGTCTTTATAATATCTAGCAAATACATCTTGGAACTCTTTTAATAAGTTCACTATCTCTGTGGTCTGCTCTTCACTCCAGTAGTCACCAATCTTTTCCATTTTTGGTCGGTGATCATTTGAGATGTCGAATTCTCTAGTTTTGACTTTAGCATCTAGCCATTCTGGTGCTTTGGATTCATTGATTGGTCGACTTCCTTCCTTAAACTGTGAGAATGTGGTAGGGAAGTTAGCTACAGTCATTCTGTCGGTATCTTGTTTGTCGGTTGTTTCCACTTTACTGACTGTACAAATAGGTTTGGTCATTTCGACATGGTTTGATTTCCATCTAAAGCTTTTCCCTTTTGTATTTTCATTTTATAATTGTAGTCTTATCGATTGTGGTTTTGTCTTGGTTTGTATATTGTTGCATTTCATTGTCTGTCAGTTATCTTTTAAGGGTTTGTTTTCTGTTGGATGTATAAAGTGTTTCATCTATTTTGCTGGTTCGACCAAGTTTTCATTTTGTGGGATAAAGTTAAAATATTTAATGAAATTTTCTCTGAGTTCATGCCATAAGAATGCTTCACCTCTAGCTTCTTCCATTTTATACCATTTGTTTGGTAAGTCGAAGAGGGTTGATGGGAACAAGTGTGGCCATGCTCATTCATCTTTGTACCCAAGTTTTCTCCATTCTTTTTCACATGTCTTAATATGATCTTCTGTATTATGTCCTTGAGTGAATATAGGTATCTGAGCCTGTTTGGTTAACTTCTTTCCTACAAACCTTTTGACAAAGTAAGTCAAAGCTGATGTCTAGGTCTACAATCTTTTATGATGGGTATCCCACCATCGAGTAGCTTGGCCTGTAAAAGTTTCTACTAGGCTTTGAAGTCGGTCATGGTCACAAATATTTTTGGAAACATGTTCTACATGCATGACTAATGATTCTCTTTCCTCGTATCTTTGTATTTGTGTAGTATTTACATTGGTAGGTTGTAAAGTAGGGATTTCCTAATTTTCTTATCAAATATTTTTGGGACAATGGACACTATGAAGCACTGTTGGGTGGTCTTTTTCTACACTTTTTGAATATTCCAACACCCTCTTTCTTGTGTTTCGTATTTCTTGATCTCCTAATCATATAATTTGGCATTTGAATTGTAACTGACTGAGTATTAGTTGCCTAAATGAAGTTCTCCATAGATATTAGGTTCTGTATAATCTGCATTGTTTTGAATCTGGTAGAGTTGTCAGATGTCGACTTATTCGTCGATAGGTTCATTCCAAGGTTCTCCTTGATATGGATGAATAGGTACAATGAACTTTTGTCCATTTCCTTTTAATTTGATTCTCTCTTTGTCTAGGGATATCGATGCTTTCATCTTTCTACCCCAAGATCAACCTACTAATGATGGGAAGGAACTAGATCCTTCCTTAGGGTCAATGATTTCAAAGTCAACTTTGGTTGAGATTCCTTTTATAGTTGTGTCAATATTTTTCCAGACTCCAATAGGTTCAATTAGGCCCTGGTCGGCTAGTTTCAGGTATATGCCAGACTCATATAGTCGAGGTCTGCCCATTTATTCCCAAGTGTCATGAGTCATGATGTTTACTTGTGATCCAAATTCTAGCACTACTTGTCCAACATGGTATCCTTCAATTTCCAGGTCGACAAGTGGGTCAGCATCACCTTTATCTTTTTTATTTAAAATGCAGATATTCTTTGTTTGTTTTTTGATATTGTTGTGGTTTATTTCATATAGAAAATCGATGAACTGAGATACAGATTTGTCTTTTTGTATGAGCTGTATTAATTATTTTATTGTGTTATGTCGATTGTCATTAGCTTGTTCTTGTCGTGCAAATTCTTTGAATACAGTTGTTGCTTCTTTGTATGTTTGTTTTTCTTTAAGTGGATCAGGGTAGACATTTTTCTCTTTTATTTTGTTGATTCTGGGGTTATCAGTTCCTGTTTTTGTCCCTTGTCAAGTTACAATATGCAATTTTTTTATGTTTATTAGATCATTTTTTTGCACACATGACAAGACATTAACATTTTTCTTTTTATTTATTTTTTCCAACATGGTAGGGAAATCCTCTAGTGAGTGATCCCTGACTCTACAATGAGTACACAATTTGAGGTCATTTCTGTCTTTATATAGACAGTCTGCATACCGATGTCCCTCCTTATAACATGTAAAGCATTGGATGGGTCGACGTGATCGGTTGTCTCGATTTCCAGAGAATTGATCTTGACCTCTGTAGCCTCCATGTTGATTGTCATACTGGCGCTCGTATCTTTGGCCTTGATATCTTTGACTGTTCTTATCATTTGGTAAGTTTTTTTGCTTATTATTTTGTGCAACTGCATTCGTTTGGTAGACCGCATGATAATTATATTGGTTCTTCAGGTTCAAATGGCAGTCGGCTATGTTATGATTTTTAGTTTCGCAGATTGTAGACCAAGATGCCTTGGCGTTCTTCATGTTGAATGGGAAATATTTTGTCGAGTGGTCACCATGCTCCTAGATAATGTCATGAAAAAATTTCGTCTACATGAATCAAACATCCTGTCGGTTGTATTCCTGTCGACAGCTGTCTTTGGAATGTCCGGCTGTCAAGCACTTTGTGCACTAGATATCCTGATTTTTGAGGTTTAATTCTTTTAAAGACTTCTGTACACTCTCAAGCTATTCTTCTAGTCTGTGATTGGTGAAGTAAGCTGGTATGTCCTCATCCATTTCCACTTGGATATCTTTTGTAAGTGCATCTTCGTAAGACTTGAATATTTCCAAACTTATGTGTCGATGGATTTTCTGAGATAAACTTGCAAGAAACCATTGGATTAATAGTTGTTCATCTATAAAATAGTCCAGTTGGCTAAGAATGTCTTTCCATCGCTTATCATAGTCACATATAGTTTCTCCTGGCTTCTACGATAATGTTTTTAATTTTTTTGCTACCAAATGTTTTGCATCTGGAGTTTTGAAAAATGATAGAAATTGCACTTTGATCTCAACTTTGGTTGCTCGAGGTTGTCTTTTAGAAAAGTTCATATACCAAGTTAATTCCCTTTTCCTCAAGGCACCAGTGAACTGTGCCATTCATCTATCTTCATCCATAACTTGGTTAGCCTCGCAAGTCGACAGACAGATGAACCAGTTTCATATGGGGTCCTCATCCCCCTCATATAGAGGAATGTGTGCTAACCCATGACCCATGTCGAAGTCACTCTCACTACCTTCAGGAGGTGGCGGTGGTGAAGGTGGGGGTGGGGTTGGTGGGGGTAGTGGGGTTATTAGCTTATTCGTCTTTGTGGAACTATATTCAATGGAACTCTTGTTCCCTTTGGTTGTTGATTATTCTTGGACCAGTATTCGGTTAGTGTTTATTTCTTCTATCGATGTCCCACTGCAACTATTCATCCACAGTTCTGAATGTTCTATGCCCTCCAAAGTTGTATTTGGCAGTGGGGGTGCTCCTTCATGTGTTAGTAAAAGTAAATGGATACTTCAGTTGGAGGCTACCACTTGAAAGGTAACCCAATTTCCTTCTTCTGGTCGATAGATAATGATGTGTTTTCCAGTGTATGTCTCGTCGTATAGTCGATTCCATATACCAAAGTCACCAGCTCCTAGTCAGAGGTCCTCTTCGACAATAGTTTGTATCCGGGTATGCAGATTCAATGGAGATAGAGTTTTTCCTTCATGGGGAGCTCTTAATTGGAGAGCTTCTGGCTACTCTATCCATAATTCTTCCTCCGTAGGGGATGCCTCTTCTTCCATGCCTTCTTCTTGTTGGTCATGACCTGACTCTGGAGGATTTCTTTCCTGGTCGGTCACCCTAGTAATCCTTCCTCTGTGCATTGCTAAGGCTATTTCTCTTCTTTCTTCCCTCCTTTGGTGTCTCTCTTCCCTCTTTATTTTATGAATGCCCGACATACCTTTCTGTGATACTATCTTCTTGATTTCCCTTTTGGTCAACTTCTCATTACTGGTGAATGGTATCTGCTTCTAGGTGACTAGAATCCACTCAAATTTATCCCGAAATATGACCAAAAACCCCCCCATATCCTACCTTACGCTTTTAGAAATCCCAGATAGTTCGGTCTACATGCTTAGGAAGTATTCCCACTCCCTTTCTGCAATGAATTTTTCCCACCTCTTTTGCTTTTTTGCCCAGTTAGGGTTTAATGGAGGTCTGTGAAGTGATGGATGAGGTTCGACAATATGACCCACTTCCTTCTCGATCATGAATTTAAACATCAAGGTCAGTAAGGAACACATAAATTGCTCAGTGAGGTCTATGTAAAATTTCTCCTTGACGGTTTCCATCGAAGTTCTATCTTCTATTGCTTGCTCCTCACAGAAGTCGTCAGTGATTTTTTTGAACCACTCCAACAATTTTGTTCTTCCCCCTCAGATCAGTTTTTCTAGCAACTGTTGATCTTTAGTCCCTTCCATTTTTTTCATCCAAGAGTTTCTTCAAAACTTGGGGAAATGATTCTACAAACTTCTCATGTGTTTCTATAAAGAATCTTTCTTTTGCTTGTGTGATCATTAATCTATTTCATTGTGCATAATTCTGCAAATAATTTGCAACTTTACATTCCCGTCAGTCCTTAATCTCATGTTCTGATATCATCTATTTCCATACATCTCATACATGTACTACCGGCAACGGAGCTAATGTTGTAATCTCACAGATCACATAAGGTTACCAATAATACATACTAAAGCATACATACCTAATAGAGACAAGAGAAAAGAACTAATAGATTGAATAACAAATTATATTAGCATGAGAGGGCCCATACAATATAGAGAACTCAACCGAGTTCTCATTTGGATCAACAGCCTAATATATATGATTACAAAACAGTTACAAAATAACTACATGTCGGTTCGATGAACCGACGTGGCCGACCTAATCTCTAGTTTAGTTGGATGACCAACTTATCAACCGATTGACTTATCGTCTGACCGACTTAGTCGGCTGATCAACTTAGTATGTGCATCCTCCTACTGCTCCTTATCATTATTATCATCATCAACATCATCATTATCATCATCATCATAATCATCCTCATCAACATCATCGTCAACATCACCATCATCATCAACATTGTCATCATCATCATCACCATAATCTTCATCATCATCACCATCATCATCGCCATCATCATCACCTTCATCATCATCATTATCACCATCATCATCATATTCATCATCACCATCATCCTCATCATCGACATCATAGACATCATTATCACCACCATCATCATCGCAATAATCCTCGTCATCGAGATCCCCATCCTCGTCCTCATCATAATCATTCTCATCTTCATCCTCATCGTCATAATCATTAGCATCATCACCATCATCGTTGCCATCATTATCATCATCAACATCATCATCATCACCATCATCATCAATATAGCCATCATCATCACCATCATCGTCATCACCATCATTGTTCTTTATGTATCTTTAAAAGTTCTATAGATTTGAATCTAAGCTTTAGATTTATAAAATCTTGACATCCCTCCTTCACAATTCCATAGGTCTCACCACCATTGAATTTTCCATAAAAAGTGATGGTTATTACCCAAAAACTTGTTGATATTAGGGCCTTTTAGGTGAATGAAAGGACTACAATGTTGTCGTTATTTATGACTTTATTTTGAAACTTGGAGTTAAAAAACCATATATATTTTTTCCAATTTCAAAAGTGGCACTTGATTTGGAAGTCTCAAGGCATAGGGATGATTGATTTACTAAAACCACATATTTAAGCATTGTCTTAAAAATACACAAAGACACTAATATGCACAAACTATACATTTGAATATAAATGGATTTTGATTGCGAAATTTTGAATAGATATAAAGTTCTATTTCTTCTTCCATTCCTATAATTTAGACTAAATTAAAACATCTCAAAAAATATAGTGTAGTGATAATGGAAATATGGCTAATATTAATAAACTAGAAAATAACTATTATATAAATTAATAAAGAAAATAGAAAAACAATATATATATATATAAAACAAAACACAAGGTGTAGGCTAGTAGGACAGCTCGACCAATGCAAAGCAAATTATCAGTCTAAAACCCTGCGTTGGCGCTCCATAGGCATTTTCAAAACCCTATGTTGGATTTAATCCTATTTATCCCTTTGAGATTCGAGTTTCTCCCCTAGATCCATCCACATCCCACCATCAAAAGGAGGAAATAAAAGCATCTTATTTCATGCAAAATTTGGTCGAGTTTAATTGCATTTGGATATGCATCAATTCAAAATTCAGTAGGATGAGACCCCAAGTCCCATAATGGGTCAATTTAATGGTAATTTACCAGGTTCCTCCATTCTCCAAGAGAATGTCCCTCAGCCAGAGGTTGATTCCCCTAGTCCTAGACTGGGTCAAATTCTTGGTAATTGACCAGGTGCCTCCATTCAAAGAATGCCCCTCATCTCCAACTTGAGTCCCCTAGTCCCAAAATGGCTCAAATTCAAGGATAATTCCAAGTGATTAAAGAAGATAAAAAAACTTCCACTTACATTGTTATTGTTATGTTTCATCATTTATAATATTCTTATTATACATGGAATTTGGTAAATCATCTCAAGGACCAAATTTAAGGCAGGACCAAATTTAAGGTAGTGACCATTGGAGTGGCAATGTTGAAAGAGATGAGAATTATACCCAAGTGAGATATATCATTTCTAATAACCATGATGAGTATTGGTGGTGGTAAGTTCATCGAAGAGGGGGTTAGTATAAATGCATTTTGGGTTTCATGATATTCTCTTCACAAAATCACAAAACATAACGCTTGGAGGGCCAAGCATAAATATAATCAGATGTGGGAACAATACATTGGGGAATACCCTTAGGTATTTTTAATATAATTCATTATCTTATTCATCCAACACAACATATGCATCATGATCTGGTTCATAATCGAGAAAGTTGAAAATATTGTTTATATTAGCATCATAATCAAAATTGGGCACCTTCCTTTGAAATAGTGTGCATCCATTTTTCATTTTTTTCAATAAGAAAAATCTTGTCTGTACAAAGTTTCATCCATATTCACAATATTCACATAATACATACTTGTACATTTATATGAAAACTAGAAAATAGTTCTTGTACTTCCAAATAATAATGGAACTGACTCTAAAGCTTTGTGGGTACCACCAAATAGGTACATGTCAGATATATCTTCCTCGAGTGAGGAAGATAGAATAGAAGAGTTTTAAAGAGAGACATCTATTACATGATCTAATAGGTTAACATCAACTAGAGGTGAATAGGTAAGGACAAAATTTCATAGATGCATGGAATTTTTTCTTTATGAAGTAGGATCATGTGATCGTGATAATGAGAGCATATGTCACATTGATTTTTTCTCAAGGTATATAAATCTTGTCAAACGATGGCTACCCAAAGAGACACCCCAAGTGGACATGGAATTCTTCCTCAATGGGAGGATTTATCGCATTTCTCCATCAAGTTTACATGGATTGGGGATATTTTTCATGGATGGTATAATGGTAAAATATGGCACTGAAACTTAATTCATGGAGTATGTCGAACCATGATACAAATACAATGACTGGTTCTTGTTTTTTCGATATACACGAAGTATGCATAGATAAGGAGTTGCAACAAATTATATACAACTATTACACAACAATATGAACAAAGGAGCTACTATGTATATTGATGGAAGCCAAAAGATTTTGCAAATATCATAGGTTTTATATACAGTACTCGACCAGGTACAACACATAAGCTACCCAATTTCATATTTGAGGGGTGTGAAGGATATCGTGTATTCGATTGTGCAACAAAGTTATTAGTTGCAGGTGAAGAGTTGTTGATCGATTACAATTTGAATCGAATAGATGTGAGGGTTTCTATTATGTGGGTAATTATCTTATACAACACTTAAATCAACCATTGATTGATGACTTATTATTTTTCTCTTGCAATAATTTTAATTATATGTAATTTTCATTATTAATATTTCTTGATTCTTGTATTGTGGCAGGGGCATCGTGCTTGGATTCCACAAGCAAGTAGATATGATTTGGTAAACATAAATGCAATAGTAATCATAATTCATGATTATATTAAAACTGTTAACATTGTTAGAATAATCAACCCATAGTATTTACCCACTTAGACATTATTTCATTTATTTTGTCTTATTTGCCTAGTCCATGAGTCCCACCATGTGCAAGTTGTCAATTGCCTATCCATAGAGGTCAAACTTGCCATTATTGACTCATGGAGCGCTTTGGAAAGTCCTAGGAATCAAATCTGCTTTATTCCTGGCCTCCTAGGCACCCTTCTGCTTTTTCTTCTTTGTTGACTGCTTTTCCAGTTTTTAAAGCACATAAGGAAAGCTAGACTAGGTGAGGTGAACCTGTTTTATTCCCCTTTCATCCTCCACTATTTACTCCATGCAAAAGAATGTATGAGCTCCCATTTGACCACTCTTTAGCTTGCCCATGTGCCCTTGCTAATTCGTGGGGTCCTTGATAGATTTGGGATCAGCTTTTTACACCTATGGGGGATTTGCCTATTTTGGGTAAGCCTGCTTTATGCTAGATTTGGATGCTTCCTTATGCATTCGATTTGCTCATGTATTCTATATATTCAGCAGCCTATGTTATTACAGGGTTGGCTATTGTACACTCAGTTAATATAATTTTGTGTTACAGCTCCATATTCAGTCTCCATTGTTGATAATTTGCATGATCAATTGTTAATTGCTATGAGTGAAATGAATCTACTGCAGGCCTGAATTTCTACTTGGTATCAGAGCCATTGTAGGTTGTTACTCTCCTCCAAAAATTGTTTTGCAGGTTCGACATCAAGACTGGGAGCCTTCTACCGCAACCGGGACAGATTTTCTAAAGCTATGGATTCACAGAAAACTATCCTCACTCCCTTCAACTATTTTGAATGGAAAGCAGAGATGGAGATCTTGTTGAGAGCGAAAGGCCTCTACAGGGTGACTATGGCTACAGAAGCAGAGCCCAATGCTGCTGCAGAGAAGATCAAATGGCACAATCGGAGAGATGAGGCCTATGGCCTCCTATGTCTCAGTATTTCCCGAGACCTCCTTTTCCATCTCGATGGATTGACTTCACCGGATAAGGTATGGGAGAAAATTTCTGAACTCCTTGGAAAG